>OZ004707.1:109466328-109937555 GCA_963924515.1 Vespertilio murinus
CTAATCTTGGGGTTTGGAGGAGGGGAGGAGACCAAGGGGGCTGGAGGAGGACTGGGGGTGAGTGTGGAAGGAGGCTGGGGTTTCCAGTTCCTGCTGTCCCCTCTCGTTCTTACTTGAGAAATGAGGGCAGGGCAGTGAAAGCTCAGAGATCACCCACCCCACAATCAGGGAGCTTGCACTTCTGCTTCAGATGGCCCAATCTCCAGAGTCTAGTCCGATAGCAATAGGATAATGATGGGAGGAGCAGCTTTTGTCTCTGCTCTGAAATGAGTTGGATGGGGAAGATCCACATTCCATTTGGTGTAGATGTTCCGGAGCCCCAGCTCTATTAGATTGGGCAAAGCACCTAAGATTCAAACACATGACTCCTGGCCTTGATAACCAAGCCTTTTAGATAATCCCACCATCCTGAAGGCGGATTCCTGGTCTGGGATTGAGACGGAGGGGCCACTCCTACTCCGAATTACTTTAGCCACACCCCGCCTTTTACATCTTTATACCTCTGGGACAAATGTATTTCAAAGATTAGGATGAGTCTCCTAGAAGGAAGCTTCAACTTCTCTTTTTTCCGTCAAGCTTCTCAGTTATAGGAGCCACTGAGGTGAAGAAGGTAGCTCTTTCAGAGGGTCCAGGAGAGAAGCAACAGACTGAAAGCTGAGGTATCATTGGGCAGGATCTCAGAGCCCACAGTTCATGAGAATCCTGATGTGGCTGGAACCTTTACCCTAGATCCCAAAGTTCTTGGAATCAGTGAGGAGAAGAGCAGAGAGAATAATTTTTGTCTTCATCATAGAGAGGGAGACTCTCCTACCGTATTTGCCGGCGTATAAGACGACCCTTTGGCCCTGAAAAATATGCCTCCAAGTGGGGGGTAGTCTTATACGGCGAGTATATAACAAACTCTGTATTTTTAGTGGAAATGTTAGGGGGTCGTCTTATACGCCTAGTCGTCTTATACGCCGGCAAATACGTATTTTTCAATACGTATATATTTGCCGGCGTATAAGACGATTTTTTGGCCCTGAAAAATACGTATTTGCTGGCGTATAAGACGACCCCCTAACATTTCCACTAAAAATACAGAGTTTGTTATATACTCGCCGTATAAGACTACCCCCCACTTGGAGGCATATTTTTCAGGGCCAAAGGGTCGTCTTATACGCCGGCAAATACGGTAATTGTCTCTTTCTAACTTTCTAGATGACACTAGGCCAGTCTTACAAACTTTCTGAGTATCACTGTCCATCACTTCCAATTTGGGTTGAGGGAGCATAGAGAGGAGGTTATAATGTTACTAGAGGCTCAGTGCACAAAATTCATGCACCAGTAGGGTCCCTAGCAGCTGCCAGCTGCTGGATGGTGCCTCCCTCCTTTCCACTGGCCGGCCCCACCCCCTGGTTAAACTCCTAGACCAATCCCTGGTAGAGGGGACAATTTGCAAACTATGGCTTTATTATATATAGGAGGATACGGGTTGACCCCCAAGGAGTTAGACACATTGTATTAAAGGAAATTAGTAGTAAATTTGTTCCTGACCAAGGAAAGGGGATCAGTGGAAGAATCAATTTCTTAAGGATGACCTCTACTACCTAAATTCTCAACACTGAGGCAGGAGTGGTGGGGTGTGCTAATCTACGAGAAATTATTATGTTCTCAAGGAGCGCACAGTCCAGTGGGGAAACAGGTGAGCAAGGTGCAGTCACTTTCTCAGACCAGTGCATGTGTTGAGTTGCGTGTTGGAAGCTCTAGACGTTGGTGGGAGTTAGGTGGGACCCAGAGATCACCGATGGCTGCTGAAGGCTCCCGAAGGAGGAGGTAGGCTTTGCGAGCAGCAGGTGAGTGTCATAAGGACACAGCTCCAGACCAGGCAGCAGACAGGACTTCAAGTCTGAGGCCTAGTCTCGCCAGTTTCGTAGGGCAAATTATTTGCCATCACTGAGCCTCAGTTTCTCCATTTTCCCTTCCTGTTCTGAATGGGGTTTTGAGGAACTTGTTGTTCTTATTATTAGAAAGATTGGACGAAAAGCTTCTAAGTTCAGGAATCTTCTGAAAATTCCTGAGTAACCAACATCTGTGGTCCCTAGGATGGAGCTGAGTGTTGTTTGGGCTTAGAGTTTGCATTGGGTGGACTATCTGGTAGCCTTTTGGGTGGGTAGTGGGCAGAACAGGGTGGGGTAGTGGCCAGGCCCCGGGAGCCAAGTCAGGGATTATTTTTATTTCTCTGGTCATGGCACGTGGCCCGGGCTTAATGATGCCATCTGTTCCCAGCCCAGGCCCCCCGCCAGCTCTCAGTCTGGCAGGCCCCAAGGGTCACTGTGGAACACTTGGGGAAGGAGGAGAGAAGTGAGGATCCTTTTCTGGACTGATACTGGCTTGCCCCCCATTCTCCTAGCTGAGGGACAGAGGCTATATGGGAGGTTTGCCTAGTGAGGGAACTAGCTGGCTGCCAGGCCTGGCTGTGGGCGATAAGGGTGGGAGCGTCTAGACCAGGAGGTGGGGGCAGGCCACCCAGGCTGGGAGCAACTCCATTTCGGTAATGAATCCCGTGGCCCAGGGCCTTGCGTGACCCGCTGCCCTGCTTTTGCTGGGACAGGCCCAACCTCGGGGACACGGAGTTCAGGTCCTCAGAAAACCTCCCTCATGGGGCAGCGCCTGGCTCACGTCTGCTTCTCCTGGGTCTGGTGTTCTGCTGGACTGCCCTGTGCTCAACTTCGGCCAGAACCCGGATGTTCAATTCATCTGCTGGTCAAGCACAGCTTGAGTGGAGACCATAGCCTCTGGCTCTCAGCGGGGCTCACGCAGAATCTCTCCTCACTTTCTGGCCTCCACAGCGTGCTCCACCTGGTCTGGACTCTCCATCTGCGTTTACTGTCAGGTCCTAGCAGAAACTCTAGGCTACAGTGAGATCATGTGAAGCTTTAGATGTTAATAGTAATTAATTAACATCAATTAATATTGGGTATTAGGGCTTAAGATATACGTACCTATCAGATCCATTTAGGGCTTTAGATCTTCTAGTTGAGGCATTTATTTATAGCTTAATAATGATTGTGAGGGTGGTGATGGTGACAGTTTAGCTCTAATTGAGTGCTGACTGTCAGGCTCCAAACAGGTTAACATGTCATCTTATGGACCATCAAATGGAACATCTCTCCATGGCAGGTCAGTTCCCCAGCCTTCTCTGAGCAAAGCCACAGGTGAAAGTCTGCAGGATGTGTTGAGCTGCAGATAGGGAAGCTCCCTGAGGACACGGTGGATATGGGCAAGGGTGTGAGCGCAGATATTGCTAGGACAGAAGGAACCTTTGATCACGGTGGGAGCAGACCCTCACCTTAGTTTTATAAATGAGCAAACCGAGGCCCAGAGAAATGGAGGGATTGATCATGGTCACACAGTGCTTGTAGAACTGCAACCAAAACCAGTCCCTTGATTCCCAGACCTCACACTTCCATTTTACAAGCCTCCAAAGTAAATCCCCCAGGAATTTACAGCAACTCAAGCTCTCCCACTGGTCTGCCAGTGTCCAGACGTTTATGGAGATTTTCTTTTATTTTCTGACACTAAACACAGAACAGTTCTTCCTCCCTACAGATAAATCATTACTTCGCAAAGAACACTTAGGAGATATCCATTCATTTGTTTATCCTTTTGTTCTCTAGCATTGTGTGATGTGCTTGGACTTACTAGGGAAAAGATAACCATCCCCGAGTGTGGTGAAGGAGATCAGTCTTTCTTGGGAGGATGGCGAGGCTGCCAGAAGAACAGGGCTCTGTGGGAGCACATAAGAAGGTGCCTAATCCAGGCTCATTCCCCCAGAGGAAGTGACGTATTGGCCAGGACTTAGAGGTGAACTAAGGGGGATGGGGAGAAAAGTTACAGGTAGCACTTCCAGGTGTGGAGAAAGAGCTGAGCATGTTGAGGGTATTGTTTAGGTAACTGAGTTTGGAGGTTGGGGATGGGTGCAAAGAAGTAAAGAGGGTGTTGCAGATGGACGGAAGGGCAGAAGAGCAGGAATATGTTGATGAAGGGCCTTCCAAAGTCCCATTACAGAGTATATCATCTTATCTGACATCATGGGGAAGCTACTGAAAGAGTTTAAACAGTAGAGGAAGTTACATGGTCAGATTTGTATTGTAGAAAAATTATTCCAGCTCTGGCCAACGTGGTTCAGTTGGTTGGGCGTTGACCAAAGGGTTGCCAGTTCAATTTCTAGTCAGGACACATGCCTAGGTTTCGGGCTCCATCCCAAGTGTGTGTGTGTGTGTGTGTGTGTGTGTGTGTGTGTGTGTGTGTGTACACGCGTGCGCGCGCACAGGAAGCAGCCAATGGATGTTACTCTCTCACATCAATGTTTGTTTTTCTTCCTCTCCCTTCCTGTCTCTCTAAAATCAGTAAAAACATTTCTTTTTTTAAAAAAGAGAAAAAAATCATTTCAGCTGCAATGAATAGATCTTAGAGACTGGGTGGAGTGGGCATAATTATCCAGGTAAGCATTGGTGAAAGCTTTGGATTAAGACTGAGATAGAAAGAGAAGTGGGTTCAATAAGACATTTAGGAGAAAGAAAGACAGGTTGTGGCCCTTGCTTATGAGAGATAAGAGGAAAAAGTCAAAATACACTCCTAGGTTTTTGGTCTCTGGATGGATAGTGGTATCCTTTCCTGGGAGAGGAGGGGGTACAGGACTCAGTGGCAGGTTACAAATTTGATTTTGGGCATGTTGAGTTTGAGGAACTTTGGGGACATCTGATTGCAGCTGTCTGGGAGGCATTTGCTAATAAGACCTAAACTCAGAAAGGACATACAGATTTGGGAATAAAAAACATGTAGTGGGGTTGTAAAGCCATGTGATCCCCCATGGAGTATGTGTAGGGTTTAAGACAAAGAGGTCAGGTCAGAATCCTGATGAAAACATTTGTAAAAGAGTTTGGTAAAATGTGAAGCCAAGAAGAGAAAAGGAAGAGTGAAGACTCACAGTGAGTTAAACAACTGGAGAATGGTCTTGGGTTTTCTACATATTATGAGAATCAGCTTAAGTTTTGTGAAATCTTGTGGGATTTTAATAAAAACTTTGAATTTATGATTTATTTGTAGAGATTAAACATATTTACATTTCCCTAATTATGAATATACCATTTCCTCTTCATTTACTTAGGTGTTTTGTCTTTCAAGTAGTTATGATTTTCTCTATGAGAGTCTCATCTATTTTTAGACTTATCACTAGATAAGTTATGGTTTTGATTTCTAAATGGAGTATTTTAAAGTATTATGTTGTCTAATACCTTATTCCTGGTATAAAAAAATGTAATTGAGCCCTGGCTGGGTGGTTCAGTGGGTTGGAGCATCCTGTACACCAAAGTTTGAAGGTTCAATTCCCAATCAAGGCACATACCTAGGTTGTGGGATCGATCCCTGCAAACTGGAAGCAGCCAATTGATGTTTCTTACATAAATGTTTTTCTCTTTATCCTCCTGCCTCTCGCTAAAATCAATAAACATATCCTCAGGTGAGGATAAACCTAATAAAAGAGTAACATGCTAATGAATCATACCTTCACCACACCCACCAGCCAATTAGGAGTGAGTATGCAAAATAACCCAATAAAGATGGCAGGTTAATTTGCATACACAGGCACCGAGCAGCAGGGGGGGGGGCATTTGTATCATCACCATGGCGATAATGCAGGCATTCTGCACCACCCCAGCCACTCCGGGCCTCTAGGCAGTGTGGGAAGGCAGAAAGGCAGCTTCAGGCTGGAGAGGAAAGGTGGCTCTGGCTAGAGCAAAGGTAGTTCTGGCAGTGAGGGGAAGGAAGGCCCATTGTTGCACGAATCTTCATGCATTGGGCCTCTAGTTAAAAATAAAAGAATGTAATTGAGTTTGTTTGCTGAATTCTCTTAGAAGTTATTGTTTTTTTTCTCTTAGAAGTTTGAATAATTTGATTGTCTTTCTTTTTTGACCACCGCATAGGTGAGCACCAGCAGGCTGAGGAGGGGAAATAAAGCCTCAGTGCTTTATTTCACTTGCTGCTTGCGCCCTCCCATTGATTACCTTTTTGGGGTTTATGGAGGCTTCATTTCCTAGGCATGCTTGGTTAAATCCTTGACCATACATTGGCCATAGGCAATTGGTCAACCTTCAGCTTCTCTCTCTTCCCCAGAGGTGAGGGTGAGGGGACACTGAAAGTTCTAACCCTCTAGTCACATGGCTGGTTCTCCTGACCACCAGCCCCCACCCACAGGTGCTTTCCAAAAGTCCCCTCATTCACATAGCAAGACTCCTCCATCACTTTCATCACTTAGGAAATTCCAGGTGTTGTGGGAGCTCTTTGCCAGAAAGCTGGACAAAGACCAAATATATAGTTCTTATTATAAATCATAATATCACAGTAGGTTTTGTGAAGATAATTTTTTGGTGAGTTAAGTTCCTTTTGTTTTTAGTAGTTTTCTAAGAGATTTTATTGTAAACTAGAGGACCAATGCATGAAATATGTGCAAGAGTAGGCCTTCCTTCCCCCGGCTGCTGGCACTGGCTTCCCTCACAGCCCCAGCTAAGTCTGAAACAATGTTCAGTCTAATTAGCATATTATGCTTTTATTATTATAGACTAGAGGCCTGGTGCACGAAATTCGTGTGTGGGAGTAGGAGTATGTCCCTCAGCCCAGCCTGCACTCTCTCCAATCTGAGACATCCCTCTCACAATCCAGGACTGGCTCCCAATCGCTCGTGTGCCTGCTTGCCTGCCTGATTGCCCCTAACCGCTTCTGCCTGCCAGCCTGATCACCCCCTAACCACTCCCCTGCCAGCCTGATCCACACCTAACTGCTCTCCTGCCAGCCCGATTACCCCTAACTGTCCTCCCTTGCCAGCCTGGTTTCCCCCAACTGCCTCCCCTGCTGGCCCAATTGCCCCCACTGCCCTCCCCTGCTGGCCTGATCACCCATAACTTGCCCTCTCCTGCAGGCCTGGTCACCCCCAACTGCCCTCCCCTACAGCCCTGGTCACCCCCAACTGCCCTCCCTTGCAGGCCTAGTCCCTCCAACTGCCCTCCCCTGCAGGCCATCTTGTGTCCACATGGCGGCAGCCATCTTTGACCACATGGGGGCAGCCATATTGTGTTGGAGTGACAGTCAATTTGCACATTACTCTTTTAATAGATAGGATTAACTTTAGGTAGGCAGACAGGCAGGTGAGCAGCAATGTATGGTCAAGCACATCCCTCTCAGAATCCAGGACTACTGGCTCCCAACTGCTTGCCTGCCTGCCTTCCTGATTACCCCTAACCACTTCTGCCTGCCAGCCTGATCACCCCTAACCACTTCTGCCAGCCTGATTGATGTCTAACTGCTCCTCTGTCAGTCTGTTTGCCCTCAACTTCCCTCCTCTGCCAGCCTGGTCACCCCTAACTGCCCTCCCCTGCGGGGCTGATTGCCTCCAACTGCTCTCCCTTGCAGACCTGGTCCTTCCCAACTGCCCTCCCCTGCTGGCCATCTTGTGGTGGCCATCTTATGTCCACATGGGGGCAGCCATCTTGTGTGTTGGAGTGATGGTCAATCTGTATATTACTCTTTTATTAAATAAGATAGAGGCCTGGTGCATGGGTGGGGGCCAGCTGGTTTGCCCTGAAGGGTGTCTCGGATCAGGGTGGGGGTTCCCTTGGGGCATGGGGTGGCCTAGGCGAGGGAGGGGCCTGTGATGGTTTGTAGGCCAGCCATGCCTTCCATCCTCCCCCTCCCCGGTGACCCAAGCGGAGGCCCTGGTATCTGGAATTTATTTACCTTCTACAATTGAAACTTTATAGCCTGGAGTGGAGCCAAGCCTCCTCACTCTGTGGCCTTTCTGTTGGAATTTATTATCCTTTTATAATTGAAACTTTGTAGCCTTATGTGGAGGCCTGGGCCAGCTAGGGTGTGTGGAAAGCTTTGCTTCTTCCATTGCCGGGGGCTCTTTCCAGCTCAGTGGCTGCCACCATTTCTGTTTGGATTTGTTTACCTTCTATAATTGAAACTTTGTAGCCTTGAATGGAGGCTTAGGCCTGCAAAGGCAGGTGGAAAGCTTGGCTTCCTCTGTTGCCGAGGAAACTCAAGCCTCTCTCCTGCTCTCTGTGGCTGTAGCCATCTTGGTTGGGTTTATTTGCATACTCGCTCTGATTGGCTGGTGGGCATGGCTTGTGGGTGTAGTGGAGTGATGGTTAATTTGAATATCATTCTTTTATTAGGTAGGATACTTTTAAGTTTTAATTGTGGTAAAACACATAAAGTTTAACATATTAACCATTTTTAAGTGTACAGCTCAGTGGTGTTAAATGTATATTCACATTGTTGTGCAATAGATCTCCAGAACGTTTTCATCTTGTAAAACTGAAACTCTATACTCATTAACACTAACTCTCCTTCTCTCCCCAGCCCCTGGCAACCACCATGCTACTTTCCGTCACTATGGATTTGACTACTCTAGATATTCCATATAAGTGGACTTGTATTTGTCTTTTTGTGGCTGACTTATTTCACTTAGCATGATGTCCTCAAGGTTCATCCATGGACAGAATTTTCTTCTTTTTTTAAGGCTGAATAATATTCCATTGTATGTAATTGTCATATTTTGTTCACCCGTTATCCATCTGTGGATACTTGGGTTGCTTCTACCTCTTGGGTGTTGTGAATAATGCTGCTGTAAACATCTCTTCAGGACCCTGCTTTTAATACTTTTGGATATATATACCTAGAAGAGGGATTGCTGGATCACATGATAATTCTGTTTTTAATTTTTTGAGGACCCTCCTTATTGCCTCCCACAGGCTGTACCATTTTATATTCCTGTCAGCAGCACACAGTGTTTGTTTTGTTTTTAAATATATTCTAATTGATTTCAGAGAGAAAGGAAGAGGGAGAGAGATATATAGAAACATCAATAATGCGAGAGAATTATTGATTGATTGCCTCCTGCACCCACTTCCCTTCTCCCCACCGGGGATTGAGCCCACAACCCAGGCATGTACCCTCACTGGGAATTGAACTGTAACCTCCTGGTTCATAGGTCGACATTCAACCACTGAGCCACACCGGCTGGGCAGCACACCGTGTTTTTCATCCTTTTTGACCATTATTGATTTAATGCCAGACCATCCTTGACTCCTACTTTGCAGCCCCGTCTGGGTTCTTGGAGCTGCAATTAGAGAGCACCCAGGTCATTGTGCTCATTTGACAGGTAGGAAGCCGAGGTCTGTCGAGGGGAGATGACCTGCCCTCTGGTCCTCCCAGACCTTTCACTGTACTCTGTCTCCTGGAATCTCTGGCCTTTCCCCCCCAAGTTCCTGTGCAGTGAGTGGCCTGGCAAGAAAGAGCCGCTGGCTGTGGGCTTGGCACTCCCTGGGCACCGCCGTCCATGGTCCGCCCCGTTCTCCCGCCAATGCTGTGGTTTCTGCCCAAACAGGTCCAACAGGCGCTCCTCCAAGCCGAGCCTTGGAGGGCAAGGCCGGCACCATTACCTCCAACGAGTGGAGCTCTCCTAACTCCCCTGAGGGGAGCAACGTCTCTGGGGGCAGTCAGGCATTGGACAAGCCCATCGACAACGATGCGGAGGGCGTTTGGAGCTCGGACATTGAGCAGTGCTTCCAGGAGGCCCTGGTCATCTACCCACCCTGTGGCCGGCGCAAGATCATCCTGTCGGATGAGGGCAAGATGTACGGTAAGGACTCTGTTGGGTGGGGCAGCGGGCCCCTGACCTCGTGGTCCAGCTCTGGAAATAGAAACTAGGCAAGGGATGAGGCACAGCAGCCTTGGGGTTCCCTCCAGGTGAGGGAGGGGGATGATCTCTTGGGGCTTCTAGCAGGTGGACACTGCTCGCTTCTGAGCTGGGTTCTCAAGGGATGGGAGGGCGTCTGAGGAGAAGCCTTTGAGTGTGTGAGGAGCTGGGGTGGTGGGAGACTTGGGAAAGGAGTAAAATACTGGAAATATCCCACAAGCCATCCCTCAGGCATATGCCTGGCCTCCCAGCTCCCCACTTCGGCTGTGAAGGGTGGTCACGGAGGTGGTTCCTGGACTCATTCCCTCCTTCATGAGCCTTCTGTGTCCCAGATGTGGTGGGAAGATCTAGTCCCCGCTCACAGTCTGGTGGGTGCGGCGTGGCCACACATGTAGCTGACCACGGGGCAGCGGCGTGGTCCAGGTGGGAGTCCAGCCGAGGGCTGCAGGCCTTGCTCAGGAAAGGCACTCAACTGGGAGGCATCTGGGAAGGCTCGGTCTTCCTGAGTGCCTAGGATGCAGAACGCAGATAGAGAAACTCTGTCCAGCAGCCACGTGGGATTGGTTTTGGATGGAAGAACGGGTATTTGGGAAAGTAAAACAACTGAGCAGCTGTTGGAAGGCCCAAGTCAGGCTTTCATTCCCATGGAAAGCCCCCCGGACCCTCAGCTAGGCGCACTGGAGCTGAGAGGGTCTCTGGAACTGGCCAAAGCCCCTGAGAACGGAGGGCTCCACCCTGGCTTCCAACAAGCCGGCTCTAGTCCGGGAGCCCTCCTTGGGGTTTCCACCAACGTTCTCCCTCCTCAGCACAGATCCCTTGTCAGCTCTCGGGGCGGTGTCTGTCTCCTAGGGGTGCCATAAGAAATTACCACAAATGAGGTGCCTTAAAACAAGTTCAGGAGGCCAGACCTGTGAAATCCAGGTGTCCTTGGGTGGGTTCCTTTTGAGGGCCTGAGGCAATCCTTGCCTCTATCCTGGCTTCCGGTGCTTGCTGGCAGTCCTTGCTGCTCCGTGGCGGATAGCTGCATCGCTCCCACCTCTGACTCGGTTGTCACATGGCCATGCTCCTTCTGTGTATGTCTCTGTGTCTTCTCATATTCTTATTAGGGCACCAGTCGTTGGCCCGGGGCCCACCCTAATACAGTATGACCTCATCTTAACTAATTACATCTGTGAAGACCCTGTTTCCTAATAAGGTCGCATTCTGAGGTTCCCGGTGGACAAGAATTTTGTGGGGACACCATTCAACCTAATTCTACTGACTAAGCTCAAATCTGGTTGTTTACTATCCCAGGGGGTCCTGGAGCTCTCACAGCCCCTTCTACTCTGTGCTTTCACCTTCCCTGGAGGCCACGATGAGGCCTTCTCTTTCTTTTGCTTGTTGGGAAGCAAGCTCCTTTTGAGCTAGACTCTAGGTCTTCTCCTCAGTCACCAATAAACTGCTCATCTCTTCTTATACACCCCTCAGGCCTATGCTTGGTTCTTACTCTCTCTTACTTTTGTGGGCACCCATGCCCTGGGTCAGCCCCCTGTACCACTCCTACTCTAACCACCTCCTTTTCTGATTGCTGCTTCTGACTTTCGGCCCCCGTGGGAGCTTCCTGGAGGTGAGGGCTGATATGTACTGAGCGCCTGTTGGGTGCCAGTTGTAGGATTGGGTGCTGCTTTCCATACGTCACCCCATGGAGCTGGTGAGCAATGGAGGCTCTGGGACCCGAGGCTCTTTCCACTCCTTTGGCAGAGAGTGGGTGGTATTGATCATGAGCTGAGGTGAGAAAGGGTAAGGATTGGGCAGGGAGGGGGGGGCGTGTAGTGTAGCTGGAGAGCTGCCAGGGTCCCTGGTTGGAAAGCCATGACTTGTGCACAGGACTCTTCGCAGGATATGTCTTTGTGCTTTAAAGGACAAATTGTTTGGCAAACTTCTTGCAAGTGTGCAAGGAGCATTGAGCAAAGGGAACAAGCTGAGGCTGCTTGCAGATCTCTGGGAAGGCCCGTGGAGAGAGTGGAATGTGGCAGAATCAGCAGACGCTTATTTATTTGAGTGCAATGGCGCACCAGACTCTG
Source organism: Vespertilio murinus (assembly GCA_963924515.1). NCBI lineage: Eukaryota > Metazoa > Chordata > Mammalia > Chiroptera > Vespertilionidae > Vespertilio > Vespertilio murinus. Next base: position 109,478,131 of record OZ004707.1, read on the forward strand.
GGTGCTGAGCTGCTTGTGTGTGTAGCAAAAAATATACAATATTGCCGAAACCGGTTTGGCTCAGTGGTAGAGCATCGGTCTGTGTACTGAAAGGTCCCGGGTTCGATTCCAGTCAAGGGCATGTACATTGGTTCCGGGCATATCCCCAGTTGGGGGTGTGCAAGAGGCAGCTGGTCAATGTTTCTCTCTCATTGACGTTTCTAGCTCTCTATCTCTCTCCCTCTCTGTAAAAAATCAATAAAATGTATTTAAAAAATATATACAATATTTGCCTTTTTAACCATTAGTTCAGTGGCATGAAGTACATTCCCATTGTTGTGCAACCATCACCACCACCTACCTCCAGAACTTTATTGTCACCCCCCTGGACCTCTGTACCCATTAAATATTAACTCCTCACTAACTCCTTCCCCTGGCAGCCCCACACTCCACTTTCTTTCTCTGTGGATATGAATGCTTTAGGTACCTCGTATAGGAGGAATCATACAGTATTTGTCTTTTTGTGTCTGGCTCGTTTTACTTACTAACATTCCATTGTATGGATAGGCCACGTTTTGTTTATCCATTCATCTGTTGAAGGATATTGAGGTGGATCTTAGTTTTATTTAGTTGTTATGGGTAGATATTTCTATTCTCACTTTACCTATAAAAGAATTGGGTTAAGAGACTTTACGTTCAGTCGCCAGATGATGATGACTGGGCCAGGGTTTAGTCAAGTCAAGTCCAAGTCTGTGGACTTCAGACAGGCCTTGGGTGGGAATTGTTTGGCAGGAGGAGAGCAATTGAGAAGGCGGTGGAGCAGGGTGAAAAGGGTGTTTGGCAAACTGTCCTAGCCACGTTGATGTCCCCTATGCAGAAAGACCAGGAGGCCACAGGGTGGGGAATGGCACAGAGATTAACCTGAGAGGAGGAGAGAGCCCAGGAGCCTGGTGGCTACGCTGACAGGAGCACTCAGTGACCTCTAATATCATTTATCCCTTTAACGTTTTCAAGGGAAGGAGGAATGATAACCTTTGCTTGCAGATGCAGAGAGAAGGTCAGAGAGGCCAGAGTTTTATCCCAGAGTCTCTCGGGTAGTAAGCGAGAGAGCGGGGGCTAGAACTCAGTTCTCCTGTCTCCTCATATAATCTCCCCTCTTGCCCTGACGGGCCTTTGTGAGCTGTACAAAGCCCCCCACCTGCTCCTGTCTTCTCCCCTGCCCAGCTCTCTGCTTAGCCCAGGCCCAGGTGGTTCAGGCTCTGGCATGGGCTGGAGGCTGCTCGGCAGTGTTGCTGACTCACCCAGCACCCACAGCACCTGTGCTGCATGAGTACAGATCCTGCTGGAGTCCAGACGTGGGCTTATCCTCATCTCTTCTTACCTGGCATGAGGTCTGGGCCACGGAAGGACTGCGCAGGGAGTCGGTGGAGGACTCTCGGCAGGGGCTCCCGTCCATCTGGGAGGTATATATAGCCCTGAGCTCAGGCCCAGTGTGTGGGATGGACCCCAGGGAGGCCGAGGAAGAGGGCCAAGCTGACTCAGACACATCTCACTGAGGCTGCTCTCCTCTGTCTTCTCCTCTCCCTTCGGGGTGGGTCCTGTGCCCAAGCCCCTGAGAGCCCCGGTCTTCACACTCCCCCGCATCTAGAGGCCACCCGCTGTTTTCCAGGTGTCGGCCCAGTGGGGCACTGGGTGGGAGCTGAGAACAAGCGGCAGGGAGAAGGCTTGGCTGAAGGACAAACGCCTCTAGAGTGCTCAGAGGAAGGTTTAGACCTGCCGACTGAGGACGGGAGCAGGCCTGCAGTCAGCCCTGGCCCTGCGGCCCAGAGAAGCACGCCGTCGACGGCCAGGCAGACATGCAGATGCCGTGCACAGCCGCAGGACAGATTAACGCCTGTTATTTCTGAGCCCAGCCTCCCACACTGTGGACCGGCTTCCAGGCCGGGGCTGCTAGCCCTCTCCTGTTCACGGCTGCTTTCATTTTTGCCCTGTCACTGTGTGACCTTTGCCCTGGCACTGACACGCGCTGGTCATTCTGACCGCCTTCAGCCAGGCCTTGGCCTCTGGCCCCATGGGCAGGTGTGGGAAGGTGAGCACGGGGCAACCTCTCTCCTCCATCTGCCCTCGCACTCTGCCTTTCCCTCTCCAACAGCTCTGCCCTGGCCCTGCTGTCTTGCTTTCTCCCTCCTGCTTGCCAGAGCCTGTGGCTGGCTCTGTCTTCCCCTGGGCATTTCTTTTTGCACCCCCGTGCCTCTCGCCCTCCTGGCGGTTGCTCTTAAATCTTTCTGCCTCTCTTCTCTCTCTGTATGTCTCTGTATGTCTCACTGCTTCTCTTCTCCTTGCTTTCTCTTCTGTCTGACCAGGTGCCTGTGGCCTAGACTGCCCATTCCTGTTAGCAGTCAGTTAGTTCTTAACACGTGCCCACCACTCTGAACCAGGTTGGGGCTGAGGCCTGTGGTCTAAACAATTTCATGGTTTAAGGGGAGAGGCAGGAGAAACATCTTAGGAAAGTAAATTAATGACACTTACATTGCACACAGCCAGTAAGCCAAAGGGAATTTTAATGGAAGGAAGTGGCACTTGACTGGGAGAGGAGGGAGGTGTGTGCTCAGACAGAAGGGAATGAGCATTGGCCCAGAGGCGGGACTTTGCACGGCGATTTTGGGAGAGCTGAGCAAAGCACTGTGATAGCGGACTACCAGAGGCGAAGGGAATCCTCATTTTTGATTGTTACACCGCTAATGAGAGAGAGAGAAGGGACTGGGCCCCTTTGGGGCTCTTGTCATTGAGATGCTAAGACACGGGTCCAGGGAGCCGCAGCCGAGCTTCTCCACTACCCACCTCCTTGCCACGTTGCTTGAATCCTTCCCTGCCCTTTGCTTGGTCACCCTCGATTTCCAGCTCCTTCCATGCTCTCTTTTCTGGTTAGAACCCGGACCTACGCTTCCGGAGGCCTGACGACGTGAGCCTAGCTTTCAGTTCACTCTCCATTCCAGTAGCCAGGGTGACCCTGGACAGGGCGTTCTCAGCATCGTTTCCTCATTTGTAAAATGGGGACGATAATGATACTACCTTTTGGGGGTATCTTTATTTATTTTATTCTGGGGAAAATACATGTTACATAAATTTCACCATTTTAATCATTTTTAAGTTCAATGGCATTAAATACATTTACATTGTTGAGCTGCCAATACTACCATCTATCTCCAGAACTTTTTCATGCTCCCCAACAGAAATTCCACACTTAATTAAACACTAAATCCCTATTCCCTTCACCTCCAGCCTGGTAACTTCTTTTTCTCTCTTTTTAAAATATATTTTTATTGATTTCAGAGAGGAAGGGAGAGGGAGAGAAAGAGAGAAACATCAGTGAAGAGACATGTTTGATAAGCTGCCTCCTGCATGTCCCCTATTGGGGATCAAACCCAAGACCGTTTAGTCTGCAGGCTGATGCTCAATCCACTGAGCCAAACAGGCTAGAGCATCCCGGTAACTTCTATTCGATTTTCTGTTTATGAATTTGACTATTCTAGGTACTTTATAGGAGTAGAATTGTGCAGTATTCGTCCTTTTGGGTTGGGCTTATTTCACTTAGCACAGTATCTTATCTGTGTTGTAGCATGTGTCTATTCTTTATTATATCCTCTGTTGTAAGGATATATCACATTTTGTTTATCCATTTATCTGTTGATGGACACTTGGGTGTTTTTACCTTTGGCTGTTATAAATACTGTTGCAATGAACATAGGTGTATAGGTATCTGAGTTCTGCATTCAGTTCTTTGGGTATATACCTAGAGGTGGAATTGCTGGATCATGTGCTAATTCTTTAATTTTTTTAGGAACTGCCACACTATCGTCCACAGTGGCTGCACCATTTTACATTCTACCAGCAATGCACAAGTGTTCCAATTTCTTCACATCTTTGTCAACACTTACCGTTTTCCATGTTTTTAAATAGTCATCCTTTAGGCGTGAAGTGGTGCCTCATGGTTTTGATTTGCATTTCCCTAATGATTAGTGATGTTGAGGTTCTTCTCACATGCTTATTGGAAGGACACTACCTTTTAGTGTTGTTCCTGGGATGAGAGCACATAGTAAGTGCCCAGTGAACAGTACTTGTGTATAGAGCTGACTGGTACCTGTCTGCCCTCAGGAGCTCACATTTGATTGAGGGAGTCAGACAAGAAGAGCCCAGCGACTTTAGATGAGTACGTGAGAAAGCTGCAGACCCCGTGCATCTGGGCTTGGAGGCAGGAGTGGGCACACCCACTTGGGTGGGAATCAAGGAAGTTTCTTGGGCCGGTGGCCTTGGAGCCGGGGTAAGATTTCACCAGAAGCCTCAGAGCCCTCCAGGGACGATGGTGGTACTAGCTCAGATGACAGGCCTAATCACTGCCTTCTCGGGCTTCAGGCACAAGTTTCTCCACAAATAGCCTCCTCCTCCTGCAGGTGTTTATGGCTTCAGCTGATCCCTGGGCATCGGGACTGGCTGGTTGTGGAGGAAGGGCCGGCCTCCTCCCGTCCTCGTCTGCAGACTTTGGGTGGTGAGGCGCCTGCCCTCAAGTCCTCAGCCTATTCCAGTTTTGAAGACTAATAACATCAGTTATAACAGGACCTTACCCACTATATGAATAATAGCTTTCTTTACTGACCTTCTGCCAAGTGGCAGGCGCTTTACTTAATTTTATGCCATTTAATACGTGGCAAGGGAGGGCTGATGTAGAAAGGGAGTCAGTACAGAGGAAATGAGATACAGAAATGACTGAGACAGGATCTTGCAGGTGGGATAGCAATTTTAGTGGTTATGTGTGGCTGAGGAAAAGCCTGGGGTGGTTGGCAGGGTGTGTGACTTGTGGATCCTACATTGGGAATGCCCTACCATCAGCCTGCGAGGAGGACAACGCTCCCTTCTGCATCGGCAGTCCTCACCCTGGGAGGGTGGGGCGTGGGTGTGAGCTGGGGATTGTTGGACACATGTCCTCTGACAGATGGGCCAGAGTCTGGTGGGTGTCCTTCGTAGCCCCACCCAGGTCTTCTCTGGGGTTGGCCAAAGCCACCTGCCACATTGCAATGCCCAGCTGCCCAACTGGCCTCCACCAAGGCCCAGGCTGGCCTCCTGCTGCCCCAGCTTGTGCTCTCACCCACCGGAGGGGAGAAGGCCTGGGGTCTTACACCTAGTGGCAGAGCTGGGTCAGGATACAGGTGTCTTTCCCTCCCACTGATTTTCTACTAGTTTCTGACTGTCCTTGCTCTTCCTTGGCTGTCTTCACTGTGGTTTCAGGGCTCTACCTCAGGGTACATGCTCCCTACTTCTCTCTGCCTCTGCCCCTGATTCTGAGGGCTTCTTGATGTCTACATTATTTAGAGCCCATTGGCTTCCATCAGCTCTGGATACGACACTCCATGAGAGTGACAATAGGTGGGCAGGCTCTTGGGCCTGGGTCTGGGCAAGGGGCAGTCAGACATCACCAAGGATTGACTTAAAGCAGAGACTCAGAGAATTGGGGTTCAGTACAGAGAGGAGGAACAGAATGGTGTCTTGCAGAGAAAGCTACCATCCCAGCCAGTGGCGGGCATCCGTAGGAAAAAGCAGTCAAAATGGAATAATTGTGAAGTCTTAGACATGGATATTTTGTGGCCCCTGAGAGCCTAAGAAACTGTGACATTGAATAAATCACATTCTCTCTATGGGCTTCAGTTTCTTCCTTAGGCTAGACAGACCATCTGGGGTAACCTGGTCCAGCCCCTGCTTCTGTGAGAGATAGACCTCGATCCCATGTTAAGTAGAAGTAGTGCTAAGCAGTAGTTAAGAGAGAGACTCATGGCTTGACCCATGCTGGTCTGTGACCTGCGGGGGCCTGATGTGGCGGGATCTCCCTTTTCCGCGTCCAGCACTGAAAGAGAGATGAACGAACTGGTTCTAAGGGGAGGTGGCCAGGGATTGAGAAATATTAGAAATAAAGAGAGAAGACACAGAGAAAGATTTTAAGCTGGGAGCTGGGAGGGCCGCTGCCCTCCTCTGCTGGAGAGGCAGACTAACGACCTCCTGAGCCACGCAGCACATCTATTTATACTCCGATCTTACAAGGAGGTTTCACAGAAAAACAAGAAGCCTGGGAGGGCCCAGGGCCCACCCACTCCTTCCTCCTGGACAAACACAAGCCAGGAACTAAGAACATCTCTGCACTCCCAGGGCGGGAGTGCAACTGACATGATTCTGCCAATATCCCAGGCCCAGTCAGCAACAGTGTAAAGAACATCCAGGTGTCTTCCCATTTGGCCCTCTGCAGTGACCTTGAACAAGTTCTGCACCTCAGCTTCCCTGTCTGTAAAGCTATTGTAAAGATTGAAAGGGAAAGTGCAGAGAAAGCTGTTAGAGTATGCATTCTTTGTTTGCACACATTCCTGGCACGTGGAAGTGCTCAATACGTGTTCATCATTGTTACTATTATTACAAGGGCGAAAGCAACTAAGCCTGGATTAGATGTCAGCTGGCCTGGAGGCAGTAAAATGGCTGGGTTGACCTCTGGAGGAACTCTGATTGCAGGAAGGAAGCTGTTCGGTCCCTCTTGGCTCAGTATACCTACCCACAGAAACCCAGCACTTCAATCCCACCCAAGAGGGAATTCTCAACTGCTAGCATTACTTCCAACAAGCAGCATGAGACTGGATGGAAGCGGTCTCAGATGAGCCTGCAAGGGAGCGGAGAGTGCAGCTCCAGAGACAGGGAGGGAAGAAACACAATCTGAAACATTTACAGCCAGCTTAGCCAGACTTAGACCCCTTGGGTTTGGCTCCTTGGACCCACTGCTGACCTCTTGCCCAGGGTCAAGGTGGCCTGTCTGGTGGTAGAGCTCCTGAATGCTGCTCAGAGGTCAGAGGTAGCTGTGGGGTTGAGTGGGACTCCGTCTTCATGCTCTGGGGCTCCTTGTACCGGAGGCGGGTCACCTGGGACGTCTGGAGGAAGAGTCTCAGCCCCTGTGAAGGGCATGGGCATGTGCACGGGCTGCTGCAGAGGAGACACTCTGGGGGCCAGGAGTTCCCATTCACTGGGCATCTTCTCTGTGCCATGTGCAGTGGCTGAGCCAGGACTCACACCCAGGCAGGCAGTCCTAGACCTGCTGGTGGATGGTCTGGGTGAGATTTTTTGATCTGTTTCCTCTTCTGGCAAACAGGTATAATTGCCTGCCTTTTTGTAGGGAGGGAGGTGGGTTTTCTATGAAGTTAAATGAGGCTTACTCTTCCATGGGCCCCTTCCAAATCCCTAAACTACTTTTAATTTGTAAAGTAGTTTTATTGACGTATAGTCACTGTACATGAAACTATACATATTGGAAATGGACAGTTTGATAAGTTTTGACACCTGTGAAGCCATCAGCACCATCAAAAGAGTGAACATCTCCATCTTAACCTAAAATGATCATAACTTAATTTTGTATTAGTATTTTAAGTTCTTTTTCTCAAAGAGACCCTTCCAATTTTTAGATGCTTTAGTCCCCACCAAAATCTGGATTTGCTGCTGTATAGAGAGACTCAACTGAGACCAGAGTAAGAAAGTACTTAGAAAGTTCTGTCTGGCTTATCAGAAGTACAGTGGAACCTCAGCTCTCAAACTTAATTCATTCCAGAAGGCTGTTCGAGAAGTGATTTGTTAGAAAACCAAATCATTTTCCCATCCTATATAATAAAGATATAATATGCAAATGGTTGTTACACTGTGAAATTTAACCACCTACTGCCTGCATTAAAAGCCTGATCACAGATCAGCAGGAGGGTGGGGCAGAGGAGAGCTACCGGAGGGGGCAGGGCAGCAAGCTCTGAGGGAGGTATGGTAGGGTACCCTGGGGTGCGGTGCGGCAGGAGTGGGGGGGAAGCTACAGGAGGGCGGGACAGCGGGCAGCGGGCAGAGAGCTACTGGAGAGCAGCGGGGAGCTGCTGGTCAGCTATTGGTGCACAGATTCGTGCACAGGGCTAATAGTTAGAAATGATGTAAATTATTCCATTCCAGACTCCCAAATGATTCCCTGTTTTAACCTTTCTTATATACAATATATGTGTAATGTGCTATTTAATCTGTAAATAAACACTTCTTAAATTTATTGAATCACCCCTGTTAGCCTTAAAGGAATCCCATTCAGCACTCGATCCAGGGGTGTCAGCATGCAGCATCTTTGCTCATATGTCACTGTCTCTGAAATGCTGTCCCTGGCTAACTGCTTCCCCTTCATCCAAATCAACAACAGTTTTTCTGCCTCTTCAAACACCTGTGATCGTTTCTTTCACACACTTAGCAACATTAGCACTCTTGATGGCCTCGTTGTGTTTTAAAATTGTGCTAATCACAATTTTAAATCACAATTTAGTTGATTTCCCCAGCAACTAAAGCATTTTCTCCTTTGTTGCCTGAGAGATGTTTTTGTCGTATAGACATTAGAGAAATGAGGTTTGACTATAAAGGGTTATTTCGTTTACTTAACTTGCTCCTTTCCCTTAGAAGCTAAAGCATGAGACATCTAACCAACATCTCATCATCCTTCTCCTGTCATTCATTTAAATACTTATTGGGGGAGGAACATCCAAGATGGCGGCCTAGGCAGTCTCCTAAGCTGCCGCCTCATCAACAATTTAATTTAAAAAACAACTAAAATCAAAAAGGACTTCACCAAAACGTCAGGAAAGCTGGCGGAGTGGAATAGCTACAACTAGAAAGAAAGAGAGAGGCTCACGGATCCGACTGGGAGCCGAAAAGCACTGAGGTAGGGAGACGCTCGCTCACGCGGCCGCCGAATACCTGCCTGGCGGGAGGGGAGGAATCCCCGATTGCACGGAACCCTTTCGGACTGTACTGAACCGAACCCCGGCTGAAATTCCGTGGTCCCAGGCTCATACGGGTGGCGTCTGGACTGTAGAGAAAGGCACCCAGAGACTCAGAGACTCAGAGACTGGGAGACCGGGGACCGGAGCTGCAGCCGGCAGGGTCTGCAGACTCGCGGGCGCGAGCAAGTATGCGCTGAGGTCTGACCTCCGCCTCTCCGGAGCGGAAGGAGTCAGAAGCTCCAGGTCTGACCACGGAGGCTGCCGCCGCCTCTCTGTACAAGGTGGCGGCCTCTCCTTAGCGGAGGGAGTCAGAAGCTCCAGGTCTGACCACGGAGGCTGCCGCTGCCTCTATGTACAAGATGGCGGCCTCTCTGTAGCGGAAGGAGTCAGAAGCTCCAGACTACAGAGACCAGCCCAAGTCCGGGTGAGCCCCTGGGGCACCCACGCTCTTGCTTGGGGAAACTGGGCCGGTCAGGCGGAAACTCAGGCGAGCGCACAAGGGCAGGGCAGAAGCCAAGACTGTCAGTTCAGCCCTGAGACTCCGCCCCATCCAAGCTGAGCAGAGGCTTCTGCAGTTTTTCAAGTCTGATCCTATAAGACTGTCTCCAATACAGAAGTTATCCCAGAGTAGACACAGCTGATACCCACATCCAATTGGCCTGAAGGTCAATTCACAACAATAGAGACTTAGCTACAACAAAGCTGTGCACGCAGTCCACAAAGGGGATCACCAAGAGTGTCTACCTCAGGTAACTGAGGAGGCTAATCCACTGTGCTATATAGGACACCAAACACACAAAGCCATCCTACCAACTCTGAAAAATAGTAATAATGCCGAGACAAGGAAATAGATCTCAAACAAAAGAGATGGAGGATATAGAGTTCAGAACTACGGTTCTAAGGTTATGCAACAATATCCTAGAAAAGCTCGATAAATTTCATGAGATCCAACTAAAAAGTATAGATAAACTGACTAAATTGGAAAATATTATGCAGAGATCCAACAGCAGAATGGAAGAACACAAGAATCAGGTCAAAGAGCCAAAAGACACTCCGCTGGAGAAGGAAGAAGAAAAGAGGATCCAGAAAGTTGAAGATAGTGTAAGGAGCCTCTGGGACAACTGCAAGCGCACCAACATCAGAATTATGGGGGTGCCAGAAGAAGAGGGAGTGCAAAATACTGAAAACATATTTGAAGAAATAATATCAGAAAACTTCCCTCACCTGGTGAAAGAAATAGACTTACAAGTACAGGAAGCCTACAGAACCCCAAACAAGAGGAATCCAAAGAAAAATTCTTCTCGACACATCATCATCAATATGCCAAGGGTAAAAGACAAAAAGAGGATCTTACAAGCAGCAAGAGAAAAGCAGTTGGTTACCTATAAGGGAGCCCCCATACGACTATCAGCTGATTTCTCAACAGAAACCATGCAGGCCAGAAGGGAGTGGCAAGAAATATTCAAAGTGATGAAAAGGGAGAACCTACAACCAAGATTACTGTATCCAGCAAAGTTATCATTCAGAATTGAAGGGCAGATAAAGAGCTTCACAGATAAGAAAAAGCTAAAGGAGTTCATCACCACCAAACCAGTATTATATGAAATGCTGAAAGGTATTACTTAAGAAGAGGAAGAAGGTCAAGTGAATTAAAAATCTCAGGAATAGAATAAACTGGTGAATATAATAGAATTAGGGGCAAAGAAAGGGAGTGGATAGATAATTATCAGAGTGAAGGGGTGTGGGGTGCAGAAAGAGACTGGATTAAAATTGTATAACCTATGGATGAGGACAATAGTGGGGGGAGGGGGTAAGGGCAGAGGGTGGGGTGGGAATCAGGTGGGGAGCTATGGGGGAGAAAAAGGAGAAACAATTGTAATAATCTGAGCAATAAAGATTTATTTAAAAAAAAAATAAAAATAAATAAAGTGGTTGCACCATTTTATATCTCTACCAGCAAAAAAAAAAAAAAAAAAAAAAAAAAAAAAAAAAAATAAATACTTATTGGGAACCTACTATGTGCAGGCAGTTTCTAGGTGTAGAGCAAGCATGTCAAACTGAAAGGCTAATACCGGCCAGATAAACAAGGTTTAAGTTTACATGGACCACAGAAAAAAACCAAAAACCCTTCAATTTTCATAGAAACATAGGTTTATTTCGATAGAGACATGCTGAATACAGAGGGCTGAAATAAATGAGTAATCATTAACATAAAATAGAACATTCAAATAAAAATTAACATTTTTCTTGAACATTAACTTACTAGATGCTGAATAACTGCACAAATTAATAAGCATAACGCAAATAAACTTATTTTTCTTGTTCTCCGAAAGCGAAATATTTCCTATTGCGCACACCAAACAAGTCAGTACAATGACATGGCAGTTGGCTGCTAAGATATTCGCTGCTAGTTATTAGTGGAGAGAAATGGTGCACCTGCGTGTAAGGGAAATGAATGCAACATGATTATAGGAATCAGTCAGGAGCAAACGTTGTAGTTTGTTATTAATAATTATATATAACAGGATATTATAAAAATTAAGTTACAGAATTTTAATTAAAATGTTTCTTACATACCATTATGTTGGCTGGGCCACAAAAATATTTATTGTGGGCGGAGAGTTTGACATGGTTGGTGTAAGGTATAAATAAGGAAATAAACAGACAAGCCGAAACTGGTTTGGCTCAGTGGTAAAGTGTCGGTCTGCGGACTGAAAGGACCCGGGTTCGATTCCGGTCAAGCGCATGTACATTGGTTGCGGGCACCCCCCCACCCCCACCCCCTACCCCCGTAGGGGGTGTGCAGGAGGTACCTGGTCGATGTTTCTCTCTCAACGACGTTTCTAGCTCTCTATCTCTCTCCCTTCCTCTCTATAAAAAATATCAATAAAATATATTTTTTAAAAACCCACAAAAAAAAACAAACAGACAAAAATCCCCCTTCTAGGGATTGTGCTGCGCTCACCACAGCCATGGGTGAACCTGAGGGGGAAGGAGGGGTAAAGGAGAGAAGAAAGCTGGGGCTGGGTGGGACGCTGCCCTCTCTGATGGAGAGACAGCGCCACAGCCTGCAAGTGGAGTCTTTATTTTATAGCTAGATTCCGAGAGGCAAAGTAAGGGCATGGTCAAGATGTTTACAATGTTCTCACAGGTTTCGAATCTACTCAATTGCATGTACCTGATCAAGCTTTGTTTGTTTGCTGCACCTCCCGCAGCCTATATCACTTAGCCTTGTGGGACCACAGATTCCTACCAGAAGGTCAAGCTTACAACTATAGCCTTTGGCTATAATTGTGCTGGGACTTACACGTGGCTTTGCCTTGAGAGGATCGTGCCCTCTCTTTAGTCCCAGGCTTGAACCTGTCCAAACACTGTGGCCCCTCTCAACACTAGAAGCTTTCCTCCCATGGGAGTGGGGATGGACAGTGCTCTACATGCGTATGTCGATCACGTGGTATGTTAGAAGGTGCTGTGGAGATTAGTGAAACCTGGAGCATAAAGGGTGAGCAGGAGGGGAATCTCAGCTTTCAGTGGGGTGTTCAGGGAAGATGTCCCCGAGACAGTGGCATCTGAGCAAAGAAGCCATCAAGGACCTGTGTATCTCTGGGACAGAGCAAGGATGCACAAAGGCCCTGAGGTGGGAGTGGGCCTGGCATTTTCCAAAAACAGCGAGGAGACCCAATGGTGGGTGGCATGAGATCAGAGAGGGGCTGAGCTGGGGACCAGGTGGACACATCCTATGGGGATTCCAGGACATTGTAGGGGCTTAGACCAGCCGTGGGCAAACTACGGCCCGCGGGCCGGATCCGGCCTCTTCATCTGTTCTATCCGGCCTGCAGAAGGTTCTCTTGCTCTCCCCTCTGCTCCTTCACCAGCAGCCCAAGATGAGAGTGCCAGCATGGTCAGGTTGCTTTTGTTCCGGCCCTCCGGTCCAGTTTAAGAACCCATTGTGGCCCTCGAGTCAAAAAGTTTGCCCACCCCTGGCTTAGACACTTTAAATCTGAGGGAGATGGGAGGCCACTGGAGTGTGTTTGAGCCTTAGGACCCCTGGACACTGTGTTGAGAATAGACTGGGATCAGGGAATTCAGGTAGAAGCTTTCATCAAAGTCCATGCCAGAAAGTGGGCAGGAGGGGGGCGGGCGCTGGACCATGCAGGGTGAGGTATGAGAAGTGGCTGGATTCTAGATACAGTTATCTTTAGATAAAACCATCCGGAGTCACTAGTGGACTCATTTCTTCGTCCATTCATTTGACAAATATTGGAGACGTAGACCTGAATGGAGATGTGGCCCCTTCCTTTGAGGTGTTGGGAATTTAACAGGAAAGGATAGATGGAGAATTGATAAGCTGCTCCCTGTGTACAAAGTGTGGCTAGAGAAGCAGCGCTAGAACTATACCCCAGATGGCCCCCGGGCCCCTCCAGGCTAGTATCCCCTGCCTTCCCCATCCCTCCAGCTTGTTCTTCTTAACACTCACCCTTCCACACTGCACTAACCTCCGGACTCCCAGGAACCTCTCTGCCTCACTCTTTTCCTTACCCCTGGACTGGTCTCTGAACTAGACTGCTTAGAGAGGCCTGGAGCATTTTACATTCGTTTTACAGAAAAGGAAACTGAGCTATAGAGAGCCCCATTAAGCCGACGTTAACCTCAGTTTCCTAAGTGTAAAAATTTGGTGGGAAGTCCTTTAAAGGGCCTGGATTTAAAGAGAGAAGGCAGTTGGAGGTCCATAGAGGAACCGAGCTGCTGGGCTGGGGCCTGGCTCCCAGCTCCCAGCTCCCAGCTCCCAGCTCCCAGTCCTGTGACCCTTTTCAGTCCCTCTGTGGTGACTTAGCTCTCTTGCCCGTTGAAAAAAGCTTTTCTAACTGTAGCAGGAGAGCCTCTAGTGAGGCCGCGGTGGGACGCTCGCTGGACTGCCCGAGGAGCCTGTGCAATCCCTTGCCTGGGAAGCTTTGAGAAGAGACATCTTGATGGATCTCGGTTTTAGGCCCAGCCCAGCCCGCAGGGTGGTGTCCCCAGGGTCTGGTCCTTCCCTTCCCCCTTCCCCTGACACAGACAGACCAGTGGCCTGACACAGTGCGTCCAGGCCAGCAAGTTCTGGCAGACGAGACCTCTTAATTCAGCCTTGGCAGTGCAGAAAGGTCAGCTGGGGGGCCAGCCTGGCCTTGGCCGTGCTCTCTTTTTGCAACCCAGGTGGCGGGGAGCCCACTCGTCCCGCCCCCCCTGCACCAGCAGCTTCCTTACCCGTGGCCACCACGCTCCAGGCTCAGCGAGCCCAGCAGGCCAGGGCAGGCTGGCGGCTGGGCCTCTGGCCCCAGAGTTAAAGCAAGGAAGTAATAGCTGCTGCCCAAACCCTCCCTCCCTCCCTCTCCCTCCCGCTCTCCAACCTAATGCCCTTCGTTATGGTCTGATCCTCCCAGTGGTCAGGGTCCAGCTGAACGCTCCCCTGACCACCCAGCCTGAACTGACCACTCGTTCTCAGAGCACACTGCCTGTTGCCTGTCCGTAGCACATGTTGTGTGGACACATGTCTCTCCCCAGCTAGGTGGTGAGCTCTTGGACCCAGGAACCCCTTTTCATAATCCCATTTATGATAACAGGGCTCTTTTCCTGGGTCTCTGATATAGCATCAGCTTCTAGGATGGAGACCTGTGTCGCCTGGTCTCCTCAGAGCCCTGGAGTGGAAGCGTGGTTGGCCTGGGCTTGTGTATCTGGGTTAAGGGCCTCAGACCTCCTCTGGGGATAGTCAGTGTGTCGGCACTTGTGTTCCCATGCTCCCTGCTTCGCAGAGACAGGACATCTTGTAAGGGCCTGCGCCTTATTTGTGGAGGTGGTAGGAACGGGGGAGTTGCACAGGGAAAAGGCCAGGCCCAGGCACTTCCTTGCAGCCTCTCAAATGCTCAGAAGGCCCAGGAGAAAGGGGAGCCGAGAGGCAGCTGTCTGGCTATCATGGGCAAGGGGAGGAGTGGCCACATGATACAGAGGAAGCTCTGAGGGCGCTGTAAGCTGTGCACCCAGCCGGAGGCTCTGGCCCTGGCACCTCCTTGTTCTCCGGTGACCAGCCCACCAGCCAGGCCTCAGCTTCCTCAGCTGCTGGGAGATCCCTGGGATCCCAGGATGGCAAGAGGGAGTTCGCATAGTCCTCACCCCAGGCACCCACTCAAGGTGGGCAGAGGGTGCCGGGAGGGACCTCTCAGATCCTCTCACTTGCCTGCTTTTTGTCCCTCTCCTCCCACTGATGGCTCTGTCATTCTCCACAGGTCGGAATGAGCTGATTGCTCGTTACATCAAGTTGCGGACCGGGAAGATCCGCACCAGGAAGCAGGTGGGCCCTGGGAGACGGGTTTGGGTCCCCGGGCAGGCACCCCCGCACCAGCCTGCTCCCAAGGTGGCCAGGTCCTCCTCAGGACTAAGTGTGGGCTCTCGGAGGAACCAGCTTGGATGGGTTGTCTCTTTTTGGTATCCCACGGACAGTTCATTTTCCCTGCCGTCCCTGCTGCTATCCCTCGTTTTCCTGGGGAGTCAGCAGCCCCTTCCCCATCCTTCTCCAAGACAGGAGAGAAGAGAAAGCAAAGTACTGGAACTGCACTTTTATTTTTTTAAATATATTTTATTGATTTCTTACAGAGAAATCAATATCTTCTTACAGAAGAGGGAAGGATAGAGAGCTAGAAACATCGATGAGAGGGAATCATTGATCAGCTGCCTCTAGCACACCCCCTACTGGGGATGTGCCCACAAACAAGTAACATGCCCTTGACCGGAATCGAACCTGGGACCTTCCAGTCCGCAGGCTGATGCTCTGTCCACTGAGCCAAACCGGTTTTGGCATGGAACTGCACTTCTGAGGGCCCCTCATTGACTGACCTTTTCTTTCATTCATGCATGCATCCATTTACTCCTTTAGTCCACAGAAGTGGATTGAGGCCCATGGAGGGCTGAGGGTCAGGGGCCAGGATGGGATCCAGGCTGTCTGGGAAGTAGGGTCAGGAGCCTTCTCTTCTTGCCGTAGGTCTCCAGCCACATCCAGGTGCTGGCTCGTCGCAAAGCCCGTGAGATCCAGGCCAAGCTAAAGGTAAGGCCCATGGCAGGTGTGGGAGGAAGGACCGAGGGCACAGATGGGGCCGTTTTGGGAAGTTGGGGCTCTTTTTCCAGCAGGAAAAGGCTTCCCTTTGTGTTTGGCTGCTTCTGTGTGGACCCATCATGCTTCTTGGTATTGGGGAGAGTGGGATTCAGCCTGTAACCTCTCCTGTCCACACAAGGAGGGACACTTGACCTTAGAGCCATGTGTGTGACTACCGGGCTCTACAGCATCCTGGGGCCACGGGTCAGTCTCCTGCTGTGTCCCCCTCCCCCAGGGGCAGTGCTCTCACCAGATCACAGCAGAACACCCTCCAGACCCCACTCCCTGACGCCTCCTAGAGCCCCCTGGCTGGTGCCATCAGCTGGCGCCTCTGGGGTGGGCAGGCACGGGAGGCATTGCTGTGGGTGGTTTGGATGCTGCTGTGGGAGCAGGTGGAATTCCTTCCCACGCCCTGCGCTCTGGGACTGGCAGTTCCTTCCCCTTCCTGGATCAGCCCCTCTTTGAGTGACAGGTGACTGTTCTGTGGAGGGCCAGCTGCTGGCAGCATTCCCCTCGGGGCGGCCCTGCTCCCCACAGGATCCAGGCCGCTCGGACCCTGGCCAGGGGGCCCTTTTGAAGGAAGCATTGCATGGTGGTGTTGTCTCTCCAGCCATTTGGTACGAAGAGTTAATAACATTTGGGGGCATTAGACTAAGACGGTGGTCGGCAAACTCATTAGTCAACAGAGCCAAATATCAACAGTACAACGACTGAAATTTCTTTTGAGGGCCGAAAACCAATTTCTGCGCATGGGCCACGAAGTTTCAATCGCACTATATGTGCACATCCATGGTGGTATTTTAAAAAATATATATTTTATTGATTTTTTTTTACAGAGAGGAAGAGAGAGGGATAGAGAGTTAGAAACATCAATGAGAGAGAGACATCGATCAGTTGCCTCTTGCACACCCTCCACTGGGGATGTGCCCGCAACCAAGGTACATGCCCTTGACCGGAATAAAACCCAGGACCCTTCAGTCCGCAGGCTGACGCTCTATCCACTGAGCCAACCTGGTTTCGGCCCATGGTGGTATTTTGTGGTAGAGCCACACTCAAGGGGCCGAAGAGCCGCATGTGGCTTGAGAGCTGCGATTTGCCAACCACTGGACTAAGACCAGCAGCTTACAAACAATTTGTGTAAAGCAGTATAAGTCCCTTTAGTTTTCTTTCCCCCAAACAAATATCACCCCAATTTGTTATTAAAGGAACTACTTGGGTCAGCGCTAGGTTGGTGAAGAACAGATCAGAGGCCAGAGACTCCCTCCTTCTATTCACCTCTCATGCCCATGGCTCTTGAACCCCAAAGTACCTCGGACCCCAGTTTAAAATCCCTGGGCTAGATGACCTTGAAGGTCCTGTGTGGCCCAGTGGTTCATGATCCGACTCTGGAGGTTCTGAATGAGGGGGTGAGGACGCCTAGGAGGCCACACCCTCCCGCTTCTAAGCTTTTTCCTCCTGCCATCAGCCCAGCTGTCCCCACCCCCTCTGTCCCCGGACAGCTGGCTGGGCCTCAGCTGTTCGTGCCTCCCTCTCAGGCTGGCACATGCCCCCCTCTCAGGCTGGCACATGCCCCTCCAGGCCACCCTCAGGGTCCTGGAGCCCAGCTTGCCCCTCGTTTCCCCCTCTGGTCTGCCTCTGACTCACCGGGACCCTGGGCGGGGACCGGAGTTGGGAACAGACCTTCCAGTGTTCCGTTTAGAGTCACTGAGGGGACCTTGTAGTTCCACTGGGGCCTGGCTGTGGGCTCACATTTGCTTAGAGGAATTGCCCTTCTCCTCGTCCACAGACTCTAACTTGGGGCCCAGGGACAACCACTGGGCAGACACCAGGCAGCCAGGAGCCCCTTAAGCAGCATGCAGGTTTTCACTCCTATGTGGAGAGTGGCCTGAGGATTTCATCAGCCTCTCAAAGGGGTTTCAGAGCGAGGTCGGGTAGAAGTCCTCCGGGTTTCAGGCTGAGTCTGGCCTCACTCTGCCTTGTGCTGCATGAACTTAGGTGAATCACTGCCGCTTCCTGAGCCCCAGCCAGCCTCCCCATGTGTAAATGACAGGGTTAGGCAAAGTAGTATGCAATAAGCACAGCCTCAGGAGAGGGTAAAAAGCTTTATTAGTACTGTTAGTATTGTTAGCAGCGTCATACGTGCTTATCTAAGTGGAAAGGGGCATCCATTGTTCAGGCTGGACCCACGGAGGGCAGCCAGCCGGTGGTTATGGGGCATCCTGACTGTAAAGGGCAGGGAGTGCTGGGGCCCCCCGCAGGGCAGGACTGAGACAGGTGGGGTCACAGGAGATTGTCCGTGCCTCTAAACAGCCCATGTGACCAAGGACGACCCCCTGCTCATCCAAAGAGAGATCCGACAGAATGGTGTATCATCTGCCGTGAGCCAGCTGCCCCAGCCACCGGGGGGGTGGGGATGAGCAAGAACTGAAAGGTTCCTGTTCTCAACTTGCGGTCGCCAGAGGGGAGGGGAGAGGGTGGAAAGGTGAAGGGGAATGAGTAGTACAAGCCTCCAGTTATAAAATAGATAAACCACAGGGGTGTAGTGCACCGCACAGGAATGCAGTCAGTAGTAACACTGTGATAACTTCGCATCATGACGGATGGTTACTAGACTTAGTGTGGAGATCTTATTGTAAGAAGGTAGGTGTCAAGTCACTATTTTGCACATCTGAAATTTAATACCCTGTTGTATGCCACCTATACTTCAATAAAAAATTGTTTTTTAGTCTGAAAGATAGGTAAGTAAATAAATAAAAGGCCCCTGTTCTCATGTCCGTGGTAGTCAATGGAAACAGATGGTCTAGCAAATGGTCGTCAGAGTCTCTCTAAGTGCCAGTCAAATACGCAGGACAAGCACTGTGCCTCTTTGACAGGTGAAGAAACTGATCTGAGGAGCCACGTGACTCGCTCGGAGTCACAAAGCAAAGTAATAGCTTTGCAAGGACATAAGCCTGTTCCCGGGGGGCCTGCCTAGTGCAGGGCTCTGGCCGCGGAGAGTGGGACGGCCTCCCTGACCACAAGCCCTCCCCGCCTCGCCTCGCCGCTGCTGAGGCCCTCCCCTCCACTGTCTTCCCCCAGGATCAGGCAGCTAAGGACAAGGCCCTGCAGAGCATGGCTGCTATGTCGTCCGCCCAGATCATCTCCGCCACAGCCTTCCACAGTAAAATGGCCCTCGCCCGGGGCCCTGGCTGCCCAGCAGTCTCAGGGGTAAGTGGGGCTGCCTGGAGCCAGAGGCCAAACCAGCCTCTCCTTCTCGCTCCTCCCCCTTCCGCGGAGCCAGAGCACTGGCCAGACCAAACTTCTCTTGCTTGAGGCCTCGCGGGCCAGGCGAGCCAGGGGGAAGGAGGGACCAAGGACCGAAGGGCCATGCTGGGTGTCAGCTCAGCCGGTATTGGAACTGCCCTCCTGGGGGTATTGGCAGGAGCACAGCAGACCTTTCACAAGGGGCAGAGTTGCCCCCGTTAGCTGACCACCCAAGAAGCTCCACAGAGTTGGCCTAATGGACAAAAGGAGAAGGTGAAGTCGTGGGGACGGGGCTGAAGCCGGGGCTCTGGGGCAGACCAGCGTGACTCGGAGTGGCCCTGCTCCTTGGCAGGGTCCCCACTCCTTCTTCCAGCTGCAGGGCTGATGTCCATCAGCAAACTCTTGTTCACATTTTAAATGTTTTGGCCTAAGAGCTGGCCTCTCAGCCGTGGCCAAGGGCGCTCACACTGTCAGAGAGGTCCTGACAGGCTCCCCCTCCCCAGGGCGGTGTCCTCCCGGGGTTTTCCTCGCTGTAGGGACTCAAGGGGTCTTCAAGACCCGCCCAATCGGCAGTGACAGGCCCTGTCCGGGGCTCGGGGAAGCTCGTGTCTAGCAGTTTTTCCAAGGGTGTTCCAGAGAGCTTTAGTCCACAGACTGCTTAGGTAGATAGGGCACAAAGTGACTCTCTGCTTAAGTAAGCTTGGGGCACTTAGGACTGACTTGGTTTCCTGACTGTAGGGCTGTGCAGAGCCTTGCGTGCTGCTGTGCACCGTGGGTCTCTCTCTCGTGGAGGAACGCGAGATGCTGTTTACCCAGCGGGGTGCTTCTCCCAGGGAGCACCGTGTCAGCAGAGCGTGTCCAGAGACGAGTGTGCCTGAGACACACTGGGACGCTGCTGTAGCCGAGCTCTAGCCCAGCCGTGGACAAACTACGGCCCGCGGGCCGGATCTGGCCCATTCCACTGTTCTATCTGGCCCCTGGGGCCGAAAGAGCAGAGGGTTCTCTTGCTCTCCCCTCCGCTCCTTCAGCAGCAGCCCAAGATGAGAGTGCCAGCATGGTCAGATTGCTTTTGTCGGCCCTCCGGTCCAGTTTAAGAACCCATTGTGGCCCTCGAATCAAAAAGTTTGCCCACCCCTGCTCTGGACAGTAGCAGCAACTCTCTCCCTGCCCCCACGGGCCCAGGCTCCAGCTCTCCCTCCGGCTGAGGCCACAGCGCCGTCTCCCCACACCAGGGCCCTTGTGCACGTGGGCTATGCTGACTCTACGCTTTTTTGCCTCCTCAGTTTTGGCAAGGAGCTTTGCCGGGCCAAGCCGGAACCTCCCACGAGTGAGTATGGTCTGCTCCCAGCTGCCCCCTGAACTGACCTGGAGTGCATACACTCACGAGGTTGAGCCCGGGCCACAGGGTGGGACAGGGCTGCAGTTTGGGGTCTACCTTATATTTCGGCCTTGAGCTTGAGGATCCGGCTCTCCTGCTCTCAGGCAGCAGCTCAGTCTACCCTGAGGACACCCTGCGGTGGCATTGGTCAAGACACCAGTCTGTCCATGGGGTAGCAGGGCCAGGGGTTAGGACCCCAAGGGAAGTGGGCTGGGAACCAGGGCTCTGGCTGGCCTGGGAGGGAGGGACAAGAGTTTTTCCAGTAGACATGCTGCTCCTGTGGATCAACCCTGAAACACGAGGGAGTTGGCAGGAGAGGAAGTGGGAGGCCAAAGCCACCAAGGCCACCGATGACCAGACCACGGCCTGCCACACAGAGAGCGATGGACGCTGCTGGTGGCTCAAGGGCTGCATCCTGCCCATGGCTTACACCTCCTCTCTCCCCTTCCACAGTGTGAAACCTTTCTCTCAGCAAGCCTACACTGTCCAGCCTCCGCTGCCTCTGCCAGGTGGGTCTGCAGTGAACAGCTCCCCCGCCCGCCGCACCCCTGCAGCCCCCGCCTCCCAGTCCCGGTGCCCGGCCGCTGGGAAGGGGACCCTTGATAGCAGAGGGAACCCCTCCTGGGAAGAGCCCCGGAGCGGGCGCAGGTCCAGCGGCTGGGCCGGCACCGGAGCTCACCCCCTGGCACTGCTCAGGTGACCAGCTCTGTCCTTGCCTCTTTCCCCTGAGGGTCCCTCACATGTTCCGCTCTGCAGGGCAGGGAGGGTCCTCGCCCTTCAGCACCTCTTCTGGCTTGGGGGGTAGCTGCTGCCCACATTCTGCCTGGCCGTTCCTGCTCTCAGGGCTGCCGCCGGGTTCCTCCCCGCCCTGTGCGTCTGCCTTCTCCTGGCCTGGCCTGGCCTCCCTGGCCTCGCTCAGGCCTTCCTAGATCTTGCCCCTGGATTAAGGCTGCAGCCTCTTGCCTGGCTCCCGGGCGCCAGTCTCTTCTCTCACCCTGTAATCCCCCGAGTCATCTCTTTAAAGCTCCCATTTCAATATGCTGCCTCCAGGCGTGGAACCTGTAATGGCGCTGGTGCCTTCAGGGCACGGTGTGAACTGGTAGGACTTGCAGGGCTCCTCTGTTAAACCTCACCTTTCTCCCCTCCCTCGCCTCCCTCCCCCCAACCGCCCTCAGCTCCTCAGCACTGTGGCTCAGGCCCCCTCCTCCCCATCCCACCCCCAAGATTAGGCACCCCGCTGTTGGCGCCCGAGCACTCTGCACCCCCCCCCCCCCCCAGCATCTGACTGTGGTCATTTGTGGCTGATTTGTCCACCTTCTCCCGTGCCCTGTCCTGCCGGCTCTCGGCAGGTCCTCGGGAAGCATGCTTGAGCAAATGAATGAATGACTCAGCTGATGCTTTAAGCGCAGGCTAATGTGTCTGTCCAGCTCGGCCCTCCGCCACCCCTCTGGCTACCGTTTCTTCCCCACCTCCCTTCTTGGACCTCAGCGTATGGAGCCTCCATTCATCAGGCGCCCGGCTCACTCACACGAGTGCCCTCCAGGCGGCCTCATTGCTCTCTCATCCGTCCCTCAGTCTCCAAGGCCAGGGCTTGTCCTTGCTTCCTGTCCCTCTGTGCCCTCCTCTTCACTCCACTGCCCTCAGTGCAGACCCCGCAGGACTGCGCTTCTGACCCGCCTTGCCCACCCTGCCAGCCCTCCTTCAGATGGGAGCAGGGTCTTTCAGAAATGCAGATCTGAGCATTTCCCTGCCCCTCTCTCAAGCCCTTAGGCCAAAATTCACACTTCTTAGCCCAGCCCCTCTCTCCAGCCTTGTTCCTGCCCCGGGTACAAACCCGCCCTTCTCTCCAGTTCTACCACAGACGGGAGTTTCCGAACTCGGGGAGCATCTCACAGCCCCCACAGGCCTTTGCCTCTGCTGTGTCCTCTGCTCGGAACACCCTTTCCCTGGCTTCACCTACTGCCGTCTGCTTCTACGTCATAACTTCTTTCAAACGTCACCTTCGGAAAAACCTTTCCTGACCACCCCGAGTTGGACTGGGAGCTCCTCTTTGGTGCTGAGTGCATACCTTGTCGATTTTAGTCCCATTCATGACTAACTTTACCGCAGACCTGTGTCAGAGTGCCTGTCCTGGGCCAGGCCCTGCTCCGTGCTGGAGAGAGAGCGGGAATCCCACAGGATTCGTCCTCTCTGTCATGGTGATTAATGATGGTCTGTTAGCTCCGCTGGACCAGAGCTCCTCGAGGGCGAGAGCCCAGCAGAGCCTGCTCTGGAAGCCCTTTCGGCCCAGCAGGCATGCGGTCTCTCCGGAGTGCGGGAAAGGGGGCTGAGCTGTCCCAGGCAGGCTAAGCCCTCCCCCATCAGGGCTGCTCTTGGACTTGCCAGCCAGTGCTTTGCTCTCCCCTCCGCCAGCCCTGTCAAAGCCCATTTAGGGGAGGATGGGGATTCCCTTGCTAGCACAGTCTCACCGGTGGGCCTGGGGTCCTCACAGAGGCTGTCGGCAGGGAGGGCGTGTGTGAACAGGCTCACATGTGCCCCTCCCACTGCCTGCAGGGTTCGAGTCTCCTTCAGGAGCCGCCCCGTCGCCCTCAGCACCCCCAGCACCCCCATGGCAGGGCCGCAGCGTGGCCAGCTCCAAGCTCTGGATGTTGGAGTTCTCTGCCTTCCTGGAGCAGCAGCAAGACCCTGACACGGTAGGTCCTGGTCCCTGTCTGGCTGCTCTTTCACCCCGAAGCTCCCCCACCTTCTCCAGCTCTTGTTCCACCTGCTTCTGGCTTCCTAGCCCAACCCTTCTGCCCCACTCAGCTGTGGGCTTGACTTTAGGTTCCTCATTTCTTTACAGCCTTTCCTTCCCTTGAACCTCTCTCTCCCCTTTTCCTTTCCTTCCTCAAGCCACCTCCCTCTTCTTCCCTCACTTCACCTTCCCTCTCTCCCTTTGTATCAATCGCTCCGGATCCCAAAACCCTCCCCCCCCCCCCCCCCAGGTTTCTTTGCTCCATTTCCATTCCCTCACATCCTCCCCCTTTCCTGCTCCCTCTCTGACCTCTATCCCTCCCTCCGTGTTTTCTTCCCTCCCAGTGAAACCGCTCATCCCAGCCTCACCCCATCCTTTCCCTGTGGCTCTGACCCACACCCCCTTCAGCGGCTGGTTCCTAGGTGGTCAGTGTCACCTGCAAAGGCCAGGGTAGCACGTGGAGGAGGCTGGGCCGACTGGGACTTTGTGGCCGTCTCACTGTGACATTTCCAACTTGTCTTTTAGCTGAGAAACTCGTTAGTCAAACAAGCTCCTTCTCAGAAGCCCACTGTGTGCAGCAAAAATAGATTTCGTTTGGCTGTAGCAACAGAGGCGCCCAGCCCTGTCTCCACGGGTGGAGCACAATTTGAAAACGCCTCTAGGTCAGTGGTCTGACCTCACAGGTGAAATAACAGAGGCCCAAAGATAGAAAAAGACTTGCCTAAAGACAGCTCCTGGCAGAGGAGGACTACGAATAATACAAGTAAAAGCTACAATTCGTTGAGTACCTACTGGGTGCCGGACACCACACCAGATGCTAAATACCATCCCTTTTTAATTTTGCTTGATAGTCAATCCTTTGTCTCCATTTTACCTGTGGGGAGACTGAGGTCCAGAGAGGTGGGGTTACTCACTTCCTGTCGCATGGCTGGGATCTGAGTCTGGTCCGTTTTGTCTGCCCTGCCACCCCTGCCGCTCCCTCAGACCAGCTGTTCTCTCCACAGTACAACAAGCACCTGTTTGTACACATTGGCCAGTCAAGCCCCAGCTACAGTGACCCCTACCTTGAAGCCGTGGACATCCGCCAGATCTATGACAAGTTCCCGGAGAAAAAGGGTGGACTCAAGGAGCTCTTTGAACGGGGACCTTCCAATGCCTTTTTTCTCGTGAAGTTCTGGGTAAGCCCTCGATAGACTCTTCCTCTCTACCCCCAGCACGTTGATGAAAGTGAAGAGAAAGGAGAGAGAGTGGCATCTGGTGCTCTTGCCATGGTGGAAACCTGGGGAACACAGGGCCAGTGAGAAGGGGAGGAGCGAGCACCGATGGCTGAGCCCGGGAGCTGGACCAGTACGAGGCCCTTTTCTGAGCCGTGGCAAAGGCACAAGAACAGCCTTTAGAAGGCTGTAGTACTTACTGGAAGACTTACAGGAGATACTGAGGGGTAGGTGAAGAGCCAGCGTGGACCCCCTAGTCACCCGAGTCTTTGAATGGCAAGTCCTGTGTGGGTTGTAGGGTCTGGAGCAGGGCAGTTGGTTCCTACCCTGTTTCCCCGAAAATAAGACAGTGTCTTATATTAATTTTTGCTCCCAAAGGTGCGCTAGGTCTTATTTCCAGGGGATGTATTATGTTTCCATGAAGTAGGTCTTATTTTCGGAGGATGTCTTATTTTCGGGGAAACACGGTAAAAGCTCATCTCCAAGGGCAGGGCTTGGAGAAGAGTTAGGTCTAGGAAAGGTCACTCACCTAACTTTACAAGCAGCTCAGCCTGTATACTTGGTCCCTGCTGCTCACTTCCGCTCACCCCTGGACGGGTGTTAAAGTTCCATCCTTTCAAAATATCTTCTTCAAGACGAGGAGGCATAATTAATACCTGCCCTAGAGCTTACTTTTGAGGGGCCCAGCACACACGGAAAAGGGATGTAGGGCCCAGCTGGCATGGCTCAGTGGTTGAGCATCGACCTATGAACCAGGAGGTCACAGTTTGATTCCTGGTCAGGGCACATGCCAGGGGTGTGGGCTTGGTCCCCAATGTGGAGTGTGCAGGAAGCAGCCAATAAATGATTCTGATTGTTGATGTTTCTTCCTCCTTCCATCTCTGAAATATATATATATATATATATATATATATATATATATATATATATATTTTTTTTTTTTTTTTTTTTTTTTTTTTTAAGAAAAGGGATGCAGGGAAGAGTCAGACAAGTGCAAACTAAGTCAGCAGCGAGGAAGTGCAGGAAATCCTCTGGCTTGTGATTGGAGCCTTTGAGTAGTTTCAGGGCACTGACACAAGGCCTGGGCGGCTCCTCCCACATTCCTCTCCCTAGCACCCTTATTAACACCCAGAGTCAGCTCAGGGTTTCCTATCCTTTGCGAGGTCCCAGACCACTTTGATTACCTGGAAGCTTTACTTTTCACAGACACAGGCTTATGCACACTAAATTTTATACAGTACACATTTCCAGGTGGCTTACCAGGCCCTGGCTGGACTCCTGGTCTAGCTCTCACCCACAACAAACCCTCAGGGCTGGCTCTCTCCAGAGAGGCAGGTGCTGGCACTGAGACCCACACCCTGGTCTTCCAGGTGCTTAGTGTTTGCACCCTGCGAGACAGCGTGCTCTGTGATCTGATGGCAGTTGGACCTGAGCCTTTAGGGTAGGAAGATCTATTAGGCAGGGATGGGAAAGGCTATTACAGCCTGGGGAGAAGGCATAAGGAAGTGGGCTTCAGAGAGAAAGTCATAGGTGCAGGTGTGTGAGGGGATAACAGAAATAAAACTGCAAAGGTGTTAGATCCTGGGAGGCCCCGATCACAAGAAGTTTGGTTTTAATCTATCCTGGGATGAAAAACAGGTAATCATTTTTTTTTTTTACTTTTATCTTTTAAATCGATGTGTGCTCATGTTATATTGTTTAATACCAAGAGGTTTCCAATGAAATGCAACAGATTCTTGTCCAACTTCTCTCCAATCCCAATCCCCAGAGACAGTCGCTGTAAATTTTCACTGTTTATTCTGTCTTTTATCTCCTTAATTATTAATAATATGCTTATACTGACATACCTGGATGTCATGACCAAGATATTTATTCTTATGTCAGAAAAAAATTAGCTGAGAGGGGGAGGAAGGGAGAGACAGAGGAGAAAGAGAAACATTGATTTGCTGTTCCACTTATTTATACACTAGAGGCCCTGTGCATGAAAATTCATGCACTGGTGGGGTAAGGGGATCCCTCAGCCCAGCCTGCACCCTCTCAATCTGGGAGTCCTCAGGGGATGTCCTACTGATGGCTGGGTTACAGGCCTAAGCCACAGTCTGGCCTCCCTCTGCAGGACACAACTGGGCCGGCCCATTGGGATGGTGCTGCCCCCATTATCTACCCCCCTCCTCCCCCAGTTGCTGCTCGGCCTCTCTCTGCGGGAGGCAACCAGACTGGCCAATCAGGAGATGGTGCTTCTCCCACCCCCCAATCGCCCCTCTGCTGCTGCTGGTCACCATTCCCTCCCTCTGCCCGCTGGCTTGTGCCTTGGTTGGCCTGGCGCCACCCCCTACTGACTGGTCATTCCTCATTCAGTCAATTTGCATATTATGCTTTTATTATATAGGATTCATTATTATGTGCTTTAACCAGAGATCAAACCCACATTATCATCATGCTCCAACCAATTGAACTACTGGGCCAGGGCATCATCATCCCAATATATCTAAGTTACATAATTTAGTCAAAGCCAAGAAATATATTGTGATTAATTTTATTTCTAGTACAGATTTTTGTTTTTTTTCCTACAAATGAATGGCATATTTTCACTTGCATATTTTCAATTTTTTAAAATCCTCACCTGAGGGTATTTTTTTCATTGACTTCTAGAAAGAGAGTAGAAGGGAAGGAGGAGAGGGAGAGATGTGTCAACATGAGAGACACATGAATTGTTTGCCTCCAGTACAAGCCCCTACCAGAGCTGAGGAACCTACAACCTAGGTACATGCCCTTGACCAGGAATTGAACCCTCAACCCTCTGGACTGATATTCTAACCCAGGGGTGGGCTGCATCTGGCCCGTTCGGCTATTCTATCGGGCCCGTGGAGCCGAAAAACAGGAGGGTTCTCTTGCTCTCCCCTCCGCTCCTTTACCAGCAGCCCAAGATGAGAGTGCCAGCATGGTCAGGTTGCTTTTGTTCTGGCCCTCCGGTCCAGTTTAAGAACCCATTGTGGCTCTCGAGTCAAAAAGTTTGCCCACCTCTGTCTAACCACTAAGCCAAACCAGTCAGGGCTCACGTTCATCTTTTTAAATGAACCCATTATTAAAATGTTACATAATGTTCCATTATAACTACCATATAAAATTTTTTTCAAATATTTTTATTGATTTCAGAGTGGAAGGGAGAGGGAAAGAGATAGGAACATCAATGATGAGAGAGAATCATTGATTGGCTGCCTCCTGTACCCCTTCTACTGGGAATTGAGCCTGCCACCTAAGTATGTGCCCTGATTGGGAACTGAACTGTGACCTCATGGTTCATAGGTCAATGCTCAACCACTGAGCCACGCCCTCTGGGCCTGATACTTTTTTACTAGTGTCATTTACAAGCATTTCTAGATCTGTAGTTTCCTAGTCTTATTTATTTCTGTTAGGTGTCCTGCCTCATTTACTGGGACACATTCTCTAGTACCTTCCTAAGGAAAGATAGTGTGATAGGTAAATTTTCTAAGTCTTTATTTAAAACGTCTGTTTTCATACTTGATTGATAGATTGGGTATAGAATCTAGATCATAAGTCGCTTGCACTAGAAATGACTTTCAAGAATTATTTTTTAGCCCTGGCCAGTTTTGCTAAGTGGTTAGAGCATCCACCTGTGCACCAGAGGGTTATGGGTGTGATTCCTGGTCAAGGGCATGCATGTACCTAGGTTGCAGGTTTGATCCCAGGCCTGGTCAGGGAACATGCGAGAGTCTCTCTCACATTGAAGTTTCTCTCTCTCTCTCCATTCCTTCCTCACTTCCTTCTTTTCTCAAAAAATCAATGGAAAAAAATATCCTTGAGTGAGGATTAACTATAACAAAAAAGAATAATTTTTTAATGAATTGTTCCATTGTCCTCTAACAGTGTGTAGTCTGATAGCATTCTCATTCTCTGTCCTTTGTTGTGTAACTTGTGGGATGTTTTGTGTGTTGTTGTTTTTTTGTTTTTGGTCTCTAGAAGTTTTGCATTTCTTCTCTATCCCGTGTGTGTGTGTGTGTGTGTGTGTGTGTGTGTGTGTGTGTGTAGTGTTTTTTTTTAATGTCTTTTTATTGATATTAGAGAGAGAGAGAAAGTGAGAGAGGTGGGGAAGAGAGAAACATTCACCCTGACCGGGGATCGAACCTGCAACCTGGGGATGTGCACTGACCCAGAACCCAAATGGCAACCTTTCAGTGCATGGGTTAATGCTCTAACTAACTAAACCACACTGGCCAGGGCATAGCCCTTATGTTCTTACATTTTACATTGAGGAACTTTTATGTTATTCTGCTTCCCATTTTTAGCCCGACACTTGATAGACACTTTTAATCATGAGGTTAGTATCTCTTAATTTTGGAAACTTTACTTGTATTATTTCTGTGATAATTTCTTTCCCTCTTTTTCTTTCTGTTCTTTTCCAGGAACTCCTATTAGTCTGATGTTGGATCTCCAGGATCTATCCTCTGTGATTTTTATCATTTCTTTATTTTCAAATTCATTTTCTTAAAGATTTCCTTAACCCTTTCTTCTAATTCTTCTAAATTAGTTAAGAGTATATCTGAGTTTTATATTACATAAAACCCAGGTAAAGTAACTTTGGAGGTAGGCTGTCCAAGGCAGGGGCGGCACTTCCCTAAGTCACCAGGGCTGACCGCTCTCTGACTGTGTCCTCAGTGCCTGGCTGCTGTCCTCACGGTGGTGGCTGCTGGAGTCCAGCCGTCACACCCATATTCCAGGCCTCAAGAGGGAGGAAGCCAACTTAGTTCCCTTCAAGGAGCCTTCCTGGAAGTCCACAAACACTTAATTAACTGTGTGTTGTGCCTAGCTACCTAGGAGCCAGGGAAATGTACTCTTAGTTGAGTAAATTGCCAAATAAAATCAGGGTTCAACAGATAGATTTCTCTTTCTTAGTGGTCATGACGCATTGTACACTTCAGGGTGAATTAGATGAGTGAGATATGGTGGCATTCTCTGCCACACCTGTCCAGTGTTGAATGTTGACCATAAACCTTTTAATTTTTAAGAAGTCCTTTTTGTTCTTTGATTACATCCTGGTCTTGTTGGATGGATACAGTTTATCTCTTATATTTCTGGGAATATGAAGTGAAAAAAATTTTTCTTCCTTTTTTGTCTTTGTTTCCCTTTAATCCCTTTTTTTTTTCTTTCTGTTTTGGTCTCTGTCTTTCAAGTTAGAAGGATTTCTCAGATATCTATAATCCTTGGCCATATTTTTTGGCCCATATTTTTTAATAAAAGCATAGTATGCTAATTAGACAAGACAGCCAAAAAATCTCTCAGACATCTTTCTGGATGAAGCCGTTGTGGTGGGGGCCAAGGCAGAGGTGGTTAGGGGCGATCAGACAGGCAGGCAGAGTGGTTAGGGGCAATTAGGCAGGCAGGCAGAGTGATTATGGGCGATTAGGTAGGCAGGCGAGCAGTTAGGGGCAATGAGGCAAGCAGGCAGCCGAGCAGTTAGGAGCCAGCAGTCTGGATTGTGAGAGGGATGTCCAACTACCCGTTTAGTCAGACATACCCCAAGGGATCCCAGATTGCAAGTGGGTGGAGGCTGGGCTGAGGGGCCTCTCGTACCCCTCCGGTGCACAAATTTTGTGGACCAGGCCCCTAGTTTTCATATAATCCATTTACCATACAATTCACCCACTTGAAGTGTTCGATTCATTGGTGTTAGTATAGTCACAGAGATGTGCAAGCATCTTGTCCTGTCCCAATCAGGCCGATCGGGGCGGCTGGGGGGAGGGACTGTGGGAGGTTGGTCGCCTGTGGGATGTTAGCTGTGGGAGTGCACTGACCACCAGGGGGCAGCTCCTGCATTGAGCACTGCCCCCTGGTGGTCAGTGCACATCATAGTGACTGGTTGTTTAGGCACTTTTTAAAAAAAAATTTTTTTATTGATTTCTCACAGAGTGGAAGGGAGAGAAATAGTTAGAATCATCGATGAGAGAGAAACATCGATCAGCCGCCTCCTGCAGACCCCCTACTGGGGATGTGCCTGCAACCAAGTTACCTGCCCCTGACCGGAATTGAACCTGGGACCCTTCAGTCCGCAGGCCGACGCTCTATCCACTGAGCCAAACTGGTATCGGCTGCTTAGGCTTTTATATATATAGTTAGATATGCTCTCTATGTATTATAGATGGAAGTCCCTTATCGGATATATGATTTGCAGATATTATCTCCCATTCTGTCCGTTGTCTTTTCACATTCTTTTTTAAAAATATATTTTATTGCATGAGATCCTGAGATAGTCACCATAAAACAAGCAAATTGTCAAATGACAGCAGGGAGGTGAAGGAGACCTGGGGGGAGATAAGAGAACAACCTAAGGACTGGTATGCATGAATACAACCAACGAACACAGAACTCTGGGGAGGGAGGGCATGAATGGGAGTGGGGGGGGGGCAATGGTAAGATATGAAATAAATAAAATTTAAAAAAATAATAAAATATATTTTATTGATTTTTTTACAGAGAGGAAGGGAGAGGAATAGAGCTAGAAAAATCAATGAGAGAAAAACATCAATCAGTTGCCTCCTGCACACTCCCTACTGGGAATGTGCCTGCAACCAAGGTACATGCCCTTGACTGGAATCGAACCTGGGATCCTTGAGTCTGCAGGCTGAAGCTCTATCCACTGAGCCAAACCAATTAGGGCTCTTCTCACATTCTTGATAGTGTCCTTTGAAACACAAAAGCTTTTCATTTTGATGCAGTCCAGTTTATTCTTTCTTTTGTTGTTTGTCCCATTTGTTCATTTTTAATAATGAGAGGGAGCGCTGTGTACCAGGCAGGAATGGTCGGTCACCTGGTGGGCTTCCCTTAACGGTAATTGGGGTTGAGAGCTAGCTGCTTAATGAGGAAAACCAGTTAATGTCAGTGTGTTCACTGGACTTTTTTTCTTTTCTTTTCCCTGAGGTTGTTCAGTTTCTCCAGAGAAGATTCCTTTAATTCTCCATCTACCTTGGGAAGGAATATACTTCATTGGTATAA
This sequence comes from Vespertilio murinus, assembly GCA_963924515.1. Taxonomy (NCBI): domain Eukaryota; kingdom Metazoa; phylum Chordata; class Mammalia; order Chiroptera; family Vespertilionidae; genus Vespertilio; species Vespertilio murinus. The sequence goes on from OZ004707.1 coordinate 109,509,632, forward strand.
TTCTAGGAGGGAGGCAGAATAGAGGGCTAAGGGGTCGATCCTACCCTTTCTTATACAGGTTCCACTTAATTTTTCTGTTTTCATTCTTGTCTCTCCCCCTCTCCCCCTGTCTGAGCCCTGTTTAATGTCTGAAGGTTATTACCCCTTCGTCCTCTACTAATGGGTGGGAGAGGTCATCCTGCAGGCCTGCCCACCCTGTATACAGTCTTCAGTTCCTGTAGTGCCAAGCCACTCAAGTTGTTGTTGTTGTTGTTGTTCTTCTTCTTCTTCCTCAGCTCTCTTCTTCTTCTTCTTCTTCTTCTTCTTCTTCTTCTTCTTCTTCCTCCTCCTCCTCCTCCTCCTCCTCCTCCTCCTCCTCCTCCTCCTCCTCCTCCTCCTCCTCCTCCTTCTTCTTCTTCTTCTTCTTCTTCTTCTTCTTCTTCTTCTTCCTCAGCTCACTACTACTTCTTCTGCTTTTTAAAAAATATATTTTATTGATATTTTACAGAGCAGAAGAGAGAGGGATAGAAAGTTAGAAACATCGCCAAGACTGGTTTGGCTCAGTGGATAGAGCATCGGTCTGGGGACTGAAAGGTTCTGGGCTCGATTCCGGTCAAGGGCATGTACCTTGGTTGCGGGCACATCCCTGGTAGGGGGTGTGCAAGAGGCAGCTGGTCGATGTTTCTCTCTCATCGATGTTTCTAACTCTCTGTCCCTCTACCTTCCTCTCTGTGAAAAACCAATAAAATGTATTTTTTAAAAAAAGTTAGAAACATCGATGAGAGAGAATCTTCGATCAGCTGCCACCTGCACACCCCCTACTGGGGATGTACCCGCAACCAAGGTACATGCCCTTGACCAAAATCGAACCCTGGACCTTTCAGTCCGCAGGGCGACGCTCTATCCACTGAGCCAAACCTGTTTCGGCCAGCTCACTTCTTGTCTGTCATCCCTCAGAGAGCACTTTTAGGTTGTAATTCCTTTTGCTTCCTTTGCCCCACAGAATCCTTTCTAGTTCTGGTCCACCTTCTGTCTCCTCAGCTTTGTTGAACTCTCTGTCATTATGGCCTCTTCTTTGTTTTCTTTGCCTTTGGGGTGCAACACATTTTTAAAAGTTCTTCAATATCGTTCTAGTTGGCTGTCTGGAAGGGGGAAAATGAACTTGTGTTTTTCGTAACCCATTTTTACCGGGTGTCCAGAAAAATGGGTTTAACCTTGTGTCATGGCAGAGGCCTGGCCATCGTTGTTGGAAGGCTGCATTGAGGAGGGTGTGGCGAGAGAGTACTGTATTGACTGGTGATTCTGGTCACGGCTCTGGCTGGGGAAGACAGTGGCAAGTTTACTGTGTATTTGCTGTCCCTTCTCTTTAGGTAACGAGGAATCACTGAAGTGTTTGAACAGGGCATGGCATGGCCAGAGTTGTGCTTAGTTGGATAAATCAGCTGTCCAGACTGGAAACAAGTGGGAGACTCCCATAACATAGGCCCAGTGAGGGATAGCAATCTCTTTAGGACCTCAGCCAGAAAGGGCTCAAACAGTCTTACTTCTTCTCCCTACTCTCCCTTCCTGCCTGGCCATGGGAATTGGAACCAGGAGGCTCTACTGTGGGCAGCTGAAAGGCATTGTCCCTGTAGAGCCATTGTGGTAGCTCCCTTCCTGCTCTGCGTAGGAGGCTTCTGGCCTTCCCTTTGACCTATACCATCTTGAGTCCACCTTCCCCCAACCCCAGATCTGTCCAGGCTTAGCCTTGACTCGGAGAAGGAGCTCGGTGACGTGATTTGCGGCTCTTCCTCAGCACTGCCTCAGCTACCCTGAGGGTCAGAAGGGAGGCCTGGTTAGCAGGAGGCATTCATGGGAACACAACCCTGGAGTGGGGCATATTAGGGGCTCTTTTCACTGGCTCCTGCCTTCTTTTTAGTTGGAGATAATATTCTGCATTCTTCCAGCCACCATCTAGATGAGGACCATCCTAGGCCTCTAGTTCCACACATGGGGGGAGACTGAGGCATGGAGTAAGTAGGGGCCCGGCCTTGCGCTACCCGGCCAGAATGAGCTCTTTCTGGGCTGGTTACATACACACAGCGAGGTGCGTGGTGGTCGGTGAAAGATGACGCCGGACACTGCTTGCATCACATCACCTACATCAGCGTATTTATCCTCACCACACCCCCAACGGGAGTTGACAGCCGCATTCCATCACGGGGAGGCAGGCGCAGAGGTGAAGTGGCTTGCCCGCGTCACCTGGTTCATAGTGGCAGAACCAGGACTCAGACCCAGGCAGTCTGGCTCCAGGGAGGTCAGAACCGTTACACTAAACCTTGTAAAGCACCCGGGGTGCCCTCCATGCAGGATCCTGGTGCTCCCCTCCTCCGGTCAGAGAAGGCTCTGGTTGCCGGGAAAAGGATCCCCAGACCCTGAGGAACACGGATCTTGGTGGTACAGAGAGGGCAGACTCAGCCCTGCACCCTCAGTGTAGAGCTGGCAGGGGGGCTTCTTGGATCTTCTAGAGCCAGGCGTCCCTTGTCCTGTCTGTTTTGTAGCCTTGCTCGTGGCCCATGCCCTCTCCCTCTTTCTGCCTCTGTGAGGAGGGTGGAGGGGGGATTGATGGGAGGAGAAGGGGAGGTAGGGAAGAGTGAGGCCCAGGACACATGATGAGGCAGCTTCCACGCTTGGCCTTCGTGCTCCGGCCGTGGGCTGTGCACACCACCTGCGCTAAACCCAACGTGGCCCTTGCCTTCCAGGACCTCACATTCCGAGCGGCAGAATCCAGAATGGATCTCAGGGTCCTGGGGCCGGAACTGCTGTGCAGGGGAGCGTGGTGCTGAAGCATGGCCCTTTCAGAGTGTCAGGAGGGCACAAGGCAGGCAACACTGGGCCTCAACAAGCAAATCTCATCTTCTCTGGGCCTCTGTTTCTCCATCTGGAAAAAGAAAAGTTCATTTTTGAGGGATTGCTACAGGCTGTGTCTCTGAGGACCTGGGGGCCAGGGAAGAGAGGCAGTATACCTGCCTCCTCCAGCCCTGTGCCTGAGCTGGACTGTCTCTGAAGGCCAGAGGCTTGGGCAGCGTGAGGACAGGAGAAATCAGAGATTTGGAGGGGGGGGGGTGGATGGGCGCGGTTCAGTGGCCACTACATCTTGGTGGGCATCTCCTCTTTGCTTTTTCTCTTGCTTGGAGAAGGTAGAAGCACCAGGAAAGTGCAAATGTGGGGTAAGAATTGCTCTTGGTCACAAACCATGGGGTCCTCACAGGCAGCGTGGCATCTGTAGACATCTGGACCCTCATCTCCTGGGCCCTGGCCTGCCCACTCCCTCCCCGGCCCATCAGCTGGTGTGAGCCTGGCCACTGGCATTGCCAAAGGCAAGGAAACAGTGCCCCTCTCCTGAAGTCTCCTTTCTTCTCCTGCCCGGCAGTACTCCGCTCCCGCCCAGGAATTGTGCAGGCATGCTGGGGAGATCAGAGCTCGCTGGAGTGAGAGGAGGACTTTGATGTCCCACTGAGAGGCCTGCTCTTATGGAAGGAATGGCAGCAGCGGCTCAGTGGACTGCCAGGACAAATTGTTCCCGGCTGGGAGTGGCATCTGGGTGCAGGAGGGGGTTGAATTGTGAACTGTGCTCTGCTGGACTCATACGGTGGGGTTTGGAGCAGGACTGAGAAGCTGAGACCTCACCTCCTCCCCGGGGCATATGAGACCAGCAGAGGCCACCTCTGTTCTTGGGGTGTGGAGAGAGGGGACTCATGGACACCGATGGCCATTAATGCCTGTCTGCAAAGTGAAAATGCTGGGCAGGGCTGAGCTGAGGCCACGAAGGGAGGAGAGTACCCCCGACTGTCTGCTGTTCCCTTCTGGGCCCTGACATTTCTCCCAGGCACATACCAGCACATGACAATGAACCTGAGCCCCTCCAGCCCCCACACCCAGCTCCGGCTGTCCGGCTCATCTGTCAGTCACCCGATCCCCCACACCTGTTCCAGGCACGGCCTGTGAGCTGCCCACCCGCACCACAGCTATGAATAGGGTGGAGGAGAGGGAACAAGGGGCATTCTGAGGGCAGGAAGGCAAGTGGTGGGGGGCACCTTGCAGGGTAATGTAGTGGGGGCAGCTTTCTTCTTAGGCTGAGAAAGTAGAGAAGCAGCCTTGTTTGGGGGTGTGCTTAGAGTATGGGGATACGGGGGTGAAAAGGAGAAGGGTGGGGTTGTGATAGGAAGGAAGAGGCACTGAGGACGAGGCGGGCATCTGGGTGCATTGTCTTCGCCCTTGGCCTACAGCGTCACCAGGGGGCAGGTTCTGGGGCAGACTTTGGATTGTCGTTGTGGGCTCTCTGTCTTCCCCAGCCCCCTTCTCTCCATCCTACTCCTGATAACCAGCTCACTTATTCTGCTTGCTCTCCCACAAGTTTCAGTTCTTGTTCAAGCAAAGATGGTGTTTTTGTTCTGATTTCATGAAACCTCTGATTTCATGACTATATTGCTAAGAATGGAGTTAGGTGGCACATGAATAAACATTTAAAAAAGAAAAGAAAATAAATGCAATTATTTTCATGTATATTAGAAAAATAGAACCTCTGATTTCATGACTGTATTGCTAAGAATGGAGTTAGGAAATGAGAGTGAGTTGATTTAAACTTTCAGTTCAAGCAAAGACGGTGTTTCAGCCTCTCTGGGCCCCCACTGCTCTCGCTGGGCTGGGCTGGGCTGGGCAGGATAAACGGTGACTGATTGGAAGGCCAGGTGAGTGGGGAGAGGTGCAGAAGCCCTGATGGGTATTTGAATTGGGGCAGAGCTGGAGCTGAGAGGACTCCCTTCCTACGCAGGAGATTGCAGGGTCCCTCCTTGGGACAGAGGGACCTCTCTTCTCACCCGGCGCCACCCAGAGGTGAGGGGTGGAACAGCCACACGTAACTTATTGGAGGCCCATCCTTGCACCTACCCTGGGGAGATCTTAGTTCTTGCCTCCAGGGTGCTTACCATCTGGAAGAGGCAAGGCCAGCTGAACAGGTCTTGTCAGCAGGGGGCGATGAGGGGCACATCCAATCACTTTGTGGGTGCTGGGGCAGTGCTTCCTTTGTACAGTCTGAAGAGCCTGAGAGGGTTGGGCCCTCCCTGCCAAAGCCTGATGCATAGTGTTCTTTTAGGTGGCACATGAATAAACATTTTTTTTAAATAGAAGATAAATGCAATTATTTTCATGTATATTAGAAAAATAGAACCTCTGATTGCATGACTACCGTGTTTCCCCGAAAATAAGACCTACTTACAGGTTTCCTTCTGAGTGAAATATAAGGCATCCCCCCAAAAAATAAGGCCCCCAGGCTCTGTCTCAGAATAAAAATTAATTTACCGTAAACTGGTCGCTAGGGCCGCCCCAACTGGGGTCTAGCAACCAGTGACATTACCCGGAGTCCTGACGTCACTGCTGTGTGAATGGAGAGAAATCAGCGTGGAAACTTTGTGAGACCTAAACTGCAAGAAGTTGTGACTTGGGTGAAAAATTCATGGGAGAAAATCACTGACAGTTGCATTGCAAATGCACTGCGAGCAGGCTACCTTGACAAGAAGTACTCATTTAATGACAGTGCTATTGCTAAACATGAGAGATTTGGTCCACTGATTCTGAAAGAAATGGAGTCACAGGAAATTCAGGAATTGGATTGTTATGATGATGTTCCAGAAGATGATGACATGATTGTCATTGAATAAATGAGTAAATTCTTGATACTGTAGGATTCAGTTTGTCTGGTTTGTGTTGACAACTACAGAACTACTGTACCGTATACAGGTAATAAATTTCCTTTATTTTCATTTAACAATAAATGTGTACTGTATTCTTCTTCATGGAAAAATAAGACATCCCCTGAAAATAAGACCTAGCCCATCTTTGGGAGCAAAAATTAATATAAGACACTGTCTTATTTTCGGGGAAACAGGGTATATTACTAAGAATGGAGTTAGGAAATGAGAATGAGTTGATTTAAAAGAAACCATTTGGAGCATAGTAGGATCTGTGATAGGTGGTGGTACATGAATGTAGCCTTAATCAAAGAGAGGCCAGCAGTGGCTAAAGTCTGAGAGGCAGCATTTTATGTCCTGGCCTGACCCCTCAGACGCCCCCCTGACCCCTCGTGCTCCCCTCCCAACACCTCCCCCACCCCCCGCCCTATACAGGTGCCTGCCTTTCCCAGGCTCTTGAGCTTCCTGCCAGTTCTTTTTCAGGCATGGTCCACGTTTCTGCCTTGTAACTAATGCAGGTCCCAGTGTTGTTCTCTGTAGTTCAGGCAGCAGAACCTCCCCTGCAAGCGAAGAAAGGTGGAAGCGTTCCAGCGTCCTACTGTCCAGGTTCCGTTCAAAGCCTCCTGCTTGCTTCCTGGCCCAAGAGCCTGGACGGGGGCCCCAGAGGCGTCCTTGTCTCCGCCCCGATCGTGTGCCTGCTCACTTACCCGTCTGCTTCTTGGCTTTCCCATGTCTCCAGGCAGACCTCAACACCAACATGGAGGACGAAGGCAGCTCCTTCTACGGGGTCTCCAGCCAGTACGAGAGTCCCGAGAACATGATCATCACCTGTTCTACCAAGGTCTGCTCATTCGGCAAGCAGGTGGTGGAGAAAGTGGAGGTAGGAGTACCCTGTGCGCTTGTTAGCCAGACCTTTGCACTGTTTCAGGTTGGTCTTCATTCATGCCCTCTGCTTTCCCCAAATCTGTCTGAACTAATGCAGTCTCACCCTCGCTGGCTCTTAGTTATTGATAACCCACCTCATGTTGATCACGACCAGATGCCGGGCTGGTCCCAGGGAGGAGGCACCCCCTTCCCAGTGTTCTCACCCCTGGCTCCACTTAGATCGCTGGAGCTTTCGAAACTTACCAATGCATGAGCCCCACTTCTCAGCACTTACCCCAGCATCTCCAGGGTGGAATCTGGGTAATAGCTGTTCGTAAAAGGCACTTCAAGTTATTTATTTTATTTATTTATTTAAATATATTTTATTGATTTTTTTACAGAGAGAAAGAGAGAGGGATAGAAAGTTAGAAACATCGATGAGAGAGAATCATAGATCAGCTGCCTCTTGCACACTCCCCACTGGGGACGTGCCCGCAACCAAGGTATATGCCCTTGACCAGAATCGAACCCGGGACCTTTTAGTCCTCAGGCCGACACTCTATGCACTGAGCCAAACCGGTTTCGGTTCACGTTATTTATTTTAAATTAAATTTTTATTTTGAAGTAATTGTGGACACTCATGCGATTGTAATTCCATGTACCCTTCACCCAGTTCCCCTGAGGAAAGAATTCTCTTGGCAACCAGGAATTAACATTAATGCCACTTACAATCTGACTCAGATTTCATAGGTATATGTGTGTCTGTGTGTGTGTAGACACAATACTAATGTACATGTCAGTTCCGCGGCCACACGGATTCCTGTGCACCCTTCCCCATGTTGGTTTAGTGTGTGGTCAGGACTGAGTCGTCATCTATCCTGTCTTGACTGTTGCCACTACTCTGTCTTGAAACACTCCTCCTCCCGTGCTCACTTCTGAGTATCGGAGCTCGAGGTGCCACTCGAACCCCTGTTACTGAGGGAGGAGGAAGGCTCCGATCACAAGAGCCTCTAGGCCTTCTGCCTTTTCTTCCCGCTTAAGAGTCGGTGGGTCATGGAGCGTCCCCACGCAGCTGGGCCTGGGCTGGCTGTGGCCAGAGAGAACCTAAGCCCTGCTGTCCCCTGGGTCCCGCAGACAGAGTATGCCCGCTACGAAAACGGCCACTACTCCTACCGCATCCACCGGTCCCCGCTCTGTGAGTACATGATCAACTTCATCCACAAGCTGAAGCACCTGCCCGAGAAGTACATGATGAACAGCGTGCTGGAGAACTTCACCATCCTGCAGGTGTGGGCGGCGGGCTGGGGCGCCGCAGGGCGGGCAGAGGGTCCCGCAAAAGGCACGCCCTGTCCTGGGGCTTCACCCTCACCTTTCCTCTCGCCCACAGGTGGTCACCAACCGAGACACACAGGAGACTTTGCTGTGCATTGCATATGTCTTCGAGGTGTCAGCCAGCGAACATGGGGCTCAACACCACATCTACCGGCTGGTGAAAGAATAAGAGACTCGGGGAGCAGGGATGGGGGAAGAGATGTGTGTGTGCGTGTGTGTGTACAGGGACATGGGGTGGGGACCTGCAGGGACAGCCCCTTGGAGTGCCAAGAAAGCTGACCCTTTCTACCCAGGAACAAATTGTGCCTCAGCCTGCAGTGCCCAACCCCAAATAAACCCAAGATGTGTATTTTCAGAGGACCCCACCTGGCTGTAGGAGCCCCGGGAGGGACTGTGTGAGAAGGGGGGCAGTCTGGGAAGCGGGCTGGAAGCAGCCGCAGAGATGCATCATGGGCAGTGCTGAAGCCATTGCCCCAGTGGACTCAGCCGGGAATGCCGCCGGACGCTAAAGGTCACACTGGATGGTCCCTCTGCTGCCTGGAGCCCCTGCACGCTGCTGCCGGCCAGAGGATGGGCACGCGGCTCCCATCTGTGCGTGCTCAGGTGCGCGCTACAGCTGCACTGCTCGGCACCTCCGCCGCCACTGCCACAGGGCAGCTACGGGAGGCCCGTCCGACCCAGGGGCGGGTTGTAGGTGTGCAGGTGACTGAGTTGCTGGAAGGGGACACTGAGCCGTTCGGTTTTACTCATCTCTGGTGGTTGTGGAGTCCATGGCCCTGCTGGCTTGTCCAGGGGACGGGCTCCAGGTCGGAGGAGCCCGAGACGGAGGGCAGGAGGGCAGAGCCGAAGCAGGATGCCGAGTTGTGCAGAGGCTGGCGTCACGCAGCACCCTTTTTGGTGGCAAAGGCCAAGAAAGTTGGTGGGAGGTCTGGTGACCCAGTGGTCTCTGAGACCATCCCGTTCTGACCGGTGAGTCTTACCTACCTCCCAGCCAATGTGCCTGCCGGGTGTTGAGCACCTCAGGGCCAGCCCAGGCCACCCACTCCCTCCCCAAACAGTAGTTTCTGTGCTCCTTGGGCTGGAGGAAAAGGGTGTGGAGCCAGCGCTGAGCCTGGAGGCCACCGCCTGTTTACTTCCTGCTCGCAGGCAGGCTCTGGGTCTCAGCAGGCCTGGCTTCATCCTACTATTCCTAACTGCCTGACTTTGGACAGATGTCTCCACCTTCTGAGCCTGTAAAGGGGGCAGGCGATAACACGCTAGGAGGCCTTAGTGAGGAGGAGAGAGAATGTCTACAAAGTGCCTGGTGCAGAATGCACTAAACAAATGTTATAATTAGCTTATCACTCACCTCCCGCAGGGAGGCCGGGGCCTGGCTCTCTGCTGCCATCTAGTGGCTCTTTGGTGTCATCCCCAATGGGAACCACAATCCCAGGAGCCTGGGATTCAACCTGCCTACTGGTGTTTACTGTGTGTGCCCCACGCTCAGGAAGATAATATATATTAATACACAGATGAGGAAGACAGTATTTAGGAGGGGTACAGACTGGTGGTTAGGAGCAAGTGTCAGACCACTAGGATTGGAACCCTGGTGTTTCGCTACTGCCTAGCCCTGTGACATTGGGGCAAGTTCCTTAACTTCACTGTGCCTCAGTTTCCCCAACTGTAAAATGGGTCTAATAACAGTACCTACCTCGTTTATGTAGAGAGCCTAGCATAGTGTCAAGCACATAAGTGTGTTTGAAGAATACACTTTGTTAATAGTAGGAGCTTTCGGCCAAAGGAGTCAGATTGGAAAACTGGCTGATCTGATCCTCAGAGCAACTGGACTTCAAAGATGGGAGTGAGCAGGGAGTGGATGATTCAGGGAAGGGGCCCCAGTGGAGAGGGTACACAAACCGGAGGAAGGCTGGCCCTCCTTCCAGCTGGGTTACCTAGTCTCCCTCTGTCCTCCGCAGAACCCCTCTCTGTTCAAAAGCTTTAACGAGCACACGGACTACTGCTAGACCTCATACCGAGTTGCTTAACGCTACTGTACAGGGGGCCGAGGTAGGGTCCCTGAGTGAGTCCCTGGCTGAGGCTGGCATGTTCCCGCCTGTCTGTGAGGGTTTGTGTTTGTGTAAGGCTGTCCGCCCCTCCCCCAGTCACCTGCACAGCCTTGCCCTCTCCCCTCTGCCCTTCCCTTTTCCTGGGCTGTTTGGATAAGGGAGCTCATGATGCCTGCCCTGCTAGCTGACGGGGAACCTTCAGACAAATGCCCTCAGAGGTTGTGTGAGCAGCCTGTTGGCCACGGGACAGATGCACAAGTCAAGGGGATGATCTTTTTGTATCGTGAGTAGGAAGGACTCTGCAGATGTTGCTGGACTGTGAGTTTTTCCTTTTCCTTAGGAACTGACCTCGGTGGCCTAATGGAGATGCAGCGACTTACAACTGTAAATTCCGAGCCAGGCCGCGGTGGGGAACACAGATGAGCCGTAGAGCCTGCCCCACTGTTGTAGGGCAGACTGCGACCCTCGGGGCAGATAGGAGACCCGACCCGGCCCCACCTCTCCTGCAGCCTCACTGACATGCCCTGGGCGCTCTGAATCACTCATCCTTCCCAGCATGCCTCTGCCTCTTGGCCGTGGCCCCACATGTTCCCTGGCCTCTGCCCCCGCTGGAGAATGATTACTCCTGCTTCAAGAGCCAGTGTGGAGTCACCTCTTTGCATGCAGAAGGGTTTGCCCCTCCTCTTGTGTGGCAAAAGCATCCCAGTCCTGACCCGTTAGAGCACCTGTTACATGCACCAGCAAACAGGGACTTCTGTCATCTCTGCTAACCCTCACCCCACAGGTACTGTGCTGTCCCCGTTTTGAAGGTGAGGAAGGGGGCACAGAATGGGCACTAACGTTCTGGCAGTATTCATACATTTATTCACACACTTAGCACATATTTATTTAAATTCCACTCTGTGCCAGGCCCTGGGAATGTGTTGGTGACCAAGACAGGCAAGGTTCTTGGGGAACTCACACTTTACTGAGGAAGGAAAAGGGAGCAAGGAAACCAGATGTGAACAGATACATGCTGTGGGAGAAGGAGAGCGTGCTGAGGGTGGGGCACTGGGGAGCCTCGCAGGCCTGAGGAGGGCAAGGGCAGGACAGTGACCGGTGTGTTCCAGGCCAGAGGGTGTGTCCGGTGTACAGAGGGAGAGACGCAGGGGCTGAGGTTCAGAGGCTGCAGAGCTACATCCTGTGCCGGTCAGCCGGCCAGATGGGGAGGAGCTGGTGATCCCAGCTCGCTCCTCCGCAGGGCAAACCCCCTCACTTGGTAAGCTCTTGGGGTTTTACTCCATGGAAAAGGGGTCTTGGAAGTGTTTTAAGCAAGGGAGTGTCTTTTTTATCTGAATTTTAGAAAGCAGCACTGGAGCTGCCTGGACTATTGAGAAGCACATGTAATTGCTGCTGAGTCTGTCTTTCCTCCCAGACGCAGCTTCTGTGGGTGGAGACCATAGCCTTCCCGGTCTGTTACTTCCTGTAGACCAGGCACCACTTCTGGAGCCAACTGGGGTTTGAGTGACCACACATGTACAAGACAGTGGAATCCGTGCCATTGGGCTGGGGAGGTGTGCAGGCTTCCTGAGGCCTCTTGGTTGGAGCCCTTGCCCTCCTGTTACATCTAGAGCGAGCAGGCTCTGCCATGGAGATGGGGGCGTGGAAACACTGCCTGTCTTGTGGGGTCTGATGATGACAGAGCAGCCTGTGACCCAGTGGCCAGCAACGAGCTCCCATAGAGTAGGATGATCTAACAAGAGAGATACATGCAGAAGGAGTTTAAGGTGCGTGTGCACTAGTGTGTTGTGTGCACGCATGTGTGTGTGGATACAGGCTCTACCCTTTCAGGACTAAAGCCAGGGAGAGAGGAACAAGGGGTACCATGGTGCATACTACGTACATCTGCTCCCTTTCCCTGGTTTTGGGGTTCAGAGGACTGAGCAGTGACAGGGCCAGAGGTAGGAGGGCTGGCACCCCTTGAAAGCAGGGGTGATGGCAGCGGGGAGCTCTGACAACTGGCAGGGCTGGCCTGGAGTGGGCTCTGCTGGGCCACACCTGCACAGAGGAGGAATGTGAGGCCAAGCAGTGGTGTGTTTGGCTTTTCCCAGTGGCCATTTGTGTGTGAGCTCTTCTTCCATTACCTGTTATGTCAGCTCCAAGATGAAAACAAAGAGCTCTTCTCCAAAGAGTTAAAGCTATACAAGTTGTTTTTCAGACCTTAAACCCTGGAGCCAGGCTGGTCTGAGGCGGAATTGCCTTCTTACAAGCCTATGATCTGGGGCAAATGACTAACTTCTTGGAGGTCGTAACCCCACTTGTGAATGGGAGTTAAAGGGCTGTGACCTTAGCGTGCTGCCAGGAGGAAGAGCGCAGCGCACCCTGAGTCCCAGTGGGCGCTGAGAAGGCTAACTCCGGGCGGGGAGTGCCACCTTGAAGCACCGTGTGAGTCACTAAAATTCCACAGCACACCAAAAGTATATTTGTTGCTGATCTGACAAAAAAAAGAATAGGTATAATTTTGGTTCATTCACACCAGATAGCTATTGTGTTGCCTGTTGTCATTTTTTTATTTGAAGGAAAGGAGGTCAGTGCTCCTGACTTAATAGTCAGGTGTTGCGTGATTATTGCAGCACATGGTTGAAAATCACTGACTTGGGGGTATAAAAATTTCACCTAACTATTCATACACACACACAAATTTCACCTAACTGCTCTACACACACACACACACACACACACACACACACAACATTTCACCTGACTGCTCTACACACACACACACACACACACACACACACACACACACACATTTCACCTGACTGCTCTACACACACATTTCACCTGACTGCTCTACACAGACACACACATACATACCGTATTTGCCGGCGTATAAGACGATTTTTTGGCCCTGAAAATATGTATTTGCCGGCGTATAAGACGACTGGGCGTATAAGACGACCCCCTAACATTTCCACTAAAAATACAGAGTTTGTTATATACTCGCCGTATAACACTACCCCCACTTGGAGGCATATTTTTCAGGGCCAAAGGGTCGTCTTATACGCCGGCAAATATGGTATTTCACCTAACTGCTCTATACACACACACACACACACACACTCCACACATTTTTAGAGAACAAAACAAGCTGTATGCCAGGTGGGGAGGAGGCCTCTAGGCTGAGCGCTGGCCCCAGGGCCCCAGTGGAGGGTCTTAAGGGGAGGACAGAACAAATGTTGGCTAAGTCACTCTGAGTAGGAAACTTTCTGGAATTTGTTTGTTTACTTCCTCAGAAAGGATGGGGAAAGGGTCAAGTGCCTTTGTGGGTGGCTGGAGACCAGTTGGTGGAAATGGCTAAGGGTCTTTTTAAGCTCAAGGATGTCTAATCTTCAACTAAGTTTTTGTATTTTTGCTATGAAAACCCCCTTTGTCTCTCCACATCTTCAGTAAAGTCTACCATGTACATAAAGGCTTTTGTCCGCTGATTTGTTTAATACTGAAATGAAAGTCATCTCTCAGTAGAGCAACCGAAGCAGCGGCCACAGAGGCACCAGTGGAAGCCAGCCCAATCCCTCCCGAGAGAATGGAAAGCACTCGGGGTGCCTGCAAGCATGGGGGTCAGAGACAAGTGGCTTGGCTGCCACCTGGGTCACGTAAGTTCCTTAGCCGGGTTCTGTGAGCACTGCGTTTTAGAAGCACCGCAATAGGTATTTATACAACAGAGGGTCACAAAAAGCCACTGGGCCTGGAAGTGGTCAAGGGAGGTTCTGGCAGGGCTGGGGGGATGTTCTGGCTGGGCATCGGAGGAACTTCATGGGAGCCCCTGGCCAGCAGTGAGCAGGCCACAGGACGAGCTTTGCTCACCAAGAACAGTGTGGTTGATAAGCCCACGTGCCACTTACCTAATTCACGTTGGGCAGTGCCGCTGCCAGGTCATGGGAGCACTGTGTGTGCTAGTCAGCACCCTCCTCCCCCGTGGGAAACCAGATCATTTGCGTCTGGTGGTTCGTGCATATCTTCAACCAGGGAGTTGGGTGGGCTTAAAGGACTGCGCCAGCAGTGGTGAGAGTCTTGTGTGCCTGTCTTTACTTTGGGGACCTGAATTCTTCTATCCAAGGAGCAAGGAGTCTTCCCCTCCCTCCCCCCCTGAACATTGGTTAGAGATGGCTCCTTTTTTGTAACCACAAGACCCATTACATCATGCTGAAAAGTCCCAATGCTTGTGAGTATTCAGTCGGTTGGTGTTCCTCAGAGCACCTAACACACATTAGCTGCTGTGCTGTGTTCCCCTTCGCTAGCTTGGGATTCAAAGGGGATAATTTTGCAGCCTATTCACCTGCGGCTCCCCCTGTGTGGGCTGGACCAGTGCTGACACTGTTCTCTAACTGGAGGTCTGAGAGCACTGAGAAGAGGCAGCCTTAGCCTGAGCTAAGGCTTTTCACAGGAAAGGGGGAAAGAGCAGAAAGGGTAGGGAAAGATGAGGGTCGGAGTGCCACTATTGTTCTCTAAGACTTGTCCTTTAGGCCTTTCCAGGAGGGATTGGGCCGTTGGGGGGGGGGGGGGGGGGGGCTGGTGTCGCACAGCAATCATTCCAGCACTGAGCACTTACTGTATGCCAAGCGCTATGCATGGTGCTGAGGTGCCCAGGGAGAATGCAAGGACCCTTGCTCATGACGTCCATTCTAGTTGGGGAGACTGTAATAAACCATTAAAAAGGTAAACAAGAAAATACCAGGAAGCGATTAGTGCTTTGATGGGAAAAAACCCCAAACAGGACAATGGATTAAAACAGTTTGGCCACATCCGGCCTGCTGCCTGTTTTTTTGTTTTGTTTTGTTTTTTAAATCCCTGGGAGCTAAGAATGGTTTTCATGTTTTTAAATGGCTGGAAAAAAAATACCAAAAGGAGAGTAACACTCGTGAAATGATAGGAAGTCCGAGTTTGTGTCCTGTAGAGCTTTACTGGAACGTAGCACAGCTGCAGGTGTAGTCCTGCCGATGCCTGCCTTTGGCTGTGACACAGCTGAGTGGCGGCGGCAGAGACCACATCCAGCTCTCGCTGCCTGAGACCCTCACCGTGTGCACACCAGCGGGCTGACACCTGTGTTAAGAAGTGGCCGGTGGGACTTCAGAGTGGGTCTGGGAAGGCCTCTCTGAGGTGACCAGAAGAGGCCGCCATGTGAAGACCTAGAGAAGGGAACCCTTACTGTTTGGAGGGTGCGGAAGTGGGGAAGAGCTCAGAGTGTTCAGTGGCAGGAAGGCGAGTGCAGCTGGGGGGATAGCCTGTCCTTATTTCAGGTAGCCAGACCCCTGATTTACCCGCGGAAAGCAATGGCTTCAGGATGCGGCTCCTCTCCCGCCCTGCTGTTTCCTCCCGGTTCTTTCCTCTGGGCTTGTTTTGGTCTTGGTCACTTGTGTCAGAGCCTTGCCTCAGAGGAGGCTGCTATTGCCTCTACTTCACAGGGGCGCTGAGCCAGGGAGGCTCGGCCCAGGAGGGAGGTGTTGGAGGTCGGCTGTGGCCATCAGGTGGGGCTCTTATTTTAGGAAGTGGATTTGTTAGGGTATTTCTTCCTGGTCTGGTCAGTTTCCATAGAAACTGTTCCCCCAATTTCTTGCTGGAAAGAACTGTGGTCACCAGCATACTGGGAAGTAAGGGGGAGAAAATGGCCAGGGATATCTCAACATTCAGTGTGGACACTTTTTTGCCAGTTCTCCTTTTGGCTGCACAGTACTCTTGTGCTCAACTGGACCTGGTGTCCCCGGCCCAGACACACCCAATGTTACCCCTCCCACAGAAAGAACTCCCAGCAGCCCCCACTACATAGAGTCAAGGAGATGACTTGGGAGCTGTCTCTTCTTGAACTGAATTTGAGCAGTCCCCTGTTTTACCTCCAGAGATACCTGGTATCATCAATTCTTTTTATTTTTTATTTTATTTTATTTTATTGATGTTTTTACAGAGAGGGAGAAAGAGTCAGAAACATTGACGAGAGAGAAACATAGCTGCCTCCTGCACACTTTTATTTTATTGATGTTTTTACAGAAAGGGAGAGAGAGTCAGAAACATTGATGAGAGAGAAACATATCAGCTGCCTTTTGCACACTTCCCATTGGGGATGTGCCCGCAATCAAGGCACATGCCCTTGACCAGAATCGAACCTGGGACCCCTGAGTCCACAGGCCGACGCTCTATCCACTGAGCCAAACTGGTCAGGGCCCATCAGTTCTTGACTTCGGGGAAGTTGGTGATATAAATCATGTTCCTTTTTTATTTTCTCTGGGTTAGGTTTCAGTTTCTTGGGTCTGCTAAGTCAGTTGGCATTTGTCGTTTTCCAGCTTCGGAATTTTTGTTACTATTATTTCCTCTCCTGTTCCCTTTGTTCGTTAGAGAAAACTTTTTAAAAAATCCCTTTACCGTCATCTTAGAAGGGTTTCAAGAAGGAGCAAAGTAGCTGTTGAATCGACCACCTTTGTCCTGATTTACTTACTAAAATACCACTGTGATCACTGTGTGAAGACAGACAATTGAGCAGGAGTGGGAGCAGAGAGACACAGTGGGGGGCTATGCAAAGGTCCAGGTGAGAGCTGATGGTGCTCTGGAGGAGTGTGCAGTGGTGAAGTTGAAAGAAAATGGGTGACCATTAGTTATATCCTGAAGACAGCCAGATGGTTTGGTTGTAGGCAGTGTGGGAAAGTGAGGGATTAAGATTAATTCCAAAATTTCCTGGCTTAAGTCGTTGGTGGCATTTACTATTATGGGAAAGTCTTGGGGAGAAGCAAGTGTGTGGGTGGAAATCAAGAGTTAAAGTTGAGATACCTATTAGACATCCAAGTGGAGTTGTCAAATAGCAGCTGCATATATGATAGTGGAATCAAGGGGAAATGTCAGGGCTGGATTTAGACTTCTTTGGCATCTGGATTGGTATTTATATCCTTGGCCCTGAATGAGATTACTTAGGAGGAGGAGAGTATGGATGGAAAAGGAAGAGGTGCCCAGGACTGCCTGAGTCATTCCAGCATTTAAGGATAGAAGAGAGGAGGGAGCCCAGGGCAGTTTGATTTTCTTTTCAGTAGTAAAGAGGCAAAAATGTGTCCACAGGAAGTGGTGAATTGCTACTGGCAAGTAAATGAAAAAGATGATGGAGAAATGGCCATTTTTGATCTCCCCTTCTTTGTAAATAGTACCCCTCCATTTTAGTTGGGCACATGACCACTAAAAATAAAAATCATATTTTCCAGGCTCTCTTGCAGCTAGTATGTGGCCAATGGGCATAAGTAGAGCTGCAGTTTCAAAGAGAGGGGCCATGTTCATCTTCACCTCTCCTTTTCCATTGGCTACATTGTGATGTAATGGCTGAATTTCCTGCAGCCTCTTTGGACCATGAGATAACCTTAGCAATGGAAGTTACCCATGGTAAAGCAACAGGTTAAAAAGGACTGCCCTGTTGGAGTGGTTGAGCATTGACCCATGCACCAGGTGGTCACTGGTTCTATTCCTGGTCAGGGCACATGCCTGGGTTATAATCTTGATCCCCAGTAGGGGGCATGTGGAAGACAGCCGGTCCATGTTTCTCTCTCTCCCTCCCTCTCTCAGAAATCAATAAAAACGTATTAAAAAGATTCACAGCTTTAAAAAAAAAAAAAAAAAAAGAAAGAAAGAAAAGAAAAAGGATCTTGGGTCTTTGATACCAGGGAGCACCATAACAGCTCCGGACAGATTTTATATGAGAGGTAAATAAACGATCCTGTTTAAGTCACTTTTATTTTGTGTTTTCTATAATTAGCAGCCAAATGTAATTCTAACTGATCTATCATTGGATCTGGCGACAAACATTAGAGGCATAGTGGTTGAAGCATGAACAGCTGTAGAAACAACAACCATAATAATATCACTGCTGACTCTATATAACACTTTTCAGTTTACAAAGCACTTTCAAACACACTGTCTTGCCTGGTGTTTGCAGCTCCATTGTGATACTGTAGACATTGTCTTCATAGGTGGGAAAACTGAGGCTCAGAGAAATCACTAACTCATGTCACCTGGTTACTAAGTCGCAGGACTTACACTTCAGCCTGGATCTTCTGGCTCCTCACCCAGTGCTTGTGAATATAGGTGGGGGTAGGTCATGAATGCACATAAGGTTCTAGCCCAGTTTGCTTGATGCTGGGTGGGGTAGTTGGAAATCAGCCCCTAAAGAGTACTGACATTAAAAAGAAAGCTCTTTTTTTTTCCTTGTGCAGCACAGTTTCTCAGTTTTCCAGGAAATGCCTATATTTCTATAGGGGTGAGGTGAGGTATAAGGAGTCGTGGAGAATAAAGGGAAGTGGAAATTAGACAACCACCAATATTGGAGGGAAAATGTGTTCGCCAGCTGGCATGCTAGTGGTCCCTCCTGGAAGTAATTGGGCAGCAATCAGATGTTCAGACCCCGTCTGCTGAGTGTCCTGGGACCATAAAAACGTTTTCTCTGTTATCAAAGGGATTTGCTTCTCTTTTCAGTCTCCCCTTTTCAGGCCAAGCTGAGAACTTGAGTTTGGCACAATTCTCTCCTGCTTTTCCTCTTCAGTAACTGCTTTGCTGACTTCTTTCCCTAAATCCCCGTTGGTCCTGATGTAGACACTTCGTGGTGGGTGCGTGCCACATGCCATTTTGAGATAGTTCGGTATATACAGATTTTAAGCTGATTAAGGGTTTGTACTGTCCTCCTGCAAGCCAAGGTGAGATGATTTTTAAGTAACTTGCTCAAAGTTCACAGTCAGAAAGTGGAAGCTGGGATTTGAAACCAGCTGTGTGACTTAGACCCTATATTGTCTAAGACCCCAGCTTTCACCTTAGAAAGTTAAGAGCCCTCCACTCCAGGGAAATACCATTCTGTTCTTCCTACCCCCGACCCCCTTTAATCTTGTCTGACCCACCCTTGCACTGCTCCTGGAGGCACATGAAAGCAAGCCTGACATGCCTGCCCCAGGGAAAGGCCTCGGCGCCTTCCCCGTTACCACAGCCCACTTGCTCTTGCTCTTCATCTCCCTGGATCATGGATTCCTGGCTGCAGGCCCTGGCTTTGATATTTGCTTCTGCTCTCTCAAGTTTGGCAACTCATCACATTCCCCTCGAAGTTTTTTTGGTTAGCCCTCTGCTCTGTTCCTGCCTCTGATTTTGTGTCCTTTCATGCCCTTGGGTGAGGAGCCCTCTCCCCCTGGCCTGGACCCTTAAGAACCGTGCAGCTGGGCCAGAGGTGGAGGTGGCTTGGAGATGGCATTAGGGCAAGGGGCATAAGAAGACTCAAATCTTGCCCTTAGCCACAGTGTTCCGCCCTCAAGGGAGATATATGCACAAAACAGGCATTTACCGCTGTCTACCAGGTAAGACTTGGACCCTGATGTAGAATTTCAGAGAGGTTGGTTTGAATGCCTAGAGCCAAAACAGGCCTCATTTGACTCATAAATACTGAACTCCTAGGAAGTGTCCGGCATGGTTCTAGCTCCTGGGGATGCAGCTGTGATTCTCAGAGAGCTTACATCTAGTAGGGGGAAATCACAAAAAATCAGTGAAATTACATCAGGCCTCATGTTCTATTTATTCCCCCAGGACCATATCCAAATGCCTTGGATCTGATCTCTGTGATGGGGGCAAAGCCACATTCATGTCAGAGATGAGCACAGGGAGTGTAAGACTTAAGAGCAGTGGGTGGGGGTGTCAGTTGCTTCAGTGACTAGGATAGCAGCACCCCGTCCCCCAGTCCCTGCAACCACCACCAAGAGGCCCTGACAGTGAAATAGTTTGTTTTAGCCACAGTGAAAACACAGAGAGCATGTGCACAAGGGTGAGCGAGAGCTCGCTCTTCTGGCTGAAGGGAGCAACTCCAGCCCTCGGTCACTGATAACTAGGACCACTGAACACACACACACACACACACACACACACACACACACTCCCATGTGGGGCACATGCACTTCAAGGGCTTCAGAGCATGGCTCCCAGCCAGTGGCAGGCAGTGCATCAGAAGCACGGTAGAAATGCAAATTCTCATCCACCCCATCCCAGTGGTTTGCAGTCCAAATCTGCAGGTGATCTCTATTCAAATTCAAGTTAGAGAATCAACAGGCTAGACTTCAGGTGCAGAGAAAAAGCTCCGCCCCTAGACCGTGATCAACAATAATTCCTTCCTCTTAGAAATGCAGCATAGGGTGGAATATAGAGGGCTTCCTTCCCTGGGAAAGGGATATACATATGTTTGAGTAAACTATACTAATAAAGGGTGATATGCTAATTAGACTGGGAGACCTTCCAGATGTCCTTACAGACAAATCCATGGTGGTGGGGCCGAGGCAGAGGCAGTTAGGGGCAATCAGGCCAGGTAGGGAGAGCAGTTGGGGGCAAGCAGGTTGGCAGACAGAGTTGTTCAGGGCAATCGGGCAGGCAGGTGAGCAGTTAGGAACCAGCAGTCCTGGATTGCAAGAGAGATGTCTGACTGCCAGTTTAGACCAGACTCCACAGGGATCAGACATCCCCTGAGGAGTCCCAGATTGGAGAGAGTGCAGGCTGGGCTGAGGGACATGCCCCCATGCATGAATTTCGTGCACTGGACCACTAGTATATTCATAATTGTTTCTAAACATTATTCATGAAGCATAGTAAGTCTCAACTTATAGGTCTAATATTTCTTTACTAGTAAGCATTTAACCTTTAAACTTAATCTACTTCAGTATTAACATCACAAGTCTAATATGTCACATTTATACTATTTCAACACCTTAAAAAGCAGATAAAAATTGTACACTTAGCCCTACCTGGTTTTTCTCAGTGTTTAGAGTATTGGCCTGTGGCCAAAAGGTTTGAGAGTTCAATTCTGGTCAAGAGCACATATCTCTCTTGTAGGCTGGGTCCCAGGCCCCACCAATCGATGTGTCTCTCTCACACTGATGTTTCTCTTTCTCTGTGGGTATGCTTTCCTGTGGTCATATTTTGCGTGCCACAATAACAAAATTCGTTTAAAAATCACACACAAAAATACAATTCAGAGCTTCTTTTATTTCTGGTTATAACACTGCCTGGAAATAAGTAGAAAAAATTTACAGCTTTATTATTATTATTATTATTATTATTATACTAGAGGCCTAGTGCATGAAATTCATGCAAAGCGGGGAGGTCCCTCAGCCTGGCATGTGCCCTCTGGCAGTCTGGAACCCCTCACTCCTTACCACCCGCCTGCTCACTCCTTACTGCTCAGCTCAGCTCGTAGCTTCTCCTTAGCGCTGCTGCAGAGGTGGGAGAGGCTCCCCCACCACTGCCAGGGCTGAGAGGTACTCCGCCTGTGGGAACACACTGGCCACCAGGGGGCAGCTCCTACATTGAGTGTCTGCCCCTTGGTGGTCAGTATGCATCATAGTGAATGGTCATTCCGGGCATTTAGTCATTTAGGCTTTTATTATATAGATATTTTTATTGATTTCAGAGAGAAAGGGAGAGGGAGAAACATCAATGATGAGAGAGAATAATTGATTGGCTGCCTCCTGCACGCCCCCTACTGGGGATGGAGTCGACAACCCAGGCATGTGCTCTGACCAGAATTGAACCCAGGACCCTTGAATCCACAGGCTGACACTCTATTCACTGAGCCAAATCAGTTAGGGCCACAGCTTAATTATTAACCAAAGCATGGCATTGTTTAAATAGTTGACATTTTGGAGAACTCATGTGTGCCTTTTTTTTTTGGGGGGGGGGGCTAACTCATTTTAATGCCATTATGGACTCGGGTTTTTCATAAGACTTTTGTTTTTTCTCCAATACTCATATTGTCTCCATTTTGCCTTTTTTTTTTTTTGTCTTTCTTTTCCTCTTAACACTGCTTCAAAATTAATATGCCCTTGGCCTAGCTGGTTTGGCTCAGTGGATAGAGCATTGGCCCATGGTCTGAAGGGTCTTGGGTTCGATTCCAGTCAAGAGCTGAGCCCTGGTCAGGGTGTGTGAGGGAGGCAACCAATTGATGTGTCTCTGTCACATCAATGTTTCTCCGTCTTCCCCCCTCCCTTCCATTCTCTCTAAAAATTAATGGAAAAATATCCTCAGGTGAGGATTAAAAAAAAAAAAAATTAACATGCTTCTGGCATCCTCTGGCAGACTTAGGTCTGCTTTGGCTTTTCTTGCCCACAGTAAGGAACCAGCTAGTCTCCAAAGAGCTCTGGTTTCTTTAAGAGGTAAATGTATTAGGTACCAATACCTGGATGCTTGTGGTGTGAATCAAATTATCCACCTGAGGGCAGAGGGGGAGGAGGAGTCTCTGCTTTTTGGCCACTCCAATAAAAGAACCAGTTTCTGCCTCCTCATGGCAAAGAAAAAACACAACATCCCTCCCCCAAAAAATCCAAAACATAAAAGGCTTTTGCCAAGATCCCCAGTGACCTTAAACTCACTAACTCTGATGGATACTTATTAGCCAATGTCTTTTTCCCCTTCAATCTAATCCTCTTCCCCTGTTGCCTGTCTCCATGGTTGGCTCCATCAACCATCCTCTTAGGCTGGCCAGAAACTTGATGACTCATTCTTAACACCCTTCCCTCCCTAATCCATCACATTCATTGCCAATCTGTACATTTCACTTTCTAAACCTCTTTCAGGTCTATGATATCCTTTCTTTGTCACTACCACTAATCTAGACCAAGCTAACTTCATCTTGTGCCTAGACCACTGCTAAAGCCTACTGTCTCCATGTTGGTCCCTGTACTCCTCCAATTTGCACTCTATACTACAGCCAAGTAGTCTCAAAATGTAAATCTGATCGTCTCGCTCTCTTATTTAAAACACTTCAATTTATGACTTACTTTCGACATATGTACATGTCAAAATCCTTAACATGACCTGGCACAGTCTGCTGCCTATGTGATTCTTTCCTCTTATCTTGCATCATGTCCCTGGCCCCAATTCCCTTGCTCCAGGCATATTAATATTTCCTGTACTTTAGCAAATTCATAGTTGGGTTTAACGCTTTTTGGGCTGCAGGGAAGAATTTGAAGTGTGATTTTTAAACAGTGGAATTGCCTTTCTAAGCATATAGGAATATTCTAAGCTCATTAAGAAAGTTGATACAAATGTAGCTGAAATGGCTTTTATTGTACTAAAGGCCCGGTGCACAAAATTAATGCACGGGTGGGGTTCCCTCAGCCCAGCCTGCACCCTCTCCAATCTGGGACCCCTTGGGGGATGTCTGACTGCTGGTTTAGGCCCGGTCCCTCTCACAACCCGGGACTGCTGGTTCCTAACTGCTCACCTGCCTGCCTGCCTGATTGCCCCTAACTGCCCCCACCCCCTGCCCCTGCAAGCCTGATCACTTCTAACTGCCTCTGCCTGCTAGCCTGATCTCCCCTAACTGACTCCCTGCCAGCCTGGTCACCCCCAACTGTCATGTTTCCCCCCTTTCTCCCCCCCACCCCCCCCGGCCTGGCCTGGTTGCCCTACACAGCCTGCTGTTCCGTCGTTACTGTTTCTGTGACAGTGTCCCAGACAATTAGCATATTCCTCTATTATTGTATAGATTTATTGATTACAATCAGCCATATAAATTTCTCCATTGCTCCTCACATGTTCAGCTAGATGGTATACAAGTGACACACACACACACACACACACACACACACTCATAGTTGTTTCTAAGATTCTATAATAGCTAGACAAATGCCAACCAACAACTTTAGCTTTCCCAAAGACCTTCTCCAGGGATGTTCTGCTTTTGTTGGTTTGTATACTTTGTCTGATTTCACAATGTTGTGCATTTTTGTCTTTATAGAGTGAATGTTGACCACCAGGAATTCCAGACATAGAATCTGCACTTCTTTAGAAAGGTCTGACCAAGACTTTGCAAAATCTAGGCAGCTCCAAACCAACCGCTCATTGAAAATGCATGCTTTCTGCAGGCATTAACCCACCCGGGGTCACACATGTACATGTGCACACCCACGCAGAGTTATTGCTGTTCATTATACTCAATGATTTTAACCTGTTTTTCTTTGTTTTTCACACTTGAGAACTTAGATCCAACCCACTCTCGCCCCTGCAATACATCTGAAGATAGGAATTTGAAGGCCCTAATTTGGTGCTGGGGTTACCTGTTAGTTTGTGTGTTTTTTTAAAATCCTTACCTGAGGCCTTGTTATTTTTTTAAATTGATTTTAGAGAGAGAGGAAGGGAGAGGGAAAGAGAAACATTGATGTGAAAGAGAAACATTAATTGGTTACACACCCTGACTGGGATCAAACTCACAATCTGGGCATGTGCCCTCACCAGGAATCAAACCCAAAACCTTAAATTTTTTAAAAGTATATTTTTATTGATTTCAGAGAGGAATAGAGAGGGATGAGAGAGATAGAAACACCAATGATGAGAGAGAATAATTGATCGGCTGCCTCCTGCATGTCCCCTACTGAAGATCGAGTCCACAACCTGGGCATGTGCCCTGACTGGGAATTGAACTGTGACTTCCATTGGTTGATGCTCAACCACTGAGCCATGCCAACTGGACGAACCTGAAACTTTTGGATGTATGGGACAATGCTCCAACTAACTGAGCCACACCGGCCAGGGCTGATCCATGTTTTTGTAAATAAAGTTTTATTGGAACACAGTTGTGCTCATTTATTTACACATTGCCTATGGCTGCTTTTGTGCTGTAATGGCAGAGTTGAGTAGTTGTGACAGAGACCATCTGGTCTGCAAAGCCTAATGGTTCCCTCAATCCTGCTACACTCACCACTTTGAGTTTTGGAAGAGAAAGAAGTTGAAGGAAGGAAGGGAGGGGGCCCTTGGGATGGTCTGTATTCTTTAGAAGAGGGAGCCTGGAAAAGAAGCAGAACAGTCTTGGCCACTTCTGCCTGCCTCACCCTGACAACGGTGGGAGGTCTTGGTTTGGGTCCTCTTGGTGCAGCTGATAGGCTTCAGTGACCAGCAACCACTGTTCAGTTTGCACAAATAAATATTGTTGAAGGGGGTGGGGAAGGAACTACTTCATTCTCTTTTTTTTTTCTAATTGATTTTTAGAGAGAGTGGAAGGGAGAGGGAGAGAGAAACATGAATCAGCTGCCTCCTGCATGCCTCCTACTGAGGATCAAGCCCACAACTGGGGCATGTGACCTGATGGGGAATCGAACTAGCAACCTTTCAGAGAATAGGACAATGCCCAATCAACTGAGCCACACTGGTCAGAGCAAGGAACTATTTCATTTTTCACTCTCCTTCTTTAAACTAGCAGCTCTACTGTGTACCTAACTGACACTGTATGTCTTCTCATTGTCTGGTTTAATGCCCTGATTTTAATCCTGGGTGGATTTGACCACTCATTACTGGTAGATTTGGATGCTGACCTTCCAGTACAGCAGCCACCAACTGATGGTCTGCGGGCCACTGGTGGTCCATTAGGTTCGAAAGGTTGGTGACCGCTGTCCTAGTACACTCTGTTCTCACTCCCCCTTTTGTCATCTCATGTGGGAGAGTTGATCAAAGATATGAAGACACCTCTGAAGTAACTTTGCACATGCAACTGATAGAAGCTGGATAGAGTAGCAGTTAAGTGCCAGGACCTGCAACCAGACAAACTGGGGTTAAACCCAGCAGTCATTTACTGGCTAAATGACCTGGGGGAAAATACCTAACTTATTTTTAACTCCCCCCCCCCCCCCCCCGTCATTGATTTCAGAGAGGAAGGGAGAAGGAGAGAGATAGAAACATCATTGATGAGAGAATCATTGATGGGCTGCCTCCTGCACGCCTGTCACTGGGGATCGAGTCCGCAGCCCAGGCATGGGCCTGGACTGGGAATCAAACAGTGACCTCCTGGTTCATAGGTCTAACGCTCAACTAGTGAGCCAAGCCGATAGGGTTTACTTAACGTGGTTTTTAAAAATATATATATATATTTTATTGATTTTT
Organism: Vespertilio murinus; assembly: GCA_963924515.1. NCBI lineage: Eukaryota > Metazoa > Chordata > Mammalia > Chiroptera > Vespertilionidae > Vespertilio > Vespertilio murinus. The sequence continues at coordinate 109,535,481 of OZ004707.1, forward strand.
CACCAAAAGGAAGAGAGAGGGATAGAGAGTTAGAAACATCGACGAGAGAGAAACATCGATCAGCTGCCTCTTGCACACCCCCTACTGGGGATGTGCCCGCAACCAAGGTACATGCCCTTGACCGGAATCAAACCTGGGACCTTACAGTCCGCAGGCCGACGCTCTATCTACTGAGCCAAACTGGTTTCGGCTTTTTTTTTTTTTTTTAAATCCTCAATTTCCTCATTGTTTAAAATGGAGGGTTGATGATAGTAGCTACCTCGTGGAGTTGTGGTGAGGGTCAAATGAATTAGAACATGTAAAGTACTTAGACCTGTGCCTGGCACATAAGCATTTGGAAAATGTTAACTGCTGTTCTGTGCTTTACAAGCTACAAGTGAAAAAAAAAACTGGCTAAATGCAGTGTCAAAAAAAGCCTCAAACAGTGTGAATTCTCCCCACTAGGTGTCACAATTCAGCAAGCACTGTCTGTCCCTTGACTTGGGGTGGCTGGCTGAAAACTTAATTTTGCTTGTTTATCATTTTTGATTGGATTTGGTGATTTCAAGGGGAATAAACTGACATACTATCTTTTGAGGTCTCTAGGGATGCAGCAATTCCAGTGGAATTGCTGATATGCAGGCCTGGTAGGAGCTGTTTGGAGTACTGCCTTTGTTCATAGTTAGTGACTTATAATTTATTGTCCAAACTAAGATATTTTGAGAGTGAACAGGGACTATTCATAACTATGACAGGAGTAGTAAATGGGATATTCCCGACAACCCGGATACAGTCACCTGACCTTTTCCTCAGCACTTCCAGAATCTCCAGGCCTCAAACTCACTGACATTCCTCAGAAGCCTGGTGCAGTAAACAGTGACAACATGCTTTTGGAAGTTCCTGCCCTAAAATTTTGCCTCCTTATCAGGTATTTATTTGAGTTTTGTCCTCTGTGGACCTAGTAGTATGTGTCTGCCGCACAGACTGCAAGCCTCCTGATGTTGAATAATTATGTATCATCTGTGGCTCTTCCTCCTCGGCTTTTTCCTGCAGCTGTAAACCCTTTTGGAGGCACTGAGTCCTCCTTCTCTGGATGTGTTGAAGGAGGGTGAGCAGTTTGGCCACTTCCTGGGTTATTGCTCGAAGTGTTTTTTCTAAGGTTTCTTCCATTCCTAAGGCTCATAATCCTTGGTTATCAAATTTGCTTATCTTTTTTCTTAAAGGGCAGGAGGACCCTCTAGCTACTCCGACAGGTAATCACATATGTGACTCAGCCCTTGTTGAGCCCACAAGTTTCATCATTCTTTTGATAAACCTCTTGTAATTATGACATGCTGGAACTGGCTCCCGGCACTTATCTTCTTTAAAGGGCAGGAGGAAGCTAACAAAATCAAATTCTTGGCCAACCCAAGAGGCATTGGTATTATTAGGGTGAAGAGAGGTATGAGTTCCAGATTTGTATGGCTCCAAAGCCCTGTGGTTTCTACCACACCAGGCTGCCTCCGGCCTTTCCAGTAAGAGCAGTCACCAGCAGACATCCTTAGCAAGCCCCTTTCCCTCTCTGGGTATCAATTTCTTCTGGAAGTTGACTGGAGTTTGCAAATACGTGCTAGAGGGCTGGAGAGATTGGGGCTATTGGGGGTTAGCCTTGGAAGAATTCATGGGTGGGGCATCGAATAAGGTTTTGGAGGGGAATGGAGAATCAGGATATGGGTTATTGATTTAAATCTAAAAGATGCAAAGAAGACTGTGTGTATGAGGGGGCGGGAGTCGAGGAGATGAATGGAAACTGCCAGTCTAATTAGGAGATTATAAGCAGGTCTAAAACTTTGTCTCAAGTCATATTTAGAACATGATCGTGCACATGGGAAGCACAGAATACATTGGATGGCAGTAATGATGATGACGGCTGCCAGTCGTCACTTCAGAGAGGAGTCCGGGTCTTCTGCTTCAAGAATCCAGGCCTGGAAATACCTATAGGAAGCACTCCGCCCAGATGTCTAACTTGAGTTTTTCCTGCTTCAGTTCAGTTCTTCCGGGCTTACCATGCCCCTTTACCAACACTTGGAGGCCTTTGGCTCCTGGGGAGACAAGATAGCGGCTCCTCCTGGCAGTATCTAAAACACACCCGCAACGCCAACCTCTCAAATAGTCCGTCCCAAATACCAGGGAAGGGTTTCTTAGGTGTGGATGTGGGGGCGGTGAGATCAGAGCGTCTGGCCCGAGGGGAAAGCTGAGATCCCGGCCAGCGAGGACCTTGGGTGGTGAATGGGGCAGAGCCCAGGAGCGCGCACACGCAGGCCCTGACCTCCCCTCCCCAAAGTCAGGTCTGGGCAGCGGCTCGGGCTGTGAGGGCGGGGGAAGGCCTCGTACTAGCGCTTCTGATGAGCGGCCAATCGAGGATCCAGGCGGTGGGGCGGGGGTTCCTGAGACCCATAGGCCGCCCTGACAGGCTCGGGAAACCCGTGCCCAGCACGACCCTGGCTTCCCTCCTCGGGCTCCCTCCGGCTCTGAAGCAGGGAAACCAGACAGGGGGTGTTGCAGACCCCCTGATCCTCCCGCAACCTCGGCCGGGGCCCCAATCCTTCTGGCAGCCCTGTCACCCCGCCTCTCACGCTCTGCCCCGGCCCGGGCCACGGCGGCCCCGCCACTCCCCTCCCCGCCCCTTGGCCTCGCTCCGCCCCGTGGCCTGGCCCCGCCCCCGCCCGGCAGCCCTGCCATTCCCGGGCAGGCCCCGCCCCGCGGCTCGCATAGCCCCGCCCCGAAGTCTTGCCCCGCCCCCGCCCGCGGCCGGCCCCGCCCCGCAGCCTCGCCATTCCCGGGAAGGCCCCGCCCCCCGTTTCCGCTGGCGGTGGCTGTGGCGGCGGCGGCGAGGGAGCTCGAGGGAGCCGGGGTCCCGCATTCCTGGGAGCTCGGTGAGTGCGTCCCCGGGCGGGCGGGCTCGGGAGCGGGCCGGGAGAGCTTGCGGGATCCGGGACGGCTTTGGGTGAGCTAGGCGAGCCCTTCACCAGGTTTCCAGAGAGGGGAGCGCCTCAGGGGCGCCCCGAGAAGGGGGTGTCGGGAGGGCGGCTGCGGGGCGGAATGAGGGAGCGATGGGGCAGGCTCTCTGCGAGGGCCAGGACGCGGCCCAGGAAGGGAAAGGTGTGTGTGTGGGGGCCGGGATTGGGGCGAAGAGGGATCTGCACGTAGAGGCTCGGAGGACCTTTGGGGAGTGGAGCGAGAGAGGGTGAGCCGAGGGGTCCCTGGCGAAGGGATGGGAGGTCTGAAGGGTGCAGCCGAAAGGGAGAGCCGGGGAGCTGTCATGGGTTTCTGGCTGTGTGGCCCAGCAGACCCCAGTGGCTTGGGGGTTATCCATACAGCGCCCCCAGGGAGGGCTAGGGGTTCCATCCGGACTGGGATACCGCCTGCAGGCCCTCCTCTTTCCCTCTCCTCCCCCCGCCCCCCGCCCCATTCCTTGGGTCACTGCTGGCTAATCGGCACTCAGAGTGACAGAGCTTTGGCACACCTCAAGGTACAAGATGTAGTCCATCTGTGCCTCAGCTTTGGGACTTTAAGAAACTTTCTTGTGGTTAAATAAAAAAAAAAGTCAAAGAAGAAACTGGCTTGTTATGTGGGCAGTATTTGTGCTTGTGTATCTCGAAACTGGAGTCTTGGTTCGCCTTTCTTTGCAAAGGTATTGTTCTCTTCCTCTTCCCTGGATGCCTGCAGAGTCCCGGGAAATTTGAAGCATTGGGTAGTATGGGATCCCCTGGGCTGTGTGGACCTTTCCCCATCTCCAAAACGGAAACAAGAAGGCAGCTACTCACCTCCCTTTGGTTCAGAGAACCAAACTCATTATGGGAGGGTGCCCTTCTGACCTGCAACTGTCCTCTTCTCTGACTCAGGTATTTCCTCCTGCAGGAAGCTTTCCTGGACTAGTGGAGAAAACTGAGGTCTCAGGCTCTGATCCCGTGTACCAGCCAGCTTTCCTCTCTCTACTAAAAATAGTTATAGGGAATGTTTTGTATATAGTTCTGCTATAAAGATGTACAGTCAGCTTGTCATCCTAAGTAATGGAGGGGGGAAGAGGTATTATGGATAATTTCAAACAATGGACTGTACAAATCATTTATATTTAGCTAAGGAATGCAGCCAGGGAGGCAGACATTTACACCAGCTTCCTACCCTCTGCCTAGTTCTGGCATGGCTGTTGCAGCTGGGCGGTGGGTCAGGGGTGAGGAAGGGAAGTGGATAGGGGTGGATAAAACTTGAAGGATAATTCTGTTCTACACTCATTCATGGAAGACCTGCTGTGTGCAAGGCTCTGGACCATGGAGAGTGGCCTACAATGAAGTGAGATTATTTCTTATTTGAATTAATCAGATATTAATCTTCTTTAAATCTAGGAACTAATATTTAATATTAATAACAATAACTAGTGTTTATAAAATAATATATAGTTGACCAAGTGCTTTCTCTGCACATTAGGTCTTTATAATTTTATTTGAGTCACATATAATCTTTTAAAGTATATGTTACTTTTTAATTTTTTAAAATAAAAATCTTTATTGTTCATATTATTACAAATGTTCCTCATTTTTTCCCCCTCCATTGCTCCCCTCCACCAGGTTCCCATCCCACCCTCTGTCCTTTCCTCACCCCCCATTGTCCTCAACTTTGCTGTAGTTCTGGATAATGTCCACTTTATATTTTAGTTGTATTTTTTGAAATTGTTGTGTGAGGCTGCAGTTAGATGTTTACCTATGCCTCCATCTTGGTTTCTCTATCCCGTATATGTTATTTTTAATTGCCTTCTTATAGGTTGGGAAGGTGAGGCTCAGAGAGAATAAATTACTTCTCTGAGGTCACAGAACTAATTAATTGGAAGAAACAGAACTTGAACCTGTGGTCTCTGACCTGTCATGCTTTGTGCTTTCCTATTGTGTTGTGCTGCCATCTGCCATTTTTCTCTATTGAGCTGGAGGATCTTAGCCTCAACATTACCTATGTGTGCAGCTCTGGGCACATTACCTCCTCTTTCCAAATTTCTATTTTGGAGGGTAATTGGGGTAAAATTCTTCTAGAGACTCCTCTGGCACCAGATAATTAGCAGTATAAGATCATATTGGCAGCTAATAAGACAATTAATAAGTGAAAAAAATTTTAATTGTGATAAAAAACACAAAGTTTATCATCTTAAACATTTTAAAATGTCCAGTTCAATTGCATTAAGTATATTCATTGTGCATCAGATCTTCAAACTTTCTCATCTGCATAACTGAAACCGTATATCCATTAAACAGTCTTTTCATTTCTCCCTTCCCCAGCCCTTGGCAACCTCCATTCTACTTACTGTGCTTTATTCAGCTCCTACTATATGCTTAATAAATGTTGCCTTTGAGGAATTAAGCAGAAGTAGCTCAGCTTAAGTGGGAAGCCCCTGGGCCAGGAGTGGCTGGCCAGTGTGCTGCTCCTCATTCCCGAGTCTCTAGCTCCAGCACTGGAGTATTGTTAAGTGAGTGAGTGAGTTGGTGAGGCCTTGGGCAAGTGCCTTCACCTTTCATAGCTTTAGTTTCTTCCTTTTTTTCTTTTAATATATTTTTAAATTGATTTTTCACAGAGAGGAAGAGAGAGGGATAGAGAGTTAGAAACATCGATGAGAGAGTCATGGATCAGCTGCCTCTTGCACACCCCCTACTGGGGACGTGCCCTCAACCAAGGTACATGCTCTTGACCGGAATCGAACCTGGGACCTTTCAGTCCGCAGACTGACGCTCTACCACTGAGCCAAACCGGTTTCCGCAGCTTTACTTTCTTGCTTGCAAAGTAAGGATAACAATAGCAGTCTCTCAGGCCTTTGGAGGAGCAATGAGGTAATGTATATGAAGCACGAAGCTTCGGACCTCCTACATAGCAGGTGTACAGAAGATGGTAGCTGTTATTTATACTCTAGTTGAGGAGACTAGACTAATATGCTTGGAACAAGACTTCCTCTTCTCTACTGTTAAGGCCCAGGCCTGCTGTGGTTGTCACCCTCAGTGACTGAGGGAATGGATCTAATCCAAGTGCCATAGCCTGGCACTTGACACCTTTCTATCCATTCCAGGCCTGCCTGTGTAGCCTTATCTCCCACTGGTCTCCCTATAGGAACCCTCAGTTCTAGTCAGATGGATCTCCCAAGAATGCTTTGCTCATTCTTTTGCCTTTTAGTTCATACTGTCCCATCTTCCTGGAATGCTCTTTTCCAGCCCTCCTTTCCCTCTTTCAAGACCCGACTCATGTCTGAGCTCTTTCATGGAACCTTCCCTGGCTCATCTATCCTAAAAATTTCTTTGGAACTCCTATGACATTTTTTAGTCTTCATCTCTCCTGGCTTTTATATATTACATTAGAGGCCCAAAGCACAAAGATTCATGCAAGAATGGGCCTTCCTTCCCCTGGCTGCTGGGCTGGAGCCACCTTTCTGCCTTCGCTGGGCCCGGAGCTGTGCGGAACACCTGTGTTGTCGCCATGGTGACAACACAAGCATCCCGCCCTGCCCCTGGCTGCTCGGTGCCTGCATATGCAAGTTAACCAGCCATCATTGTTGGGTTAATTTGCATACTCACTCCTGATTGGCTGGTGGGTATCTAGAAGGTACAGTCAGTTTGCATTTTTCTCTTTTATTAGTGTAGATGGTGTGATTCTTCAGTGAATTTGATGAATACTTAGTATATATGTGTCAAAGTACAAGAGTCTGTGCTAAGTTCTGGTGATGCAAAAATTAAAAAGGTAAAGGTCCTTGTCTTCACGGGGCTTATAGTGTAGTAAAGGGTTAAGAAAGGGGTTCAAACAGTGACAAATCAAGCTATAAGGTGAGTGTTCCATGTGAGGAGAATGTTATGTGGGTTCAAACAGCAGGATAAGTCACCCTGATTCTGGAGGAATCATGTAGCAGGTGGTATCTGACATGAACTTTGAAGTGTGGATCACTTGCATTTCAACAGAAGGGAGGAGGAACCAACCTGAGGAAAGGCACTAAGTAAGTGTTGCAGTGTGTAAATACCATAGGTTGGCCAGTGAGTGGGTTGTGTGGAGGGAAGCAGAGAAATAAAAGGCTAGATAGGGAGACAATGACTATATAGTAGGCAGCTTCAAATGTTCAGCCAAAGAATTTCATCTATCCATTCATTCAAGAGAAGGTGAGCACCCACCATGTGCACTTCTTGGGAGGCTGTGGGAACTTGGCAGGGTTTTGAATAGGGGTTACAGAAGCAGGGCTAGGCCAGGGTGGGTGAGTCTGGGGTCTGTTAAAAGGGGAGATCATGGGGAGAGTGGCTGGACAGCTTTGAGGAATGGAGAGAAAGGACTGAACTTGAGACATTTTGGAAGAAGGATTGAGACAATTTGTGAATTGGTTGGCTGGGGTGGTGAGGAAAGGATGAAGGGGGATTTAAATGGATTCTGAGCATCATTGGGAAGATGCAGTGCCACTTGCTATTCTAGTGAGTATCATAATTTCTCTAATTAGATTATAAGCTCCTTCAGGCTTAGATTCTAATCACCTCTATGTTCTCCTTGGCCCCATACCCACTGCTGAGAGACATAGAGTAGGCACAGTGTGGAGCCCTGACATTTCAAGAAATTAGTTTTGTCATGAGAATGTAATGTATGCAGGGTGACTATCCTCTCCTATATGATAAAAGCCTAATATGCAAATCAACGGAATGGCAGAACTACCAGTGGAATGACCAATCACTATGACGCACACTGACCTCCAGGGGGCAGCAGGGGAGCGTGCCCCCCACCCCCCCCATGCCAGTTGCCCTGCAGAAGGAGGTGACTTGCGGTTGTGGTGGCAGCAGGGGTGGGAGGGGCAACGGGGGTGGAGGGGGCAGCGAGGGTGGGGCCAGCCAGCGTGTGGGTGGCAAGGGAGGTGGCTGGGACCAGCAATGGTAGAGACTGGGCAATTAGGGGGCGTGGCCAGTCCACTCAGGCGAGCAAGGGTGCCAGACCAACTAAGGTGGGTGCCAGCATTGGGGCCCCCCTCCTGATCACCCCGTTGATCGCCCCACAGATCAGCCCTGATCGCTGGCCAGGCCTAGGGATTCTATCCATGCATGCATTTTGTGCACCGGGCATCTAGTAGTTAATAATACTGTACTGTATATTTGAAAGTTGGTAAGGGAATAGATCTTAAAAGTTTTTATCACAAGAAAAACAAATTGTAACTATGTATGTATGTTGATGGATATTGACTAGACTTATGTGGTCGTTATTTTTTAATATGTACAAATGTAAAATAATTATTTGTATATCTGAAACTAATATAATTTATATGCCAATTATATTTCAATAAAAATATGAATCCATTTTGCCATCCCCGCAAAAAATAATCTTGTACCTTCTAGAATCCCAAATTTGCATCCACAGGAATATTTTTACATGGGCCTGGATTTCTCCAGAGTCATGTTTCCACAGAGCCAAGTGTTTCCTGTGTATATCTTTACACCCCAAATTAACTACCCTTTAAACTTCTGCTACAATTTCATCTCTCATTTGATGGCCATTTTCCACCAAGTTTTTATCGCTCCACAAGAGTATTTTGGATGTGGTAGAGATGAAAACAAAGTGGCCTGTTATTTACATCAGCCACCCAGGGTATGTGAATCAAACTCGTGTCTTAGTAAAGTTACACACTTTTACATATCTTGAAACTTTGGGTTGCTTGTGAGTGATCAAAATTACAAACATTAATCTTTGGATGCCTGGGGTCTACCTCAGAGATGACATGGGTACTTACATAACTGCCCATACCAGACATCACTAATTGATCACAGCGGTCTTTCCAGGGCTTGGGTTCTGCTAATAATGCTTTAGGCACCCACCAGCAGCTCAGTGGAATGGGCACAACAGCTGGAACCAGTGTGCCATTTCTGGCTTTCTCCCCCATTGAATAAATGGGTTCTTGATGGGAGACTGCTGCCCCAAAGAGTGGCCACTGCTGGACAGCATTCACCCTACAGTGGCTTCACAGAAAAGTGATGACCTAATTTTTGTTTTCTTGTAGGAATATTCTGGGATCTTGTCTGTGAGCAGCCAAAGTGTTTGTAGGAAATTCAAAGAAAACAGGTCAGTGTTGGTCTGGGTCCACTGTGGTGGAGCCTTACAAAGTCTTTGTGCTATAAACTGAAGTCAGAGTCTCTTTTGCTCTTTAACTGTGGGTTGGGGAGGAGGATAACATAGGATACTGATATTTTTTTAGACTGTCTCTGCTCTAGCACTTGACTTGGAAGTGATAAGCTCCTTAAATTGGGCTTTGGGGGCCAGGAGAGAGACCCTCCTCCTTACTGTTTCTGATTGGCAGCTAGCAATATTCTTAAATTTCTTTCTTGGAGAACCACCCTGATTGTAGAGGAAGCCTAGGGAAGCAGGAGAGGCCTGTAACTTCCTGCTTCCTGTCTCCTCCCAGCAGGCTTGGGAGCTAGGGTGGAGGACCTCCCACCAGCCATTCAGAAAAGCATCTGTGGGAATCTGGCCAATGCTACCTAACTCTTATTCCCCTGCACTGGCTGCTACAGGAACGCCCCTGGCCCTCCAGGTGGCATCCTCTGCTGGGACCCTCATCAAGGTCTTCCTCTTTGCTCCTATGGACTCTGGGGGTCTTGCTTTGTTCCCAGCACTTGTTCATCCAGCCCCTGTGGAGCTACTTTAGGCAGCCTGTGTGGTTCCCTAGGGTTGCTGCTTACATACCCTGGTCTTTTCATGTTTTACTTTCTGTGTGTTTTATTCTGTGGCTTCCTCCTGCTGAGTGATGTGTAAGTCTTTTACTTTCTAAGAACTAGCAGTGTGGCTGTGGGGGTGGTTGTTGCGGGAAAGATAGTGCTGGCTGGTAGCTTAACCTGCCAAAAGAGTCCCTTCTCTAAGTTCCAGCAGAAATTATTTGGTGTTCCAGGAGTGGCCACCAACCTTATTGTCCTGTCGCGTTTTGCACATTGTACTTGGGTTGCCAATATTTATATTTGTACTATCCTCATGGGACACAGTTTCAGACTCTTTACATATGTCCACACCTAATTTGTTTAAAGTGTATTAATCTTAATTTAAATCTCATTTAATTTTCATAAGAGTCTAGAGAGGTAGTTGTCATTTCCCCCAATTTTATAAAGGCAGCAGCTAAGGAGAGAGTTGGTCAGAGACTTACAGGGTTCAAACCCAGGCAGTCTGGCTGACACACTGCCTGTCCTACAGCAGACCTTGGCTGGCTGTTCTCATAAGGTCCTGGGCAGGGCCTGCCTGGAGCTGCTGCAGCAGGAATATGGAAACTTCCATTTTAAGTCTCTCCCCCTCCCAGGGACCTGGATGGGTATCTACTTTCATTCTCATTGCTCTTGGGTTTGGGGCACCACCTGTGAGTGGGGTATGCAGGGCAGACGGGCACATGGGCCTGGGCTGAGGGAAATCATCCTGCTAAAAATCAGGTGGTGGAGAGGGAAGGACTGAGGCCAAGTGGTGAGAGGCCTTGCTGCTCAGCACATCCTGGCTCCTCAGCATATCCTGTCCCATGACACAGATTCTGCGGGGCCTGGTCCTAGGGGGAGGACTTGGTAGGGAGCTTCCCAGGAGGCCTGCATGGTCTGACACCACTAGTCATCTTATTTTTTTTTTCTTTTAAAATAGAATTTATTTTCTCTCTTTTTAAAGAAAAAACCTTTTGCCGGGATCGGCTTGGCTCAGTGGATAGAGCGTCGGCCTGTGGACTGAAAGGTCCCGGGTTCGATTCCGGTCAAGGGCATGTACCTTGGTTGCGGGCACATCCCCGGTGGGGGGTGTGCAGGAGGCGGCTGATCGATGATTCTCTCTCATCGCTGTTTCTAACTCTCTATCCCTTTCTCTTTCTCTCTGTGAAAAATCAATAAAATATATTTAAAAAAAAAAAGAAAAAAAAAAGAAAAAACCTTTTGTCTATTTTATTTATTTATTTGTTTAAAAAAATGTAATAAATCTTTATTGTTCAGATTATTATAATTGTTTTTCTTCCCCCCGATAGCTTCCCTCCATCCAGTTTCCACCCACCCTCTGCCCTTACCCCCCCCACCACTGTCCTCATCCAAAGTGTATGATTTTTATCCAATCTCTTCCCACACCACCCGAACCCCTTTCCCCCCGAGACTTCTCTGTCCACTCCCTTTCTATGCCCGAGTCTATTATATTCACTAGATTATTCTGTTCATCAGATTTTTTTTATTCACTTGATTTTTAGATTCACTTGTTGATAAATATGTATTTGTTGTTCATAATTTTCACCTTTACTTTTTTTCTTCCTCTTCTTTTAAAAAAATATATTTTATTGATTTTTTTTTACAGAGAGGAAGAGAAAGGGATAGAGAACTAGAAACATCGATGAGAGAGAAACATCTATCAGCTGCCTCTTGCACACCCCCTACTGGGGATGTGCCCACAACCCAGGTACATGCCCTTGACCTGAATCGAATCTGGAACCTTTCAGTCCTCAGGCTGACGCTCTATCCACTGATTTCGGCTCTTCTTCCTCTTCTTAAAGAATACCTTTCAGCATTTCATATAATACTGGTTTGGTGGTGATGAACTCCTTTAGCTTTTTCTTATCTGTGAAGCTCTTTATCTGCCCTTCAATTCTGAATGATAACTTTGCTGGGCAGAGTAATCTTGGTTGTAGGTTCTTGCTTTTCTTCACTTTGAATATTTCTTGCCACTCCCATTTGGCCTGCATAGTTTCTGTTGAGAAATCAGCTGACAGTCGTATGGGTGCTTCCTTGTAAATAACTAACTGTTTTTCTCTTGCTGCTTGTAAGATTCTCTCTTTGTCTTTTGTTCTTGGCATTTTAATTATGATGTGTCTTAGTGTGGTCCCCTTTGGATTCCTTTTGTTTGGGATTCTCCGTACTTCCTGGACTTGTAAGTCTAATTCATTCACAAGGTGGGGGAAGTTTTCTGACATTATTTCTTCAAATAGGTTTTCAGTATCTTGCTCTCTCTCTTCTTCTGGCACCCCCATAATTCTGATGTTGGTACGCTTGAAGTTGTCCCAGAGGCTTCTTACACTATCTTCATATTTTTGGATTCTTTTTGCTTTTCCAGTTGAGTGTTTTTTGCTTCTTTGTATTTCAACTCTTTCACGTGATTCTTGCAATCATCTAGTCTGCTGTTAGATCTCTGTTTAATATTTTTTATTTCAATCAGTGTATGCTTAATTTCTAGTTGTCCTTTTTCATATCCTTGAGGGTCTCGCTAAATTTATCAGCCTTTTCTAGAAAATTCTTGAAAAACCTTATAATCGTGGTTTTTGAACTCTATATCCAGTCATTTACTTTCCTCCATTTCTTTTATTTGTGATGTTTCTTTGTCTCTGCATTTTGGCTGCTTCCCTGAGTTGATAGAGTGGCTATGTGTGCTAGGTGTTTTTTAGGGCCCAGTGGCTTAGCCTCCCCAGTTACCTGAGGTGGATACTCTTGGTGCACCCCTTTGTGGGCTGTGTGCACAGTCTTGTAGTTAAGCCTTGATTATTGTTGGTATCATTGGGAGGAATTGACCTTCAGGCCAATTGGCTGTGAGGATCAACTGTGCCTATGCTGGGAGAACTTCTGTGCTGGAGACACCCTTATGAGACTTGCAAAAGCCTCTGTGTTCAGCTTGGATGGGACGGAGTTTCAGGGTGGAGCAGACAGCATTGGTATCCCATCAGCCCTGCCCTAATAGGCCACTTTGTCTCAGTGTCCAGTGGTAATGATAATTGCTACAAGCACCTCTGAAAGAAAGTTGCCCTCAAGTTCTGCCTGCTGCCAGACAGTCCAGTTTCTCCCTGAATGAGTCTGGGTCCCTAGAGTCTCACCCGGAACTGGAGTTCAGTGCAGTTGGGAGCTTTTGTCTCCATCCCGCTTGAGAAAGCCAGCCGCGTACTCAGTTCCCACCCTCTCTGTGCACGTGCCTCGGTACTTCTGCCTTCTGCAGTTCCTCTGAGTCTCAGTGTGCTTTTCTCTTTCCTTCTAGTTGTAGAATTTCCACTCAGCCAGCCTTCCTGTGGTTCTGAGTGAGTCCGTTTTGTCTTTTAGTTGTAGTTTTGAAATTGTGCGAGATAGCAGTGTAGGTGTTTACCTATGCTGCCATCTTGGTTTCTTATCATTAGTCATCTTAGCCGGATGACTGTCCTTCTGTGCTACTGTGTTGAAGCTACAATGAGGGAGTGGAGGACTTTCTGGAGAGGAAGTGTATTCTCTCCCTTTGGCCTCAGGGGCTGTCATGCTGTTGAGCCTTTGGAATGATGACCAGCTCCCAGACGGGAGATTCTAATCCTGGCTCCTGCTTCTGCCTCTAACCAGGCTCGGTGACCTTTGGCAAGTTACTTGCTTTCTTTAGGTCGTTTTCTACCCACGGAAGTAGCGGTGTTATCAATTGCTAAGGTTCCTTCCAGCTCTGATGGAGGTGGTTTCTCAGGTGGGAAGAAGGCACAAGTTTTGGCTTCTAATCCTGGGGCTTCCCAGATACCACTTCTTCTTACTGTGTGCTCTCTGACCCTGGCTTAGAAGTGGATGGAAGAGGAAAGAGGAAAGTTAATGAGTAAACCCAAGGCTCTGTTTTTTTATAGAAGCTGGATGGGGGTGAAGGTTGTTTACAGAGATGGTCACCTGTCTGGTTTTGTGGAAGAGCCTTGCTGCCTGACTTCCACCCTATGCTCATGGCTCTGCTGCTACTTTCGTTTTAAATACCTCCTGCCCCAGCCTGATGCATTTAGGAGGTAGAAGGCTCCGTTGCTGGAGTCCAGCACAACAAGTTAATAATTTCAACTTCAAAGATAGCCACAGCATAATGAAACAAGAGTGTCTGCCTGCGTGAAGTCCAGCTTCCAAACCCTTTTCCTCCTCTCAAACCATAAACACAACCAAAAACTTAGTTGAACTGGACTGGGGCACTTTAGGAGTGGCTGGAGCCAGAAGGAGCACTTCCGCTGGCTTTCAGTGTCCCAGTGTGTGCTCCAGTCTATGTTCAGGAGCCAAATGCGGATTACTTTTTGATTATCCATTGTTTATTATCTGTGCTTTTGAGTTTACCACACCCCTTCCTTTCCTCTGTCTTCCTACACCTTCTCCCCTTACAGTGGCTGGATATTAATTGTACTTTGAATACTCGCTTACTTTCTGAGAGACTCGTGACCAATTCTATGCTTAATGGTCAGCATTTATTAAAAATATCTGACCTTGTGATGGGAAGAGGAAAGGATGGGAATGGACAATAGTCCAGGGGGTTTGGAGAGTCAGGAAGCTCTGTGGATCCCTTAAGAACCCTCCATTAATTAGAGAGGCGTGGCTGTTACTGCAGGAAGGCTGAGGGGCCTCATGGCCTCTGGTTCAGGATCTTGGTGAGTTCTGGGCCTTGGCCTTAGCACCTTAGGGCTGCTGCTAAACCCACAGCACCTTTGGGAAAATTTGAAAAATTTCTCTTTCTCAGGTTAAAAAGGAAAATTAAACTGAAGATATTATTGGAAAAACCTGAACAATATCTAACTGCATAGGATAGCCTTCTAGAACCGTGGCAGTCAGGGCCCTGGCTGTCTATATACCTGTGCTCACACCCCTCCTCCCTCCCAGTGAGGGAAGTATGTATGTCAGTTTCAGAGCCTGGGAGAAGGCCTCGGGTGAAAGGGCCTGTGAGAACCGTGGACTGCCGAAACCGGTTTGGCTCAGTGGTAGAGCGTCGGCCTGCAGACTGAAAGGTCCTGGGTTCGATTCCGGTCAAGGGCATGTACATTGGCTGCAGGCACATCCCTGGTAGGGGGTGTGCAAGAGGCAGCTGGTCGATGTTTCTCTCTCATTGACGTTTCTAGCTCTCTATCTCTCTCCCTTCCTCTCTGTAAAATATCAATAAAATATATATATAAAAAAAGAAATTGTAACTCTGTTACTAAAATCAGACATTAAAAGCAAAACCAGGGACTAATATCATTTATTTAAAAAAAAGAAAAAAAGAAAAGAACCGTGGACAGGTGAGGAAAGTGATCTCGGGGGATGCTCAGAGCAAGGTTGGAATAGCGTGTGACCATGTATGTATATGTGCACATGTGAGAGAGAGAGACAGAGAGAGAGAGAGAGACAGAGAGAGACAGAGAGAGAGAGAGAAAGAGAGAGAATACCGTATTTGCCGGCGTATAAGACGATTTTTTGGCCGAGGGGGGGAGAGAGAGAGAGAGAGAGAGAGAGAATACTATGTATACTTGAGATAGAGAAAGAGAGAGAGAGGATGTGTATACTTGCCCTGGAGTGAGCATGGCTGGGTTATGCCTACATGGGTTTGTGTGGGAGGGTTCTCCTGCACTCTTCTGGAACTGAGCTAGAGAGGCCCACCTGAGCACTTCCAATAGATTATGACATATCTGTGACATGAATGCCCCCTCCTTAGAGGGATTATAAAACTCAAACAGTATCTGGTAGCCCCTTCTAAGCCCTCTCACTTGGCACCTGCCATAGTGTGGAGACTGAGGCTTAGGCGCCGAACTTTACTATTAGCCCTAGGGGTGGTGGTGTGAGGGACAGAGGGAGCAGGCACTGTCTCAGCAAGTCCCCAGCCCCCACTTGGGCCAGATCCTATGGAAGGGCTCAGAGGGGCAGGGTGATGGGCTGGGTTTGAAGGGGGGTGTATGTTTAGGGGTGTGTGAACATGTAGAATGACGTGTTTTATTTTAGAGAAAGGTAGAGGTCACCACTTGCAATTTTCCACTTGTCTTATTCCTAAGAGATTCTAAACAGCTTTGTTTAAAAACTGGACATGCAGATTGCAGAGACCTGAGTGAGGAAGAATTGTTGGGTCCCCCAGGAAGGCAATTAGGTTTGAAGCCAGAGTTTGGATCGTATGCAGCACGTGGGACCTGGAGTGTGGGGAGGGGCCTCTGAGAACATCCCTGAAGGCATGAGTCACTCTGTATTAGCAGCCTGCAAATGGGCTTCCACTTGGTTCCTGCTGGAAGTGGTCAGGGAGGGAAGGAAATGCCAGCCCAGGTTATCATGCACCATCCTGGCTGTGGGCAGCACAGAGGGTTGGAACCTGTCTGGACTCTGCCCCTCTTGCACTGTTAGAACAGAAGCTGGAGATAGTGGTGGCCAGTTGGCCAGTCTGTGAGTCTCCTTTAAAAAAAAGGAGATTGATTTTTTTACAGAGAGGAAGAGAGAGGGATAGAGAGCTAGAAACATCGATGAGAGAGAATTATCAATCAGCTGCCTCTTGCACACCTCCTACTGGGGATGTGCCTGCAACCAAGGTACATGCCCTTGACCGGAATCGAACCTGGGACCCTTCAGTCTGCAGGCTGATGCTCTATCCACTGAGCCAAACTGGCCTCGGCTGTCAGTCTCCTTTGAGGGGCAGTCAAGTACCTGCAGTTCAGGGAGAACAATCCAATCAATCAAGGACAGGCCTGAGTGGAACTTTCTCTGGGGACCCGGGGAGGAGCCCATGGGAGCTGGGCCTCCAGGGACAGTTGAATTTAGAGAGGCAAAGGTAGGGAGGGGCTCGCCCAGTGATTGCAGTGAGGATGTCATCTGGGTAGGGTTGGGTGTGGCCTGGGTAGTTGGACTGGAGATGACCCAGGAAAGAGGCATCTTGAATGCCATTCAGAGGAGATTCAGATTTTAGGAGGCTAGCCGTGGGAATCTAGTGTTGGTTCCTGGACAGAGGAGTGAAGGCTGAAAAGGGATCTTTTAGGAAAAATTAGCTTGAAGCAGAATTGAAGATTATTATTATTTTTTTTTAATATTTTATTGATATTTTACAGAGAGGAAGGGAGAGAGATAGAGAGCTAGAAACGTCGATGAGAGAGAGAAATACCGACCAGCTGCCTCCTGCACACCCCCACCGGGGATGTGCCCGCAACCAATGTACATGCCCCTGACCGGAATCGAACCCGGGACCCTTCAGTCCGCAGACCGACGCTCTACCACTGAGCCAAACCGGTTTTGGCCTGAAGATGATTTTTTAAGAGTTACCTTGGTTGTTGTAAAAAATAGTACAAATTTGCCGAAACTGGTTTGGCTCAGTGGTAGAGCGTCGGTCTGCGGACTGAAAGGTCCCAGGTTTGATTCTGGTCAAGGGCATGTACATTGGTTGCGGGCACATCTCCAGTAGGGGGTGTGCAAGAGGCAGCTGGTCGATGTTTCTCTCTCATCAACATTTCTGGCTCTCTATCTCTCTCCCTTCCTCTCTGTAAAATATCAATAAAATATATTAAAAAAAATAGTACAAATTCATTATAATATTCAAACATTACATAAATTATAGAAAAGTAAAATCTATAATCCTGCCCTTCAAAAGTAATCACTGTTAATACTTGGTTTATATATTTTTTGTGATAGATTAAGATCCAGCTCTCCAACTATTCCCTTATCAATTTCCAAAAGTAGAATTGTATTGTACTTACTGTCTGGCAACTTCTTAAGCCACTTTTCCACATCAGTGCATATTGAATGACCTCATTCTTCTGAATAACTACATAGACTTGCTGGATGAGTTTTATATAAATTATCTATGGCTGCACAATAAACCACTTCACAATTTAGTAGGTTAACCCAACAACCATTTTATTTCCTCACAGTAATGTGGGTTAGCCCTTTGGGCTGGCCTCTGCAGGGCCTGGGTGGTCCAGGGGAGCCTCTCACATGTCTGGTGGTTGGCGCTGCTCTCGGCTAGACCTCTCTCCACATGATTTCTCATTCTCAAGGACACCAGCCTTTTAGGTGAAAATGGAGTTTCCAAGACCTCTTGATATCTTAAGCTCTGATGTGTCACAGTGAATTATCCATGTACTGCTGGTTAGATCACCAGCTGGAACTCCAGGGGTGGGGGAAAGACTCCACTCTTCCTCCCCCCCCCCATCTTTTTTATTTTTGTTAATCATCACCCAAGAATATTTTTTAAATTGATTTTTAGAGAGAGTGGAAGGGGAGGGGTGTGTGGGGAGAGAAAGAGAGAAACATTAATGTGAGAGAGACACATTGATTGGTTGTCTCCTTCATGTGTCCTGCTGGGCTGGAGTTCGAACCTGTGACCCAGGTATGTGCCCTTGACCAAGAATGAAACCTGACACCCTTGGGTGCACAGGCTCTAACCACTTAGAAACACCATCCAGGGCAAGACTCCATTCTTGATGGGAGGACTGGCAAAGTCACACAGAAGGCATGTATGTGTGTTCAGGGGTGGGCGGGAATGGATGTGTTGTCCTCCATATACCCAGAAGGAGGAGAATTACAATATCTGCGAATAGACCCCACAGATCTTTGGAAGATAGTACAGACACCTTCCCTTCTCAGACCACTCTTTGCCTCAAGTGGATCAACTAGGGAAAATGGCAGAAGCAAGACAATCTTTGTGTTGGGTTGGAGTGGTGTTTGAGGTGGATCCTGTGTGTCTGTGTGGGACTTGTGCTGGTAGGGCTTTGGGTGATCTAGGATTTGGGCGTTGTGATAGACAGCTTCTCCTGCTAGGGTTGCCAGAGCTGTAGAAGTGGAACTGGAGCCATCCTGCGCCGCGCAACCCCCCCTCCCCCCCCATCGGAGCTGCCAGGAGCCTGGTTGCTCGATACCCCTGCTAACTGTCCTGGCCTCTCTGAAGAATATGAGTCAGTGAGTGACAGGTCTTTAAGAAAGCCAGCTGATCACTGCAGATCCAGGCCTCTGCTGGGGATTCACTCATTCATTCACCCAGCAAATACCGCACCTACTCTGCTCCAGGCTTCCTCTCCATCCTCTTGTAACTCTGATGTGAAGTGAGACCACCCAGGCCTGTATGATTCACAGGCTTCACTTTTCCTTCTCAGGAAACTCACAGTAGACTTAATATTTTGACTTCCCACAATGTTATTCATTTTATAGTTTTCTTATCACCTGCCTTGGTAGCTCTTCTCTCCTGTGAATTCACCAGAGGGGCTGAGGCAGAAGGAGGCAGAGAAGAGCCAGCTCCTGGTTGTTAAGGAATCCCCAGTCCTGGTTGAGAGGATGCTGCAGCAGAGCTGCTGGTGAAGCCCTCGCAGCGCTAATCATCCATCAAACTTACCTCTCCCTGCAGATCTCAGGCCAGACTTGATGGGATACACTTTCCTAGGACAACAGTGTTCTCTCGCCTGCCACCTGCCTGGTGGTTTGAGCATTCATCAAGTAAGAACAAAGGCTGCGTGGACTTTCACATTTGGAAACCCCTAGGTGTTTTATTTTCTTCTCTCGGCATCTCTTGGGAAAGAAGTGTTTTGTGGCTGGGAGTTCACTGTTTGGGCAGCAGTGCAGAGCATGCCGCACAGCTCAGCCTCTTGGTCACTCTCTTCCTTCTTGGCTGTGCTGTGGGGGAGCTGGCCCAGCTCCGTGAGACGACTTGGTGAGGACTGTGGTGGGGAGGGGCAAGTGGCTGCACCACACTTGGGGCCAGCCTTGTGCTACCGTTGCAGGGTTAATGATATCTGATCGGCTTACGGGCTTACTGTGCACCAGTGCTTAGTGTTGATGTCTGCAAACCTTTAAGAAATCTGGCATCACAAGCAGGACAAGAAACCTCAGCAATGCTTTTGGCTAAGGAATTGGAAAAACTGGCTGAAGGCCCTCAGTCTGCTCCAAGTTGGCCAGTTTAAAGCATATAATAGGTAAATTCCCCATAAGTGAGACCCAAGAGGCCCCTATATGTTGCCAGGCCTCTCTTCCAGCCTCCAGCCTCCATTTCTGGGTCTCTACCACTGTGAGGATGGACTCCCACTTCAGCATGCTCCAGGGTCACAATATTAGTTCATCAACAAGTAATCACCGAGCACTTTGATTCCTTAAGGGTCTGAGGCATCTTTTGGGCCGGGTGCTCTGTGTGATAAGAGAGCTTCAGCTGATGTGGGATAGGCGAGTCCCCAGACCTTTCCAGGCTATCAACTGTCTTGTTGTTTTACCTGGTTCTGTTCCCCCAGGGTTTGGTCCTGCAGCATCCACAGCCCTCGTAGCCCACTCTGAACATAGGAAGGGATGATATTGCTAATAGGTGCCGCCAGAGCTTTCTCTGACAGACTCAAAGGAGATGACCACTGAAGTCTTACTGCCCTATTTCATACCCCGTTTGGCATCAAAATGATGTTACCTCAATTTTATTCTCCACCTTCCTCACAGCTTATCCAAATGACTCTTGGTCATTTTATAAGTTCACGTGTCGCTGTTTTGTGGTGGTGGTGGTGGCTTTAAATCAAGCACTTTAAACATATTCTTGCTTCATGTCATGAACAGACACCTAGGAGCGGCCACTTCTGAACCCAGCGGTATAGGGGGCTGGTCTGTGGCCCTGGTGTTTCTGAGACCCTGCAGCCGCCTCACCCTCCCCACGCACCAGGATTCCAAGCAGCCTTCCACTGCCGGACATCTGACCTATACTCTCAGGATGTGTGCAGCCCCCACGGGAAGCTCTGATAGGCAGGGCATTGCTGATGGCTCACCTCAATCTCTGTCTCTGTTCCTTCTGGAGAGCAAAGGTCTTGGTTTCCCCCTCCCCTAATGCTTTGCCTGTTTTCTCATTGCCTAGCATCTGGTGGGCATTCCAATGTTTTTTGAATGAGTGAATAGTGCATTTGTGATGTAAAAAGAAACATGTCCCTAGTCTAGCCATTTCCCCAGGACACTTAGCGCACTTGCATGATTTAAAACCGTCCATCTCCATCCTCGCAGGGGCTTGGAATGTCTGTGGAGGAAGCAGGACTCCTCCTGAGGCAGGCAGGAGCTCCTTATTGGAGTCTGCAGCTCTGGGAGGGGGGCTTCTGCAGCCTTTCCCCGGAGGCGGAGGGAAGTGACAGGGAGGAGGAGGCCACTGCTTGCGGGTTTCATAACTGAGGGAACGGGGCTGGTTATCCCAGGATCTCCAGGCAGTTGAGCTGAGGAGCCTGGAGCCAGACTTTCTGTTCCCAACCCTGGATTCTGCGTGCTCCCCTCTTCCAGCACTCTGCTCCCATCTTTCTTAGCCCACCCAGGAGTGCCTTTGAGTTTCCAGCACCTTGTGTGTGTGAGCAAAATAGGCCATTTATAGGAAAACATACACACAAAATGGCCAAATCCATGAGGGCTTGAGAGAGGCATGTGTAGGGTTATTTTGGGTTTGGTGGACTCGGCGGCTCAGATCTCTCTGGCATTCCGGGCCACTGGCCTCTCAGAATTGACCAGAATGGAAGGATGATAAAAATCAAGGCTCCAGGAATAGCCCAAGAATTTGCTTATTCTTAACCCCTGTAAAGAGGTGCTGCCCAACCCAGAGCTGAGGTTGTGTGGGCCTCGGGGAGGGGGAGAAGGAGAGTTCAAGGCAATTTCCTCTTCCCCCGGGAGGAGAGGGGTGGCAAGCACAGTGCATGGCTCAGGGCCAATCTGTTAAGGGAGTTGGACTTAGTGGCCATAGGAATGTCTCTTCCCCACCAGTTAGATCATCCCTGCCTCTTTGGGGGTTGGCTGCTAGCTCCCATTGGCTGGGCTGGTGGGCCAGGCTCTCTGTCTCTTTTGCTTCTCTGTCCTTCAGCCTCAGGAAGGCTCAGAACAGCTCTGGCCTCCAATCCTTAGGGAGCTTTATTTCTTCTCCCTTCCTTGGAGCCAGGGCCAGGTTACTTTTGCTCAGTGCACATGAGGGAGACACCTAGCACCTACCCAGTGGATGCTCAGGAGCTAAGTGAGGCCAGGACCCTGCCAGTGCCTGGAAGGAGCTAGAGTGGACATGTGGCAGCAAGCCTGTGTAGACAGTCACAGGTTCACCGTGTCATCCAGAGCAGTCCCTAGCTGGCGGGGCAGCAGGGGCTGGAACTGAGAGTCAGGACTCCTAAGTGGTCCTGGATCAGTTGTCACTTCTCTAGACCTTACCTTTTCTGATCTATAAAGCCAAGAATCTGATCCCTGAGGTCCTTTCTGACTTAAGAGTTCTCTGATTCTAGGAGTCCTAGGGAGGCAAAACTTTTCAGGTGAGTAGGATGTTTTTGTTGTCTCTGGTGTTTGTTCCAAACGGGAGCAGGCTGAGGGCGCAGATGTCACAGCCAGGCCTCAAACCTTCCTTCTGTTCTCTGAACTCTCCTACTTAGGAGAACTGTAAAGTCTAACTTTGTAGTTCAAAAAAGCAGTTGCCCTTCCAGGACAAGGTGGTCCGCCTGGCCTACAAGACGAGGTCCAGCCAAAACCGGTTTGGCTCAGTGGATAGAGCGTCGGCCTGATGACTGAAAGGTCCCAGGTTTGATTCCGGTCAAGGGCATGTACCTTGGTTGTGGGCACATCCCTATTAGGGGGTGTGCAGGAGGCAGCTGGTCAATGTTTCTCTCTCATTGACGTTTCTAGCTCTCTATCCCTCTCCCTTCCTCTCTGTGGAAAATCAATAAAATATGTTTTTTTTAAAAAAAGATGAGGTCCAAGTGACGGAGTGAGGCATGCAGTCTGCTGTGGACTGGCACCTGCCCCTCCAGTCTCATTGCTTCCCACTGTGAGCCGCTGTGTCCCTGTTGTTTCTGTAATGCCAGGTCACCCATGGCCCCTCCTCCCTCTGCTCACCATGAAGGTTCTTGTTTCTCAGTGTCCTTGGTGTGTCTACCTTGGTTGAAGTGCCCCTCCTATCCTATCTTGTTTTATCTGTTATTTGCATTGTTTTAGTAAATTTGAAAATTTGCTCAGCTATTATTTCTTCAAGTATTTTTCTGTTCTCCTTTCTCTCATCTCTCTTTTTAGAACTCTAATTACAAGTATATTGACTGTTTGCTATTGTACTATAGGCTACTGATGCTTGGTTAATTATTTTCAGTCTAGCCCGGCTGGTGTGGCTCAGTGGTTGAGTGTTGACTTATGAACCAGGAGATCATGGTTTGGTTCCTGTCCAGGACATAGCTTGGGTTGTGAGCTTGATCCCCAGTAGAGGGCTTGCAAGGAGGCAGCCAATCAACGATTCTCCTCCATCATTGATGATTCTAGCTCTCTCTCTCCCTTTCTCTCTGAAATCCATTAAAATTTTTTTTTAAATTTTAATTTCAGTCCTTTTTTTCCCCTCTGCTTCATTTTGAGTAGTTTTTTTAAATTCTCACCTGAGGATATATCTACTGATTTTTAGAGAGAGAGGAAGGAGAGAAGAGAAAGAAAGAGAGAGAAAGAGATAGAGAGACAGACAGACAGACATTGATCAGTTTCCCACTGCATGGGTCTAACCGGGGATCAAACCTACAACATAAGTATGTGTCCTGATTGGGAATTAAACCTGCAACCTTTTGGTGTATGGAACAATGCTCCAACCAACTGAGCCACCTGGCCAGGGCATTTTGGATAGTTTTTATTGTTCTATCTGCAAGTTCAGTGATCATTTCTTTTGCAGGGTCTAATCTGTTATTAATTAATTCCATCCAGTATATTTTTAATTTCAGATATATCCTTTATCTTTATAAGTTCCATTTGAATTTTTGTATCTTTCATTCTCATCATGTTTATGTTTTCTTCTTCATGTTTGTATATGTGGACCATACTTATAAAACCTATTTTTCATTCTTTTTTCCCCCTGTTAATTCTCACCTGAGGTTATTTTTCCCAGTCATTGCTTTTATTTTAGAGAGAGTGGAAGAGAGAGAGGAAGTGGGGGAGGGGAGGAGAGAGAAACATTGATGGTAGAGAGATACAGGCTGGCTGCCTCCTGCACGGGCCCTGACACGGGCTGGGGATCAAACCTGCAACCCAGTACTATCCTACCTGAGAATTGAACCTGTAACCCTGTGGTGCTCTGGGTAATGCTCTAGTCACTAAGCACACCAGCCAGAGCTGTTTTTCATTCCTGTTTACTAGTTTTATCATCTCTGTCATTTTTGGTTTATTTTGTTGACTGATTTTCTTTCTGGTTATGGGTCATATTTTTATGCTTCTTTAAATACCTGCTTATAAAAAAGTATTTTTTATTGATTTCAGAGAGGAAGGGAGAGGGAGAGAGGAATAGAAGCATCGATGATGAGATTCATTGATTGGCTGCCCCCTGCACACCCCCTCCTAGGGATGGAGCCCACAATCGGGGCATGTGCTCTGACTGGGGTTGATGCTCAATCACTGAGCCACACAAGCGGAGCAATACCTACTAACTTTTTATTGGATTCCAGATATTGTGAATTTAATGTTGCTTTATTTCTTTAAATAGTGTTGGACTTATTCTGGCATGCATTTAAATTGCTTAGGATCAATCTAATACTTCCAAGGCTTGCTTTTAAGCTTTGTTAAGGTGGATCCAGCCTTTAATCTAGACTAATTGAGCTTCACTACTGAGGCATCATCTTTTTAAGGACTCTATCCAGTGCCCTATATATTATGAGGTCCCGCTACTCTTGCAGGTGGAAATGTGAATTTTTTCTGGCTCTTTATGAGCTCCACAAATTGTTTGGCTTGTTGCTTGCCATTGGTTCTTTTCTTAGTCTTGTGGAGCTTAACGCCACACATGTGCAGATCAGCAAGAGCTTCAAGGGGACTCTTCTGCAGTTCTCCAGGGTGCTCTCCCTGTGCAGTCTTCTCCTCTCCAGTATTGTGCCCTATAAATTCTAGCTCTGTGAACTTGAATTTCTGTTTCCTCACTTGATGGGACCATTTGGATTCTTCCTGCTGTGCTGCTGTGCGGAAGTTGCCTCTAGGCAGTAGGCTGGGCAGTCATGGCCCTCACTCTTGCTTCCTTTCTCTCAGGGAGTACAGATCTGTGCTGCCTATTGTCCACCGTCCGAAGCAGTTGTTTCATGTGTTCTGTCCAGCATTTGAGCTGTTGAAAGGAGGCAGGTAAATCCAGTCGCCATGGCTGTAAGCAGAAGTCCTGCATTCTTATAAGACTCACTGGAGGAGGGATCCCTAGTCAGTCTCCCATAAGACCCCCAAAGCAAGTATGTTTATTTCCTCATAGTTTTATCTGTGTGTGTGTGTGTGTGTGTGTGTTTTAAAATCTCTTTGAATAGGCTGTCTCCCTGAGCACAAAGATGATATGCCATTTTTTTTTAAAAAAAATATATATTTTATTGATATTTTACAGAGGGGAAGGGAGAGAGATAGAGAGCTAGAAACGTCGATGAGAGAGAAACATCGACCAGCCGCCTCCTGCACACCCCACACCGGGGATGTGCCCGCAACCAATGCACACGCCCTTAACCGGAATCGAACCCGGGACCTTTCGGCCCGCAGACCGACGCTCTACCACTGAGCCAAACGAGCCTCGGCTGATATGCCATTTTTCTTAGTAGCCCTTGTACCTGGCCCAGTGCCTGACAGCTCATGTTTATTGACTGAATGAATCAATGAAAAAAAACACACAAAACATAAGCTAGCCTGGCTGGCTTGGCTCAGTGGATAGAGCGTCAGGCTATGGACTGAGGGGTCCCGGGTTCGATTCCGGTCAAGGGCACATGCCTGGGTTTCGGGCTCGATCCCCAGTGGGGGTGTGCAGGGTGCAGCCGGTCCATGATTCTCATCATTGATGTTTCTATCTCTCTCTCCTTCTCCCTTCCTCTCTGAAATCAATAAAGAAATACATAAAAAAAAGAAAAAAACAAGAAAAAAAGCAATAACAAAAAACCCAAAAACCCAACATACTAACCATGCCCTGCAGTTACTTTGAAGAAAAGTATTATCCTGGGTGTGGAGCTCTGCTCTTGGGAATACAGACTAGACTCTCTGTGCTCTATGGAGCTCACCCTACATCTGTAGTATTGGGTTTTGTTGATTCTGCTTAGGACACTTTCAAATCTGAATTTATCCAGAGGAGGGTGACTAAGATGGTGTAAACCAGTGGTCGGCAAACTGCGGCTTTCGAGCCACATGTGGCTCTTTGGCCCCTTGAGTGTGGCTTTTCCACAAAATACCATGTGCGGATGCGCATGTACAGTGTGAAACTTCATGGCCCATGCAAGGAAGTTGGTTTTCGGCTCTCAAAAAAAATTTCAATCGTATTGTTGATATTTGGCTCTGTTGACTAATGAGTTGCCAGCCACTGTTGTAAACTACACTACATGTGACTTGGTTGAAGGATTTGCGAATATTCATTTTGTCTGGAAATTATTTTTATGGAGTGTTATAGGAAGTGGGGACACAATAATAGTTTTCTAGCTCATGCAGGATTAGTGTGGAAGAGGAAGGATTAAACATTCTCTGGCTTCAAAAGGTCAAATCTGGGTTCCATGGGTAGGGGATTCCAGAAGATGAGAGATTAAAAAAAATATATTTTTATTGATTTCAGAGAGGAACGGAGAAGGAGAGAAAGATAGAAACACTGATGAGAGAGGCACATTGATCAGCTGCCTGCTCCATACCCCCAACTGGGGATCGAGCCTACAACCTGGGCATGTGCCCTGACTGGGAATCGAACCTGGGATCTCTTAGTCCATGGGATGAGGCTTAATCCACTGAGCTACACGTGCGGATGTAGTTCCAGAAAGAACTTTCTTACAGGTAGAGCCTTGGGAAGTAGCAAGCTCTCAGCACTGATATTTACCGATCAGGGATTAAAAAAAAAAAATATATATATATATATATATATATATATATATATATATATATATATATATATATAATTGATTTTACACAGAAAGGAAGAGAGAGGGATAGAGAGTTAGAAACATGGATGAGAGAGAATCATGGATCAGCTGCCTCTTGCACACCCCCTACTGGGGATGTGCCCGCAACCAAGGTACATGCCCTTGACCGGAATGGAACCTGGGACCCTTCAGTCCGCAGACCGATGCTCTATCCACTGAGCCAAACCGGTTTCGGCCTGATCAGGGATTTTTGTGTTTGGCATTGTAAGGTTACATATGTTGCATGAAATAATCTCTAAAATACCCTTCACCTTAATGATTCTAAATCTTACTCATCCCTTTGAGCCTGATGATTCATCCCCCCTTTACAACTCTGCATCCCCAACCTATACACACACACTCAGAAAACACACCTGGAATATGCTCCTGACTATTGTTTTGTGCCCTGATTGGGGATTGAACTTGCAATCTTGGCATACCACGACGACACTCTAATCAACTAAATTACCTATCCAGGGTGAGAATTGATTCTTAAGACAAATCTTGAGAGAGAGGGGAAGAATGTGGGAATAGATTGTTGGTAGGTTTTGGGTAGGGTAATACTACTGATACTAGACCAAATCAGCTGGAAATTATTGCATTTATTAAATACTAGGTGCTATATCAGTGGTTTTTAATGCTGCGATACTTTAATATAGTTCCTCATGTTGTGGTGACCCCAACCATAAAATTATTTTTGTTGCTACTTCATAACTGTAATTTTGCTACTGTTTTGAATCTTAATGTAAATATCTGTGTTTAGGCGAACCTGCTAGCGGTTTTCAACTTTATAATACACATGCCATTGATGTGAAGATAATGAAAATATATGTTTTTGTCAGTATTATCTGTGGTAGCTGTTGTCTGCATGCTGTTTTAGGTCAACTAATACTTTATTTAGGATTTTTATATAATACTAGTGGCCCAGTACATGAAATTCCTGCAGGGGTGTGTGTGTGTGTGTGGTGTGTCCCTCAGCCCAGCCTGCACCCTCTCCAATCTGGGACCCCTTGGAGGATGTCCGACTGCCAGTGTAGGCTCGATCCCACAGTCGGACATCCCTCTCATAATCTGGGACTTCTAGCTCCCAACTGCTCACCTGATTGCCCCTAGCTGCTTCTGCCTGCCAGCCTGACTGCCCCCTAACTGCTCTCCTGTGGGCCTAATCTCCCCCAACTGCCCTCTCCTGCTGGCTTGATCACCCACAACTGCCCTCCCCTGCCACGACCTGCCTCCTCCATTTGAGGCAGCAGAGATGACAGGGACCTGCCTCTTATGTGCCGTGCAGAGCCACGGGACCTCCAGGCCTCACCTTGTGTAGTGGTCGCTGGGCCCCAGCTCCGCTGTGCGTATGGCCATCTGTGGCGGCCATCGTATGGTGGCCATCTTGTGACGACATCATGCACAAAGGGCCATCTAGGCTTTTATTAGTATAGATCGGTGATTTTTCTAATTTCTGTGTGGTTATCAGTATGGGATTTACTCATTTATGCTTTTTCATGATATTTATTGAGTACCTAATGCGGACATGCAGGTTCTTGGCAGCAGGGACTCAGTGGGGAATAGCACCAGATGTGCCCGCCCATTGGATGACCTAAAACCTGACTCAGCTAGCTCCTCAAGGCATAGACTGGGTTTGTGTAGATTCCTACCTGTGGTATCCTCTTAGCACTTAGGGCCCTTGCTTGGGACTGAAAGCTGGCCTGGGGATGATGTTGGAGCAAAAGATTTGGGGTCTTTTGCCGAAACCGGTTTGGCTCAGTGGTAGAGCATCGGTCTGCGGACTGAAAGGTCCCGGGTTCGATTCCGGTCAAGGGCATGTACATTGGTTGTGGGCACATCCTCGGTAGGGGGTGTGCAAGAGGCAGCTGGTCCATGTTTCTCTCTCATCGACGTTTCTAGCTCTCTATCTCTCTCCCATCCTCTCTGTAAAAATATCAATAAAATATATTTTAAAAGAAGGATTTGGGGTCTTCTATTTCTGTAGGGCTCCCCATCGTGAAAGCACCAAGGCGCATTCTAAGACATAACTTTATTGTCCTTTCCTCCTGACAATGACTTTGAGAAGTGGCTGGAATGAGGATTGTTTTTTTCAGAGGCAGCCACAGAGCCGTAAAGGACTGACAATTTGTGAGTGGGTCTTAGGACTTGTGTTTCCAATTCTAGCCTCAGTTTGGTTCACCCTAAGTGTCCTGAGACCCATTCATTTCACAAATATTTCAGGGGTTCCTCTGGGCCAGGTACTGTTCAGGGTCTGGGGATATGGAAATAAAGTAAAAGTCCTGTCTTCCAGAGCTTATATTTTGGTGGGGGAGACAGACAATAAATAAATAATTACAATTTATAGTATATCAGATGGTGACAGATACTGTAGAGAAAAGTGAAACAGGTAAGCAGGCTGGAGAATGGGATAGGGGGTCAAGGATTATGGTTTAAACAGGGTAGGCCTTACCGAAGGTGTTATTTCAGTAGAGACGGAAGAAGAGGTGAAGTAAGTCCTATAGATATCTGCAGAAGATATCTCAGGGAAGAGGGAACAGGATGTGCAAAGGCTCTGAGGTCAGAGTGTGTAGACCTGCCCAGCACAGCTGGAGTGAAGTGAGCAAAGGGAAGGTCTTGGGATTTGGATCACAAAGGGCATTAAAGGTCATTTTGAGGGCTTTGACTTTCATGGTGGGAGCCTGTGGAGGAATTTGACCAAGGAGAACCGATCTGCCTTACTTTTCTTTTTCTTAAAAAAAGAAAAAAAGAGCTGAAACCGGTTTGGCTCAGTGGTAGAGCGTTGGTCTGCAGACTGAAAGGTCCCGGGTTCGATTCCGGTCAAGGGCATGTACATTGGCTGTGGGCACATCCCCGGTGGGGGGGGGGTGTAAGAGGCAGCTGGTCGATGTTTCTCTCTCATCGACGTTTCTAGCTCTCTATCTCTCTCCCTTCCCCTCTGTAAAATATCAATAAAATATTTAAAAAAAAAGAAAAAAGAAAAAGTGTGTGTGTGTGTGTGTGTGTGTGTGTGTGTGTGTGTATGTGTATAATAAAAGGGTAACATTTGCCAAAACTGGTTTGGTTCAGTGGATAGAGCGTTGGCCTGCGGACTGAAGGGTCCCAGGTTCCATTCCAGTCAAGAGCATATACCTTGGTTGCGGGCACATCCCCAGTAGGGGGTGTGCAAGAGGCAGCTGATCGATGATTCTCTCTCATCGATGTTTCTAACTCTCTATCCCTCTCCCTTTCTCTCTGTAAAAAATCAATAAAATATATTTAAAAAAATTAAATAAAAGGGTAACATGCAAATTGACTGAATGGCGGAATGACCAGTCGCTATGATGCGCACTGACCACCAGGGGGCAGACACGCAATACAGGAGCTGCTCCCAGCCCACAGGCCTCATTACCTGATGGTCTGCTAGCCAACCTCTCGGTCCCTTCCCCAGGTTGGCAGGTTCCAATCGCCCCATGGTGAACGAGGAACTGGGAGTGGGGTGGCGGCAGCGGGGAGGGGCCAGCTGCCAGCAGCTGGGGAAGATGGCCCTGATCGCAGACCAAGCCTAGGGATGGTACCTGTGCACAAACTTCATGCACTGGGCCTCTAGTATGTGTGTGTGTGTGTGTGTGTGTGTGTGTGTGTGTGTGTACATGAATTGACCAACAAACTAAGAGCTGTAGGGGCTGGGAGGAGAGGGGTAAAGAGGGGGGGGTGGGCAATATCTATAATACTATCAAGAATAAAAATACATTAAAAAAATAAAACAATATATATTTAAATTTTATTTATTGATTTTAGAGAGAGAGGAAGGAAGGGAGAGAGGAAGGGACCAAGGGGGAGAGGGAAAGGGGGGGGAAGAGAGAAAGAGAGAGAAACATTGATTTATTGTTCCACTTATTTATGCATTCATTGGCTGCTTCTTGTACGTGCCCTGACTGGAGATGGAAGCCACAACCTTGGTGTAGGGCCACAACGCTCTAACCGCTGATCTACTGGCCAGGGCGACCTACTTTACATTTCAAAAGGATCACTGTGGCCCTTGTAAAGACAATTGACTGAGAGTGAGAGTAGGTAGCAGCAACAGCAACAATAGTAACTTATCTATCCGGTGCTTATTGAGTGCATGCAGGCCCAGGGCAAACCCTTCATGTGCATTCCCATTCCGTCTTCGCAACATCTTTATCCACCTCACTCAGGAGGAAGCAGAGACTCGGCTCCTGGAGATGGCTGTCAGCTTAGGTCAGTCTGATTCAAAGTTTATGTTCTCAACTATCGTCCAGTTTTCAGGGGCAAAGGGAGAGATAGTTTAGGTGGCATTGAGCAAACGTCCCGTGTGACAGACAGGCTGACCCTGTTCCCGTTCTTTTGCTGCTCATAGGTATTCAAGCTGGCCACCCAGCGGCGGGGTGAGGGGCAGGCTTTCTCCTCTAACTCTCTGGCTTGGTGGAGGGTGAAGCAAATTGCTTCCAGATGGGGGAAGGCTGCTTGGGGAGTGAAATTTGTGCCCTGTCTCCAGATAGCGGTCTCTCTGGGCCAGCGAGGACCCTGTGTCTGTTTGGCATATTAGACAAGCCCTGTTAGCTAGAGACCTGGACTTTGTACTCTCAGCTGAGCCCGGCACTCCAAGGCAGGCAGCAGGAGACCCCTACAGATGGTCTTCCCCTCCCTAGAGACAGAATCTCCCTGCCTTTCTGAGTGAAGTCTGGGCCAGAACGCTCTGTATTTTATCTACCCCTTTTCTTCCATGTAGCTCAGATCATTTTCAGAATGTCACTTCCCTAATCCTCATATTTATCGCTCCCTAAGGAAGTAAGGAGGATTTTCCTTTGTTTAAAAAAAAAAAAATCCTGCAGGGTGGAAATTTGGGGTCAGAGAGCGAGGCGGGGGCTAGAGTGGGGGAGGAACCCAGAAGCCCAGGTCTGGATACTGCTCACGCTGAGTGGGCAGAGAGGGAAGAGGTGACTGAGGTGAAACACTGGGGCTTCTGGATCATGCACTGTGATGTCTAGATGTAGGAGGTGACGGGGTGGAACTGTCTCAAGTTGTTAATGTGGCCCTGGTGTCCCAGGGCCTTCTCTGTGTGTACTTCCATACACACACACACACACACACACACACACACACACACACACATATTTCATGTTCATGTGATCTTTCATCTTCTCACACATACTTGTTCATATACACACTCACGTGTACCTTTGTCCTTACACATGCACACACAATGCATACTCTTGTACACATACTCACATATGCTTACTCACATATACACTCATTTGCCTCTACCTTCACCCTCATACATGCACATTCACCCATAGCATGCAGCAAGTGGGTTTACTCACATGCTGTTTATATTCATGTCCTCACACATTTGTATGCTTGCTCACATGCTTGCCCAGTTCACCATCCACACACCCTCCTACAACCACAGTGGTGTCTGGGGTGCATGTGTCAGAGACAGGCACTCCCAGCTGGGAGCTGACTTGACATGAGAATTTGTCACAGCAGTGCAGTCCCCACAACACCAGCCTTTAAGCTATGCCACCCCATACCTCCGCTTACCACTTGTATCATAAAGAGTGAGAACGGGAGAGATGGATAACATACAGGTTCAAGTTCTGAGAGCCTCAAACTGGGAGGTGTTGTATTTATGAAATGTGAAGTGTCTGTGAAATCATCGAAGAAGGGACGTGGAGGTGGGGAGCAGGACCTGCAGTCACCAGCCTAGGCATGGTTCTGGGCGCTGGAGCTGAGTGCACTCCCTGACCTTGAACATAGACTATCAGCAGGGCCAGACCTTGGCATGGCCCCGGGGAAGAGAGCACATTGTTCAGCAGCGTGTAAAAGGACCATTTTGGGAAGGAAAGGCTCATTTTTGGCTGCTCAGATCCCAGTGGGTTACCAGCAGCAGAAGCCAAGCAAACAGGCCTTGACTTTGTTTCTTTGTTTTTAAAAAATATGTTTTTATTGTTTTTTTTTTTTTTAGAAAGAGAGGAAAGGAAAGGGAGAGAGAGAAACATCTATTGGCTGCCTCCTGTATGCTCTCTGCTGGGGATTGAGTTTGCAACCTGGGCATGTGCCCTGACCGGAATCGAACCAGTGATCTCTTGGTTCATGGGGCAGCTCTCAACCACTGAGCCACACCAGTCAGGGCTGTCTTTGTTTCTGTTTCAGAAACCTCACTGCTGCTTCTGAAGCCACCACTACAGAGCACAGAGATCATCAGGGGGCTGTGGGATCCAATTAGACTTGAGCTGCCAGCCGCTTCCTTCCAGGAGTGGGGAAAGGAGGCGCCAAGGGGCTGGAGGCAATATCTAGAAAGCTGCCTCCATAAATTTGAGTTGGAGTGGTGGAGAGGCCAGACAGTTATTCATTCTTGGCTGTTTCTTCTTACCTTGAAATTCAGCAAGTGAATATCTGCATGGAAACCCGAGGTCAACCAGGCAGAACTGTAAGGGGTGGGAGGTAGCCAGGAGACCTGATTGTATTCCCAGCCACTTAGCTGACAGAGCCTTCATTCCCAGTCTCAGTGTAGGATCTTTATGAGCTTAAAGCTCTGGCTTTCACAAGTGAGGGGAAGAGAGAAGGTCCAAATACAGAATTTCTCTGCCCCAGCCTGCCCTCCAGGTCCCAAGTGCCCTTCACCTGGGGCCTCTCCATGCTTATTATTAGGTCTGCTTTCACCTTTCTGATCAGGGCACTGTGTCCTGTGGGGCTGCCACACTGCTCCAGGAACCCTTAAGTCACATCCAGAGCCAGCCTTTGCCTCCTTGTCTTCATTCTTTATGCTCAGATTGGTTGTATTTTATAGATTTGTGTATCACCTTGTTGTGGAGAGGTGTTTAAAATCAACCCAAATACCTGGTAATGCCACTGATGCCACTTGGGCATGGATTCTTTTGTGCCTGGCTTGAGTTTCACCTGTCGGTGAGGATTCTTGTCTGGGTCAGCAGATTAATGGATTGTGAGAGATCCCCAAGTCTTTGCAGATATTCCTGCTTCTTGGAACGTCACTGTGCTGTAGGTCCTTTCGTTATCCTTGAGGAGTCGGTTTAGATGTCACTTCCCTCCACTAAGCACTCCTTGCTGGGCTGGGTGCTCTATGTAGCCCAGTAGTACCAGAAGGCTATTGAGAGGAGCGGACAGTTTTGACCCTGGAGCACAGTGGGGATAGACGGCGAGTAACTGGCATTTACAACACCGGGGGGTACATGCATAGGAGGCAGAGTGTTGTACACAGAGGAGGTGCTCTGTAATTGGTGGCTTTGAATATCTGAGGAAGTATTATTCTTACCCACACAGTAGTGACATTCTGGCTTGCTGTAAGATTCTAGGGTAAGATTTTGTGCAAAGCACTGCTTAATTTTCCTTTAAATTCCAGAGTTATTGTTGAGGAATCTAATGCCATTTCGATTTTAATCCATTGTAGGTAACGTGATTTCTCTCTCTGGAAGTCCTTTCTAGCGTTCCAAAACTTCACAGACAACCTGCCTTAGTGTGGGTGTACTTCATCCAGCGCGCTCTGGACACTTTTAATCTTGGAACACATATCATTTAGTTCTGGAAAGTTTTCTTGAATCATTTCAGTGATGATTTGCTCCTGCTATTTTATTTCTTTTTAAAAAATATGTTTTTATTGATTGAGAGAGAGAGGAAGAGGGGTCGGGGGGTGGGGGGGGGGAAGAGAGAGAGAAACATCGACCTGAGTTTGTGCTCTGACCAGGAATCGGACTGAAATGGGGACCTTTCGGTGCATGGGATGATGCTCAGCCAACTGAGCCACACTGGCCAGGGCCCATTTTCTTTCTTCTTTTCTCTGCAACTCCTAGAATTTGAATATTGAATCTCCTGGATTGGTCCTATAATTTTATTATCTTCCCCCCTACACTCCTCTTCTATTGAGGTTTTCATTTTAGTTAGCATTATCTTTAATTTTTAAGCATTCTTATGTTTTCTAAATAAACCTTTTTAAATACAGCATTCTGTTTTGGTTTCATAGATGTAATATTTATCTCTTATTTCTCTGGGGCCATTAATTATAGCCTTATTTTTGAGAAAAAGTGATGTTCTTTCTCATTTCCTATAAAATGTGTGTGTGTTTTCCCTGTCTTTCCTGTGACAGTCTTTCTCCTGAAATCTAGTGGTCCTAATAATCTGTTTGCATATGTGTAGGGTATTAAGCTGTGTGTGTGTGTGTGTATGTGTGTGTATGTGTGTGTGTGTGTGTGTGTGTGTGTGTGTGTGTGTGTGTGGCACTTGTGGGTTCTAGACCTCAAGTAGGGTGACCTGGGTGGCCTATTTCATTTAGGAACCCAGAAGTTAGTATCTTGGGTGTTTTCTCTTAAGCTGTGTAAATTCCCTAGAGAAAAATAATCTAATCTTCCTGGATGGTTTGAGACTAAGCCTATGCCCAGGAACCTAAGGAGGAGAAGGTAGGGATCTGGGTCTCTGTACTTCAACTTAACCGCTGTCTTCAATGTGGTGCCCTGCATTTATTTCCCTGTGTGGTTTCCTCGGCCCATAGATCTACTGCTTTATCCTCTCCAAAGAATAAACCCCTGGGGTAAGGGAGGCACAGCCACCTGCTGAGGGAGGTGGAGGGGGGACTCTTTCTGAAGCAGACTTTAATCCTGCCCACTGGCAGCCCCTCTGCTGCTGCCATTGCTGAGCCTTCTATGGGCTCTGGACTAATGCTTTCTTAGGTTTCTTATGTCAATTAACACTTGTCCTTTGACACTGTAGTCTATAAAATTCTGTTGTCATCTCCTTTCTGCTCTCTTTGAAAGTGTGGGTTATGCCTTAACACGCTCTTCCTTGTGTTAGTGAGGCACAGGGGCAGCAGTGCTGATGCACTTGTTCTTGCTGGAGCTTTGGCCAGAATAGTGTCGCTAGTGTATTTAGTTGCCCCTGATTTTGTTTTTAAAGGACAGTGGCAACTAATGGCAATGGGTGTGCTTCTTCCCGACCTTGGTGGGGAAGGAACGTAGGATCATTGTATTACGTACGTTTGTTGCAGAATCCCACTAATCAGAACTGTGCCACTTACGGATGAGATCCTCATGCTCGCTGGGTGCATGAATGAATGAACAAATGAACTACAATAGACTTGGAAACAAAAAGGAAACAGAAGCACAGCTCACCCAGATTCCTACTCTGTTCTGATATGCAAGCCACTGAATGTAACTTGGAACCCGTTAAATCTAAAACTGTTTAACGTAGCTTTTGGCTAGTGGCTGGACACTATTAACTTTTTCCTCACTTGGCTTAATTTTTCTGGCTGTGGTGGGCATGTTTTACTTGTATGACTTTTGAAGAGGAGGTAAATGAAGAAGGGTAGAAATACATCTAGTTTAGAACAGAAGCATCGACATAGACACAATCTACTGATTTCCCAACTGTTCCCAGGCCACTTTTCCAGCTTAGTTTCTTGCTCCATAAAACAAGTGGTTGGACCGGATGCGTCTCAGATTTCGTCCAAGTGCCAGTCCTGTGATTCCACTATTGTGCTCTCTTGTTTGTGTTACGGTAGTGTAAGTCTCTTGTGGAAAAGCACTGCCCCTCCTCCTTTTTTTTTTTTTTTTTTTTTTGACCTAGAACGACTTTTGTCTGCTCTGAGTCCTTTTAGTCCTTCAGAACAGAATCCGAGCCCCTGTTGCTGCAGGATCATGTCCCAACTGCTCCAGGACACACCAGTCTCGTCTCTCCAGCCTCCGTTGGCATTTTCAGTTTGCAGGCAGGCAAAGAGGAAGGGGCATGGACCTTGAAGCTCAGTGTGCTAGTTTGAGCTTAAATTCTGCTGCTTAATCACTGTGTGACAGCTTACCTAGTATTATCTATCTAGAGGGAACTTGTAATAAAAGTTATATCTCATGGGCTTCTATGAAAATAAATGAGCTATATGTGTAACACATGACATAAAATAGACCCATAACAAATGATCGTGGTGATAACAACAATCAACATTCATGTGCATTTCCTTATTTACTCACAAAGTTGATACTTTTATTATTTTTATTTTTCAAATGAGGAGACTGAGACATAAAGAAATAACTTGACCAAGGTTGCAAATTAAGGAATTTAGGCATTAATTTTTCTTTAAGAGTTTTGTGTTTGCATTTATTCCACAAATCATTATTTGAGAGCTGACTCTATGTCAAGCCACAGTGCTGGAAAAAAGCAAAAGTTCTGGTCCTCATAAGGCTTCCATTCTAGTGTGGGGTGGATAGGGAAGTGTTACATTAGATAGAGACCTCCAGGAAAGAAGGGAACAGGCCTTTGGGAGGCTCTAGCCAAAGGGAAACACTGGCCAGAGTAGGCAACTGGTTCTTTTTAAATTTTTGTATTATCTTATTTAAAAATATTTTTAATTATTTCAGAGAGGAAAGGAGAGGTAGAGAGATAAAAACATCAATATTGAGAGAGAATCATTGATTGGATGCCTCCTGCATGCCCTCCACGAGCCTGCAACTGAGGCATGTGCCCTGACTGGGAATCAAACCATGACCTCCTGGCTCATAGGTTGATGCTCAACTACTGAGCCACACCAGTCGGGCATCCACTATCCATTTTAGAACACTCATCACCCCTAAAAGAAAGGACATACCCAAGAGCCATAACTATCATCCCTCCAGTTTCTCCTTCATCTCTAGCCCTAGACAACCATTAATCTACTTTGCATCTCTGTAGATTTTCCTGTTATGGACATCCTATATAATAAAAGGGTAATATGCAAATCGACCGAACAGCAGAACGACCGGTTGCTATGATGCCCACTGACCACCAGGGGGCAGACGTTCAACACAAGAGCTGCCCCCTGGTGGTCAGTGCACTCCCACAGGGAGAGCACTGCTGAGCCACAAGCCTGGCTGACGGCTGGTAAGCCCCGCCTCTGTGGCAGCTCTAAAGATGTCCAACTGGCGGCTTTGGCCTGCTCCTAAGCCATCAGTTGGACATCCCCCAAGGGCTCTGGGACTGCTAAATGGCACAGGCTGGGCTGAGGGGGACCCCCCCCCCCCCCAGTGCACGAATGTCGTGCACCAGGCCTCTAGTTTTTATATAAATGGAATCATACAATATGTGGTCTTTTGTTATTGGCTTCTTCCATGACCAAGGCATTTGGCAAGTGCAGTGGGTCAGGATGCAGGCCCTGGGGCACAGCGAGGCTTAGACCAGCTCTGTTGGTTCGCCTTGCAATATGCTGATCCTATGTAAGCCTCAATTTCCTCTTGGTAAAAGGGTAGAGCCTGAGACAGAGAGCCTGCTCCCCCGTTCACATGACAACCCAGAAGTATTTGACAACAGCTACTCTTAGTCTCCTCTCTGCTTCTACCAGCTGTCTCCCAGATCACTTCATTTCTAGACCCCACCACCCTGTTGCCGCCTCTGGACGCTCTCCAGTTTGTTTGTTGTTCCCTGGACCCGGCCTAGGCCTTCCCTGTTGGAGATGCACACAGAGTGCCAGAATGAGTGGTGCCTTTGAGGGTGACAAATTTTCACCTTTACCAGCAGGATGGTTTTATCGAAGAAGATGCTCAAGCAGGAGAGATAACTTCATTCTAACTTAAGAACAATCTGAAATTGCAGCTACAGCATGTTCAGTCTCCCCTTCCAGCGTTGCAAGCTGATTGTAGGCAGCCAGCACAGACTGCCTTCATCGCCTGGCTTCCTGATGGGTCAAAGGGTTTGCCATTGGAGTCTCCCCCACTGTCACCTCCTGTCCTGACGAGGCCAAGCAATTGGTGTATCCTCTGGGTTCAGTTTTAGAAGCTGCAGGAGGGAGATGGTGACAGGAGGCTCGTTGGTAAAATAAGTCAGCAAAAGGGGAACGCAGGGAAGGGAGGAATCAGAGCTTCGTTTATCCGTCTGATTTTTGTATCCTAAGGCCTTTCTTTTTTTGGTGGGAGAAATCCAAATGTGTTAGCAATCCCTCTGCTGCTGCCTGTGGGGTAAAAGCATTATAGTTTTATAATCAGGAACAGTCTAGAAACTCACAATAGGCTCAGCTCTGCCCCAAGGCAAGAACAGTGCTGGAGCCTGCGTTTTGGGAATTTCCCACTTGCTCAGCTTGATTCTTTCTGTGTTCCAGGCTGATTTACATAACTTTATTCTTCTGTGGTTACTCACTCAGAAATCCCTCTGTCTATCTGTTCTGGGGTTCTGAGTCAATGGGAGTAGAATATTCTGGTAGAATTCTGGCTCCTGCCTCCTCTTGTGTCATGTCCCAGCCTGGAAAAGGAACATAGTAGGTCAAGGGCAGAACGTTTGTGGAGCCCATCATGAAGATCTGAGTCCTTGGCTCTTGCAGTTGGAGGAAACACTTTGGGAGGCATTTGCTACAGGTACCGGGACCTCAGGGCCTGAGAATTTACCTGCCAGCTTGTTACCTAATGGCTTGGGAGGTGGAGGGGATGGACCTGGGAGTGGAGGAGCTTGGGTGAGAGGTAGCCCAGGAAATGGTTAAGGCTATATGTCCTGGTTCAGATCCTGGCAGTCACTTCCCAGTCACGTGACCTTAGGCAAGCTCTTTAAGACCCCTTTCTCCTCTGTAAAATGGGGATAAAAAGCATCTATTTCACAAAGTCGTTGTGAATATTAAGTGAGTTGACATATGTAAAGCATCTAGAACCTGCCTAATATGTAGAAAGTACTATGTAGCAGGTGAGGGTGGTGATGAGGATGATGAGGATGGCTAACCTATCTCTCCTATTAGATTATTTGATTCCCTACATTAAAAAAATGATTAAAAATTCTCACTCAAGGATATGCTTATTGATTTTAAAGAGAGAGGAAGGAAGAGAGAGAGAGTGAAAGAGAGAGAGAGAAACATTGATGTGAGAGAGAAACATTGATTGGTTGCCTCCCAAATGCATCCCAACTGGGAACCGAACTCACAAGCTAGGTATGTGCTCTGACTGGGAATCGGACCTGCAGTCTTTTGATGTATGGGATGATGCCCAAGCAACTGAACCACCCAGCCAGGACTTAAAATTTTTATTTTTTAAAAAATCCTCACTGGAGGATATGCTTTATTGATTTTATTTATTTAAAAATTTTTTTAAATTGGTTTTAGAGAAAGGGAGAGGAAGAGAGAGAAACATCTATGAGAGAGAAACATCTATCAACTACTTGGGATTAAACCTGCAACCTGGGCGTGTGCCCTGATTGGGAATTGAACCTGCGACCTTTTGGTGTACAGGATACTGCTCCAACCGAGCCACACTGGTCAGGGCACTTTTTTTTTTCTTAATGGAACAGGATGCACAGTCTATATTATTGACAAGTATTTTAAAAACTTCTCAGCTCAAATCCCTACATTTGCTCTTAGAACCCGTAAGCCTCTGTCTACCACTCCTGTCCAACATAGCTCACTACTTCCAGCCATTGAGTTGAGAAGCAGATAATCTAATTTCCTTGCCTTAGCTTCCTCATTTGTAACCTGTGGGAAAACATTTACCCTCCTCTTTCCTCCTCCCAGTGCCCTCCAGAAATGTGAATCATGTCAGGTGGCATCTATTAAGCATGGAGGGTAGGGTTCAAAGACAGAACTGTGGTGGATGGTAGGGGAGAGCTCAGGGCCTAGGGCAGAGGTTGGGGAACTGGCCGTCAGTGGTTTGGAGTGGGATGAAATGGAGCTGCACACCCTCCTTAGGGTGCTGTGAGTCATTCCATGCTGATCAGACGCATGCCCCTGGGGTTATATCATCTACAGGGGAGGAGGTCGGATGTGCTTTAGAAAGTCATTCACACACGAACATTCTCCAGGCTCATTCTCTGACCCCAAATGGACAAGCAGCTACTCTTTTTGTTCTCAGGATACTTACAAAGGGGCAAGAGATGGTTTAATATCAGGAAGAAAGACCCAACGACATGAATAACCATTGCTCAATGCTTTTCTTTATGCATCTATTTTGTAAAATGAGGAAAACAAATGCCTAGTCTTCCCTTACCACCCAGACTAGGCATCTATTTTGTAAAATGAGGAAAGGGCTCATTACTGCTTCCCCTCCCTTGCCCCAAGTTATGTATTGGGATGTTCCAGAGAAGAGACTTAAACTCAGGTATGGGGGTTCCAAAGTCTGTGTTCTTTCCAGGTAGGAAAACCTAATCCAGACCCCACAAAGACTGTTGCAGTTCCCAGATCTCTCTTCTGCGTTTCTGGGGCATTGTGAAAGCCTCTCTCCCAGTCACGTGATGTTTGTGTGTTCTTTTTTCTGCTCAAAGTCTCAGCACTTCCCTCCTCCCCCCTTCATTTCTGGCCAGCTGGCTTAGGCCCTGCAGGGCTGTGGGTTTAACCTGTGAACCTCCCAGAGGTGAACACATTCCCATCCATCTCTCTGGCGGCCAGAAACTCCATGTCTTTCTTCCCACCCTTTAGTTTTACCCCCTGTAATTTGGGAGGAGAGTGAGCTCTTAGCAGGTGAGAGAAACCTGTACTAAAAGGTGTGATTGACCTTGGGCCTTTGTTAGAAGTGTGGATTTTCTAAGGCCCCCTCGGGGAGGTGAGATATTGTGACAGTGTTGTTGTGGCTCTGGAGGTAGTCCTAGGTGAAAAGAAGGAATGTAGTGACAGGCTTTGTCCTGTCCCTGAAAGTCCGCTGGCCCGGCTGAGGGGGTCCCAGAGTCTGGTGTCAGTCCACTGACAGGCTGATGGACCTGCTCTGGACCTCCCTGCCTCTCTGTAACAAGAGGGGTTTGTACCAGGTGGTCCCTCAAGTCCTTTCAGCCTACAAAGTTCTACAACTTGATGACTCCATTAGGAAATACAGAACCCAAGCTCTCTCTTTTCCCTGTTGTCATTTTAAAGCAAAGGCTTACTTTTCAGCTCATGTTAATTAGAAAGCTTTAATGCATGCTTTGGAAGGAGCTGGGAGAAATTCCATGGCTCCTGAGACATCAAGGGTGGAAAGTTTTCCAGTAAGGACAAGTTCAAACAGGATACCCCTAAGGTCTGGGGACAGGATGCAACCTTGGCTGCTCATTTACCTAAGGGAACACAGCTCAGTGCTTTGGGACCTGCCCCAGGCTGCCTAATTAGCACCTTTGGTGGCAGAAACCCAGCAGGCCAGCTGGTCCAGAGCCCCCTCAGCCTAGGGACCCTTGCCTACCAGCCACCACAACCTTCTTTCCCAGCCCACTCTCCCACCTCCCTTGCCTCTCAGTTATCCTCTCTTCTCTAGCTCACACGGGCCCCAAGTATACTTCCCAGCCTCTGGCCACCTCTTTCACTCAGGCTTGCTCTGTCTCCTCCTCATCCTCTCTACCTGTTGATGTCACCGCCCACCCCACCTCCCCATCCTTTTGTGCCTATTCTTCCCTTACCACCCAGGCTAGGCTGGGGTAGGTGATTGGGTAAGGGGACTGAGCTTGGCACAGAGCCCAGTCCATGGAATGTAATATAAACTGGACTACAGGGCAGTGCGGGGAGGAGGAGCACATCCACGACCAGTTCCCAATGAGTAGTGAGCCTAGTCACCTGCCTGGTGTGAGGCTGAGTTTTGTGGATGTAACAAAGGTGTGCACACCACACTTACCCCTCACAGTTGGTGAGCCCAGTACTGGTGAGGGACAGTTGCAGGGCTGTTCGTGATAAACTGAGTCCATTAACAGGGCGAGTCTGAGATCTGGTCCAGGGGGACTCTTGCCATTGGCTTATTTGTAGATCGTGGGTCAGTCCCAGGGCGTCTCTGAAGTTTCCTCTTTAATAGAACGTGAAGGTGGGTTGAACTCCTCCAAGGCTCTTTCAGCTCTGCCTATTTGACAGTTGTCATTTGTCAAGTGCTTTCTAGTGTCAGGCGGTGGGAAGAGCTCACAGGCCTAACCTCATCGAATCCTCCCGACACCAGGCTCTTTTACTCGCCCTCGTTTTATAGACGAGGAGCCTAAGGTCCGAGCGGAGGTTGCAGCCCGGTGGCCCTCGTTCAGATCCACTCCACAGATGTCTTTGGATTGGGCCCAGGTGATGTTTTATCAGAATCAACATTTAAACACTGAAGCGCTTTCATAAAAAGATTTCTGGCTTTTTATTGTTGTCAGACCTAATGACATTGACTTACTGTCACGTGGCACCTATTGGCTGGATCTGAGTGTCAGCCATGGGGCCTGTGCTTCCCTGACCCCTCAGTCTTGGCACAACGTGGGAATGTGCCTGTAAACCCAGCTGGTATCACATGCGCTTGAGTTTGCAAACCTGGTTTAAGGCTGCGCTGTGACTCCCACCACGTAGGTCACACAGTCCTCTATTGGAGGCAGGAGCCAAAAGCAGCTCTCTAGGACTTTAACCCCTGACCACTCCGCTGCTTTTCTGAGTTGTTTCTAAAGCCCAGCAGGGATTCTTGGGTCCTCTGTTGGAACATAAGAAATCTTCATCAGGTCTCTAGATGAGGAAGTTGGCAAGAATCTCTCTTTCAGGAAGGTTTAAGCACCTAGCCCTGCCCCAAGGTGCTGTTGCAGTGAGGCGGCATCCACGTGCTCATGTGTTTAGTCCAGGAAAAATCCATCTCCTTGTCATATGGCATGTCCTTTTCAAATTAATTTGGTGTAATTGTTTTTTTGTCTGCTGCCAGGTTTCTTGCACATTGGCTTCTATTTACTGGAATGTTGAAACCAGGAGATCCCACTGCTTCTCCCCTAGGAGAACTGCCAAAGTGCTTCACAGAGAGCTGGTATTTTGCCTCAGGCAAACGGAGGCAGGAAATTGGGATGTCTGTTCAGTCTGTAGATGCCTCCGGGGTTGGTTGGGGTCCCTGGGGGCCAGGCAGGCAGGATGCTGGACCTCCCCTACAGGGTGGAGCCCCGGAGGGGAGCTCTGGTGGAGGTTGAGGTTTCCTGCACTTGGTGTTGGTCTGTCCAGCTGTTTCCTCCTGATAGCGCCGTTGGACAATGCCACGGTGACTCAACTCCTAGCATCGCGGATGAACAATGGCAGACTTGTCCAGCGTCAGCTGGGGAACTGCGGTTGTACCAGTCACCTGCTTCCAGGCTCCCAGTTGGGAGGAGCCAGTGGCACCTTGAATGGTTTCCCTGCTTGGTCTGAGTGCCCTGGTTGGGTTGATTTCAGGCCGTTGCTTTTTGGTTTCCCTAAGCATGTCCTCACTCCTTTGTTCACAGCTGATCCAGAGCTTCTGTGGCTCCATGCTGACCAGCTGCCCGCCTGCCATCCAAGTCAAGCTTTGCCAGACCCCCCTTACCCTTGGTTTGAGGTTCAGTGATTGGGTGCAGTCCCTCAAGGCTCTGAATCTCTGCCCAGGCATTCAGGACCTGGATGAGCTTCAGATGAGAAAGACAGCTGTGTGATTCTTTAATCTCCTCCAGTGGGTAGAGGATTAAGCAATTTTTTGGTGGGTTTGGTATTATGTATTATGTGGTTTTCTTTTTCTGTGAGTTATCTAACTTTGTCCTTCCAGTAACTCTCCCAGGGAGGTACCATCACCCCTCCTTCACAGATGAGGCATCGTAGGGACTTTGGGTAAAGAGCTTGCCCAAGATGTCAGATCCTTCTCACTTTGAAGTGCTGTGACATGTGACTTCCTAGGCAGGGACCTGGGTGTGTGAAAGATTTTAAAAAACAGTGTGAGCCAATGATAGAACATGAGTGTTTGAAGGCTGTGCAGCCATGTAAAGGTGAATGGGGCCTGTGGTTTACAGCAGAGTGAGGGAAACACGCCTGCTCTCCGCAAGGTCTGATGCAAAGCAGTGCGATTAGTGCTAACGGGGGCTGCGGGAGGGGTTTGGAACTACGCTTTCATCTGGTGTATGACCAACTAGCTGAAGAGACACTTTAAAACAGAAGTGCACAACCCATGGACACAGACAGTAGGGTGGTGAAGGCCTGGGGGAGGGAGGTTGGTGGTAGAGATGGGTTGGAAGAGATCAGTGGGGGGAAAATTGGGTTATATTATAATATTTTCAACAATAAAGAAAAAACACACAACACCCAAAAAACAGGAGATGGAAATTCCTGGCCAACAGGATTGATTCAGCTTCAGCATGATTGAAACTGGTCCATATAGAAAATGCCGAGATATAGAGCTGTTTTTGTCTAGAGTTGCAACATTGCTTAGAATTATTATTACCGGTATTATTATTTTAATTCTCACCGAAGGATATGTTTTTATTGAGTTTAAGATAGATAGATAGATAGATAGATAGATAGATATATCAATCGGTTGACTCCTGTGCACTCCTGACTGGGGATCCAACTCAGAACTTAGGTATGTGCCCTGAGCAGGAGTCAAACTTGTGATCTTT
This sequence comes from Vespertilio murinus, assembly GCA_963924515.1. Taxonomy (NCBI): domain Eukaryota; kingdom Metazoa; phylum Chordata; class Mammalia; order Chiroptera; family Vespertilionidae; genus Vespertilio; species Vespertilio murinus. Next base: position 109,580,215 of record OZ004707.1, read on the forward strand.
CGATGCACGGGGCAATGCTCAAACCAACTGAACCACCAGGCCAGGACTGAATTTTGTTCTTTTGTATGTTCTTCTGTAGTGTCTAAAATTTCTTTAGTGAACAACAGCATCTTGGGGTTCCCCAGGACTTCGGGGTGTTCATGGCATGGCTATAATCCACCTCACCCTGTGAAATGAGGTCTCTAGTCTTTTGCAAAGCATGGCACTAACTGTGTGTGAGGAGTGCTTCCTCTTCCTCTCCTTCTCTGTCATGCTCTTGCTCCTCCAGTTTCTTCCTTAATTGGCTGTAAATTTATAACTAAAGGATGACTTTTAAAAACAAGTATGTATTTATTGGTTGTTTCCGAATACTGTGACGAGAGAGAGGTTTCCTATTTCTTACTCTAAAAAACCACGCTAATTTAAGTTTCTTCCCACCTATGTGATGCCAATTGATTTCTTTCTTTTTAGTTCAGATGGTCTTTGTCAGAAGAATTTTCTGCTCCTGCCTTAAATGGCCTCTGAAAGCCCAATTTAAAATGATACCTCGTTGACCTATTAGGAATAGCAGTCCTGCCTGGTTTCACGAGAGGAGTGGTAAAGAGGGAAGCTTGCTGTTTTAACAAAGTTTTCTGGCAGACACTAAGCTTGAAACCTACCCCCAAGTGAGCCCAGAGAACACTTGTGATCCTTACTCAAGAACAGCTTCTTTGAGGTGAAGGGATTGAGAAGTACTAATTGACAGTTACAAAATAGTCACGGGGAAGTAAAGTACAGCATAGGGAATAGAGGAAAAAATATTGTGGTAACTATATATGGTGTCAGAAGGGTACTAGACCTTTTGGGGGGATCACTTTGTAAGTTATATAAGTGTGTAACTGCTATGCTGTTCACCCATTATAATATTGAATGTCAACTGTAATTGGAAAAAATTAGAAAAAAAAGAAAACATGCTCAATATAATAAATACATAGAAGTAAAGAGAACAAAATAAAATTCTCCTGTAATCACACCACTCAGAAAACCTTAGTTGCCATTTGGGTATTTGAGTATTCACATTTCTATCCAATTATATAATCACTAGAGGCCTGATGCATGAGATTTGTGCAAGAGTAGGCCTTCCTGCCCTAGCCAGTTTGGCTCAGTGGATAGAGCGTCGGCCTGTGGACTCAAGGGTTCTGGGTTCAATTCCGGTTAAGGGCATGTACCTTGGTTGCGGACACATCCCCAGTAGTGGGTGTGCAGGAGGCAGCTGATTGATGTTTCTTTCTCATCGATGTCTTTAACTCTCTATCCCTCTCCCTTCCTCTCTATAAAAAAATCAATGAAATATATTAAAAAAAAAAAAGAGTAGGCCTTCCTCTGACACCTGAGACCTGAGCTTTCCTCTGGCCACCGGCAGGCATGCAGGATCCATGATTCCCTGGCAGCCCCGGCTTCGTCCAGAAGGTCGTCTGGTCTAATTAGCATATTACGCTTTTATTATTATAGATATATTGACATGTTTACAAAAATAGTGTCTGTCATCTGATATATTCCATTTATTTCTGTCATTTAACATTATTTATTGTAAACAACTCTGGCATCAGTAAATATTTTTCTATAATTAAAAAAAAACATCTTTCAGTTTGTGTTTTGTGGATAAGGATCAGGACTTAGTATATCACCTGGCATTTAAGACCCCCAATCATGATGATTCGATAAATACAGGCTTTTGTGGCAATATTCAGTTCCAACAATGAGAGTTCCTATGAGTTTGTTGTATTCAAGAGTCCAAAGAAAATGGTACCCTATAGTGGTTAAGAAAAGAGGTTTTGTATCAGAGAGATTCAGATCCTGGCTTACTAGCATAGTGATGGTGAGCACTTCTCTTAACTTCTTGGAGCCTCACTTTCCTGGAAAATGGGTGTAACGAGGATTAAATAAGATGATGCTTCTAAAGTATTTAATACAGGATCAATAAATATACGACTAATATTAAAATGGTAATTTTGTTATTTTTGTAGAAGTTCCTCCATCCTGTTTGGTTCTCAACTTGCGTGGGTGGCACAGTGAGCCAGTCGCCCATTATCTTAAAGATCCAGAGCCCTGATCCCATTCTTTCCCCCAGTTCCACCTTTAGGACCCCAGCACTCCCCACTTTGGACAGTCAAACTCTGGAAGGGCTGATCTCATTTACCTTCTTGACCATTCTCACTTAATGGGGAATAAACTTTCAAAATATAGAAGGCCTATTCTCAGATCATTTTCAAGAGAGCTTTAAATACAAGGCTAAATCCCTCTGCCCCCAGAATTGCCTTCTTCCCCCTTGCACATCCCAACAAGGCTTCCTGGGTTGCTGCTCTGTGTTCCTCACTGGTTAGAGCAAAGACAAAACTCCAAGGTTCAGTGGTTATCACCATCACCACCAGCATTTATTTTTCTTACTTTAAAAAAATATTTTATTGATTTTTTACAGAGAGGAAGGGAGATGGATAGAGAGCTAGAAACATCAATGAGAGAGAAACATCGACCAGCTGCCTCCTACATACCCATAACCGGGGATGTGCCTGTAACCAAGGTACATGTCCTTGACCGGAATCGAACCTAGGACCCTTTAGTCCGCAGGCTGATGCTCTATTCACTAAGCCAAACTGGTTTTGGCCTTAATTTTTTTTATTGTGGCAAAAATATATAACATTAATTATTTTAACATTAAAAAATTAAAAAAATATATTTTATTAATATTTTACAGAGAGGAAGAGAGAGGGATAGACAGTTAGAAACATCGATAAGAGAGAAACATCGATCAGCTGCTTCCTGCACACCCCCCACCAGGGATGTGCCCTCAACCACAGTACATGCCCTTGACCGGAAATGAACCGGGACCCTTCAGTCCGCAGTCCGACGCTCTATCCACTGAGCCAAACTGGTTTCAGCTTATTTTAACATTTTTAAGTGACCAAGTTTAGTAGTGTGTTGGTGTTCTCCAGAGAGATAGAACCACACACACACACACACACACACACACACACACACTTTATATCTTCTATTATATAAAACCCTAATATGCAAATAGGTCACTATGACATGCACTGACCACCAGAGGGCAGATGCTCAACACAGGAGCTGTCCCCAGCTTGCAGACCCTGACCAGTGGTGATGGGGGTGCGGGGGAGGGAGTAGAGAGGAGAAAAGGGGAAGGGATGGGGGCCAGTAAGCGAGTGGTACCAGGCCAGCCAAGGCGGGTGCAAGCATGGAACCTTCCAGTTGCCCTACAGATCAGCCCTGGTGGCTGGCCAGGCCTAGGGCCCTACCCATGCACGAATTTTGTGCACCAGGCCTCTAGTATAGTATAAATTGAGTAGGCTCACGTGATTATGGAGGCTGAGAAGTCCAACCATCTGCCATCTGCAAGATGGAGACCCAGGTGGTGTAACCTGAGCCCAGTCCAAAGGCCTGAGGACCAGGGGAGCTGATGGTCCTAGTAAATCCTAGTCTTGAGGGTAGGAGAAGATGAGGTGGGATGTCTCAGCTCAAGCAGTAAAGCAGGAAAAAGGCAAATATCTACTTCCTACACCTTTTATTCTGTTCAGGCCCTCAACTGATTAGATCAGGGGTGGGGACCCTTTTTTCTGCCAAGGGCCATTTTGATATTTATAACATTATCTGAGGGCCATACAAAATTGTCAGCTTAAAAATTAGCCTACTATATTTGGTCAAGCATTTAATTAACTCACCCCTAATGCCTTGACAGGGCCAGACCAAATGATTTCTTGGGCCTTATATGGCCTGCAGGCTGGATGTTCCCTACCCTGGATTAGATGAAGCCCACCTACATCGAGTACACCAATTCAAAAGCTGATCTCCTCAGAAAAATCTCTCATAGGCACACCCAGAAATAATGTTTAATCTGGGCACACCATGGCCAGTTCAGTTACACATAAAATTCAGCCTCACAAGTGGCATGAAGTACATTCACATTATTGTCTAACCGTCACTACCATCCATCTTCAGAACTTTTATAATTTCAATCTGAACTTCTGAACCCATTAAATATGAACCCCCAATTCTCTCCCCAAACCTCTGCTCCTGGAAATCAACTTTCTGTCTCTATGAATTTTACTGTTCTAGGACCGCTTATAAGAGCAGGTATACAGTATTTTCCTTTTATGACAGGCTTATTTCATTTAGCATAATACACCCATGTTGTAGCTTGTATCAGAATTTCATTCTTTTTTAGGCTGGATAATAAATTTCATTGTATGTATAGATCATATTTTGTTTATCCATTTATCTGCTTATGAACACTTGGGTTGTTTCTACCTTTTGGCTATTGTATATTATCATATTTTAAAATTAAATTCCCACCATCCTCTTTTTGAGTCATTCCAGTGATTCTCCTGCACTTGTGTATTAATATGCCTGCCTGTGTGCATGCACACACTTGACTTTGTGTAATTGAAGTGATGAATGCAAACCTTTAGTAATAATACATGACTCAGTGGTTATCACCATCACCACCAGCATTTATTTTTCTTTCTTTTTTTTTAGTCTGGTAACTATGGTTATTATTTTTATTATTATTTTTTAATTTATTAAGGTATTATATGTGTACATAGCTTACCATTGCCCCCCCCCCCCCCACACCTCCCATTTATGCCCTCCCTCCCCACCCCCCCAGAGTTCTGTGTTCGTTGGTTTTACTTATATGCATGCATACCAGTCCTTCGGTTGTTCTCTTATCTCCCCCCAGGTCTCCTTCCCCTCCCCGCTGTCATTTGACAATCTGCTTGTTTTATGGTGACTATCTCAGGACCACATGAATAGAATCCACTCCTCATTTGGCAGTCTGCTTGTTTTATGGTGACTATCTCAGGACCACACGAATAGAGTCCGCTCCTCCTCTGGTTCTCACCGCCCCTCCCCCTGGGTCCCATTGCTTCCCCGGGGCACACGGCCCCCTGGGACACACGGCCCCCTGGGGCACACGGCTCACCCGGAGCACAGGGTCCCCCACAGGGTCCCCTGGGACACACGGCTCACCCGGGGCACATGGCCCTCTGGGATATTTTTCTGTGCATTGGATCCATTTGTGCATTTCCCTCCTTAAGCTGTAAATGCTCTGAGGCCAGCAATTATGTTTAATGATTACTTTTACTAGCTCCTGTTTCAGAAAGTAAAAGATCTTGGTTAAGACTGGGGTTCTGAGGTCAGACCACATGGGTTATATCCCACTTCTACCACATACTGGTTTGTCATTGCAGAAGTCACTTACCTCTTCAGCACGGTTTGTCCGCATTTGAACAATGGTGATGATGGTGATAACCAACTGCTTAGGCCCATTACAGAAATGAAAAGAGATCATCCATATGTAGGGGTTAGCAGTGTCTGATACACCATAAACCCTTAAATGCTGGCCTAAGAAAAAGTTGAGATCTCAACATCCCTTTCAGAATTTGCCTCTTTTGTCCTCATAGTTTCTTTGTGAGGTGGCTGAAGAGGAAGAGGAATGGATCTCCTGTGGATTTGAGTCCCGGGGTCATGGGGAAAGCCATGCAGAACCAGGCCAAGTTAGAGCCCTGCTTACCGCTACTCTTTCCCCCATTGGCTTCTGCCCCCCCGCCCCTTCACGTGGTGTTTGGACTCTGAGCACCCAGGCCCTGGGTTTTCTTTGATGCCCTCTGTGAGTCCTCTTGCCTGCGTGGGCTGCTGACTAGCAGCCGCTAGAGGAGGCCTGGAGCTCCACACTGACGGGCTCCTTTAAGAGGGTGCAGTTGGGATGACCAGTGGGTTACTTTCCAGCTGCTTGGCTGCCTGTGCCTGTGGCCAGTCCTGCCCCACCAGCCGAGTGAGCTGGTGAAAAACAGAAAAAATTTTTTTCTACTTAACATAAATTTCCCAAATACTTGCTGGATCCTCTCACAATTTCTTCTTAGCATCAGCTTCTATCTTCAGGTTTCTGCCCATAGGCAGGTGAGAAGAAGGTTCTTCCCCGTGAGGCTAATTTTCTGCTCTGGAGAGACTTCTGCTTGGAGCAGAAGGTGGAGCTAGGCAGGTAAGGCCAAAGGCAGTCACCTCTCTAGTCAGGCGAGAGGGCTTCTGAGACTACTCAGGACTGGCCTGTGGCACGGTGGCCACGTGGCACGGTGGCCACGTGGCACTCACTACCTCCGTGACCTTGAGCAAGCTGCTCTGTTTTTCAGCCTCTGTCCTCATCAGTGAGATGAGATAATAATAGTGTTTGCCCATGGAGATGTGAGGACTCTGTGAGATAATCCCTGGAAAATGCTTAGCATAGTGTCTGGCACACATGGGGATGCTCTGAAAACATAAGTTACTTCTATTTTTATTGGCAAACTGCGTTTTTGCTGTGCCCAGCCATCCGCTTCTCTACACCTTTTCTCTTTTTTGGCAACCCGGAGTCCTCTAGAATCCCAGTGTCCTTGAATTGGTTCCTTCTCTTCGGTGGTGAAACCCACTCTTGGGAACAGGCCTCATATTGTAGCCATGTTAGATTTTAAGGGTAGGAACTTCAAGGTTATGTGGGCCAGTCCCCATCTGATACCTGTCTTTGCTGAGTGGGCCTTTGCTTTTCTCTGCCTTCTCACCTCCTTTGACAGGGAGCTCTCCACCTGCTTATAGAGCTTACTGTCTTTGTAATGCTTTCCACTTTGGGGGAAAGAAGGAACTGAACGTGCATGGAGCCCTTTATTTGCCAGGAGCCGCTAGGCACATTCATGATCTCATTTCATTGCCCCTCCAGGCCTTGGAGCCTGTTGATGGTGTTATTCCAGTTTGTACAGATGAGAAAACTGAGGCACAACAAGGCTGAGTAAATCGCTGAAGGTCACGTGGGAGAAGGTGATAGTGGGACTTGATGAATCATGGACTTTGTGAAGCCACAGCCGTGTTCTTGGCATGGATGCTGGGATATAGCATCGAGGCCAATAGCACAGGCGCTCAGCTCCTCCACTTACTGTGTGGCTGTGGGCCAGTTCCCTACCTTCTCTAAGCCTCTGTTTATTCTGGAAATGGGAATAATAGTAACATGCTGATAAAGCCATTGGCACAGTGCCTGGCACGTGGTGACGTGCCGGGAATGTTAGCCCTCATGTGCACAGTACCACCAGGGTTTGGCATCTGGGAGGCTCCCTCTGCCCTCTGACCACTTCTGGATAGGCCCTTGTGTATTGACAAAAGGTATCATGTCCCTCTCAAAGCCCTCTCCATTTAAAAAAATATATATTTTCTTGATTTTTTACAGAGAGGAAGGGAGATGGATAGAGAGCTAGAAACATCGATGAGAGAGAAACATTGACCAGCTGCCTTCAGCATACCCCCCACCGGGGATGTGCCCGCAACCAAGGCACATGCTCTTGACCGGAATCGAACCTGGGACCTTTAAGTTCGCAGACCGACGCTCTACCACTGAGCCAAACCGGTTTCAGTGTCTTCTCCATTTTTTACAAAATTATTTTTTTATTGTGGTACATACATATAACATAAAATTAACCATTTTAAAGTACAACTCATTGGCATTAAGTCCATTCACTGTGTTGTAAAACCACCCCTGCTCCTTAAGTTCCATAACTTTTTCATTGCCCCAAACAGAAGGCTCCACCCTTACACATCTCCCCCCAGGCCCCATACACCTCAGCCCCTGGCAGCCTTTAATCTGTTATCTGAGGATTTGCCTATTCTGGACATTTTGTATAAATAAAATCAGACATGTGTGAAAGGTTGTAAGGTCCCGACGGAGAGGTTTGTAAGATCCCAGCTGAGAGGTAGGCGGCGCAGAAGCAAGACACGGAATCCAGGCGCCTGCCTCAACCTAACAATGTGACCTTTTGTCCCTGGAATATTTCAGTACTTGGCATAATATCTTCAAGATCCATCCATGTTGTAGCATATATCAGTACTTAATTCCTTTTTATGGCTTAAATAATATTCCATGGCATATTTAGCATATTTTGTTTATACATTCATCTGTTGATGGACATTTGGGTTGTTTCCACCTTTTGATTATTGCAAATAGACCTGTAATGAACATTCATGCACAAGTTTTTGTTTGGACACCTGTTTTCATTCTTTAGAGTATATGCCTGGATCATATGGTAATTTTATGTTTAACATTTTGAGGAATTGTCAAACTATTTCCACAATGGCTACACACCATTTTACATTTCCGCCAGCAATATATGAAGGTTCCAATTTCTTTCTGTGCTTGCCAACACTTGTTATTTTCCATTTAAAAAGAATTAAAAACAATTATGACCAGCCTGGTGGGAGTGAAGTGATATTTCTTTGTGGTTTGATTTGCACTTTCCTGATGACAATGGCATTGAGCATTCTCCTTCAGTTTTAATATTCCAACTTTCTCTTATCCCAGTTCTCAGGTCCTGCATTATTTATTCATGCTTTCAGAATGTGGCCCCATTTGTGTGGATCCTGTTAAAAAGTGCCCGGGTCCAGCACAGGCCTCCACTAGGTTGGGACCAGCCTGGCGTGGGAGACTCCCACTGGTCAAGTTCCCGGTATGCTGCTTTCCTTCTCCCTGAGATCCTCCACTCTCCTCATCCAGGTCTCGTCTTGGTAGCATCATCCTTCCCTCTAGCTCGTGGAGCTCCGCAGGTTCTGCTTTTAATCCATAGTGGTCGCGGGTGATCCAGCCTTGTCCTGTCCACTCCTGGTTAGCCAGCTCTCTTTCCCCTGTCAGGGCATGGACAGATGCCTCCCTGCAGCATGACACAGAACCCCCTCCCTCCCCTTTGGGCAATTATTAATCCACCAGGTAATTGCTGCCTCCAGCCCGAATGGCTCCACCTCCACAGGATTGTTCTGAGAGCGTTGTTTCCCAGAGACCAGTAACCTCGTTCCCTCTGTGTGTGACTGGAAGGCACCATTTTTTTCATCTCTTGGGTGGGTTTACGGTTTCAGGCCTATTTCTGACCAGGAATCAAAGACTGCCCCTCAGTGGAGGAATTTCAGGCATGAATGAGCAGATGGACGAGGTATTTTGAGGGGCAGAGATTTTTGTCTCTGTGCTCTAGAAATCACTCCACCATCTGCCTCGGTGCTAGAGACCCCACCCATCCTGGAAAATGCACGGGCTCTTCCTGCTCTCTGGCCCTGTCCTGAGACCTGCCTGCCTCCCCAGGCACTTCCCTTACCAGGATAGGGTTTGGTCGTCTGCCAGAGACCTATCTGCATATAGTGTTTACTTCAAAATAATGCTCAACTACATGAAAATGTGGTTGCTACAAAACAAACAAACAAAAAACACAAATTAAAAAAACCATAAACTAATAGAATAAAATGTGAGAGAGCCCATTTTCACACCTGTCCCTCACCCCCCCCCCCGCCCCCCCATGTCCTTCCTAAGGGAAATCACAGTCTCATCTTGGCCTGGATTCTGGATTCTTTCAGGCCTGTGATTCCAATGTTTTAATACTGCCCCCCCCCCCCCCCCCGCCATTGACTCTCATCTAAGAGAAGCTCCAAACAAAATAACACCATCAGACTGACCTCAAACAAAATGAGTTCAGACATGCCCTCGAATGACGCTTCTTGAAAGCTGGACAGCATTTGGCTTTTTTCTCCTTAGCTGGCTCTAACTAACTCTGTTGTGTGGACTTGAATGAGGGGTAACTGGGAAGGGAATTGAGGAGGGTGGAGGATCTCAGGGGCAGAAGATCTTAAGAATCAGATACCAAGAAAATGGATGGCGAAGGGCAGGAGAGGGGACCGCCATCATGCTCATCCGCCGTCACACAAGTGTACAAGCCAGACAGCGGCCTGGCTTCCATTCCAGCTCAACACTCACTGGCTGTGTCACTTTGGGCGAGTGTAGCTTACTGAACCTCCCTGGGCCTTTGTTTCTTGTAGAACAGTGGTTTTCAACCTTTCTAATGCCGCGACCCTTTAATATAGTTCCTCATGTTGTGGTGACCCCCGACCATAAAATTAGTTTTGCGACCCACAGGTTGAGAACCGCTGATGTAGAGCCCAAGACCATTGGAAAACACAGATATTTACATTATGATTCATAACAGTAGCAAAATTACAGCGATGAAGTAGCAACGAAAACAATTTTATGGTTGGGGGTCACCACAACATGAGGAACTGTATTAAAGGGTTGCAGCATTAGAAAGGTTGAGAACCACTATTCTAGAATGAAGAGTCAACTCCTCGGGTTGTTGTGAGGTGTTACAGGAAAAGGTGCCTGAAGAAGGTTTGGTGTAAGGGTTAGGCTCTCTGTCCCCGCCGTGTCAGGTGCAGGGTTAGTGGTTTCCTTCCTCTGCCTGTGTCAGCTCCGCGTCAACCCTGGGCCTTCCTCTTCAGCCTGTCTTCGGGAGGCTGCAGCAGAGCCAAGGCAGAGGCACTGCTACAAAGAGCAGCCTCCCCACCAGCACAGGGGTGTTCAATAATTGTTACTTTTTTGAATGGGTGATGGGTTGAGGCTCCTCCTTCTCAAGATGAGAGTATAGTGAGAACAGTTACACAATTAGCTGTTACTGGTCACTGACACGTTAGTATGAATTAGTGTCATAGATAATTTTACCGGAAAGGGATCCAAGAAATGATCCTTTGTTCTACAAATGGATCTATCTAGAAAGGAAGAAACTTGCCTAGTGTCATGTGGCCAGTTAGTGGCCAGTCGAGGCTGGGGCTCAGGTCTCCTGATTTTTATTGTGCCCTATGCTTTCTGTTAGCTTCTGCCTCACGTAGCTGGTCCCTTACCCACAATCCAGGTGTGCAGGGCTGACTGATGGTCATTGAGACCTGCTAATGGCCTTCTGGCTGGTTGCCTGCTCTTATGTGTCATGACCACTAGATGGCAGCAGAAAACACAAATTTCCCTCCTATGTTGATTTTAATCAGGTCAAGACCTTTGCTCTAGGACTAGGTGAATCCATCATTTCTTGGGTGGCACAGGGATTCTCAAATTCCACACATCACTGGTTCTAGGATGGCTTTGAGGAAAGGCTGGGATGAAGCTAAGGCAGCCTAAAATCCACTGTCTCACAACATTCGTGAAAAGTGGCTGTCTCAGCTCCAGCAGTCCCAAGAGGTGCCTTCTCCAGAGCCCTCTCTGTGCCCAGACACTTTTAGCAGAGCTCCCACTATTGGAAGGTCTTATCCTTTGTCCCAGGCTGGGTTTTAGTGCCTTAAATGGACCAAAAGCTGAGGCCCAGTGTCACTGAGGACAGTCCAGTTGCTCCCTGCGGAGTCCCCAGCTTGGCAGCCTGTGCACATACTGACGGTGCAGTGCTGGTGCTGGAAGGACAACGGCACGAGGCCAAGGACCTGCATAGTGATGCCTAACAGCAGACATCTACAAATACCCGTTCAGGCCAGGGCGAGCTCTCATCCTCTCCCAGTTAACTCTTTGACTCCTTATGCACAGCTGGTGGTGTGTGGGGACTCGGATCCGGCAGGCCACTCCAGAGGCCGGATCTGGCAGAGCCCCGCACCCCTGGGCGCCATCATCCTTAAGCCCTTTGCTTATCACGCAACGTGGTTCCTCCTATCTTCCACGATTTCACGTGGTCTTCCCAATGGCCCTGTGTCAGTACCGGGGTATTCTCTTTTTACAGATGAGCAAGTTGAGGCTCAGAGAAGGTAAGGATGTGTCCAACACTTCAAAGACAGGATGCTGACTCAGTCATTATTTTTGTTTTCGCCCACACGCTGTGGCCTCTAGTTTGTAGTGAAGCACGTGTGTGTATTGGGGGGTTGGTGGGAGTGGGAGAAGCACTCACCCCATCTCACAGTCAGGGTGACTGTCAGGAAACCTCTCTTGTTGTTTTATAGTCACATCTAGCACCACTGTAAGAGGACAGTGTTTGCAGGTGCCTGTGGGTAGCCACCTGGCCACCACCCCCTCTCTCCGAGCATCCCCCTATTGGATCCTGAGTGGGAGGCATGGTGGAGGGGAGGTTGGCCTGGGACAAGCCCCAGCTCACACTTGGCACTGTGGAGCTGCCAGTTGGTCTCAGCTGCCAGAACCTTTCACTGGCCGTCATGCCAGGAAGGCTTGGGCCAAGTGTTTGTGGGGGGTTTTGTTCTGGGAACCAACTTTCTGTTGGCCTTTTGAGTTACAAGTGCTTCTCTGGGCTCATCTGAAGCAAGGGGGCTTCTGCTGGACCCCCTTCACAGTTGAACCCTTCCTGGTGCAGAACCTTTTCAGCTCAGGGCAGCAGTGGGGATGGCTCTGTGCTTCTCCTTGTCTTCTTCCCTCTCCAGGATGGGTCTTTTCCAGGTCCTGGTCCTCCACCCCCATTTGCACTCTCTCGGCACGGGTGTGGGGCCCATGACGGCCATCAGCCCCGCCAGGACTGCAGCTGGTGACTGACAGGAGTGGATGGGAAGTGGGTGCCGGCCATGCCTGTCTTTCCCTGGACCATCTGCTTCTGGTCACCCCAGGCCCCCCACCTGTCCTCACTGGAGGACCCACGTGTCTGCCTCTGCAGCCCAGTTTCTGTCCCAACTCCCTGCTCTCCCAGATCTCTACCTCCTGCATCCCACAGCTCCCCCTGGCTTCACACACAGTGGGTTCTGCCAGTACACACAGCCCCTTGGGCACCTGACATCCCTCCCCACCCCCTGGCCCGAGCCTGTATTTGGGCCCCAATGGAGCGCTGCCCCCCGGGTTGTCAGTTCAAGGGTTTCTACTTTCCAGCCAGACGCCCACAGGACTGTGTCTCAGACTCCAACATCCTGCTTGGCTTGTTCTCTTCCCCCATCCCGCAGCTCCAGCTGTAGCCTCCCTGTTGTGCTCCTGGCAGTAGGCTTGCTGGGGGTAAGGGGGGGCTCCTTTCCCCTTGGCCTCGTCTCTCTACATTACGTCAGCTTCCAGCCCAATACCCCTGGGGTCTAGTAAGGGAGGGCGTTTTATTAATTTTTTTCCAGGGGAAATAATTTCATCTCTTGTCAATGGATTTCTGCATTTAGTTCTTTAGGGGCTTGACTTCTTCCTGGCATTCTATCCCAGCCTCCTTGATGCTCAGGAGATGGGGCAGCTTTGTTTCCTTAAACGAGGGCCCTTGCTGGCCCTGGGGCCGGAGGGCGGCAGTGTGGGGAGCGGGAGAACTCAGAGCCGGGCCAGGGCTCTGGGGATGGGCTTCTCTTTGCTGCCGTGTGACCTCAGGTTTGGCCCTTTGCTTCTCTGGACCTGGGCTTCCCCCTCACTTGCCTAGGATTACATTTGTTATTTGCAACGGCGAGAGGGCTCTGACACAGTCTGGTTAGTGTGATTTTCCCGTTCTGCCCCACCTGTGGGCTGGCAGTGTGGCTGGAGGCGGGAAGCTGGCACTCCTGTTATGGGCAGAGATGCTCGTCAGTGCCCAGGAAGACCAGATTTCTGCCTGGGGTGGGGGTTGTGAAATGCAGGGCTGAGCCAAGAAGGAAAACTAGCTTTGTTTCCCTGCTGGTTCTTATTTCCTGCCTCCCGGAGTCATGACTACTAGAGGAAGGAGCTAGTCCAGGGCGAGTCCGTCAAGGGCAGAGGCCTGGTGTCCTGCCCTTGTGGACCTCTTCTCTGGCTCAGCCTTCCCCAGTGTCTTCTGTGGCTTTCCTCCACCCACCTCCTCTCCTTTGCTTTACTTTCCTCTATACCTCTCTGCACGCCGCCTCAGGTGCTGACCCCAGCCTGCTCACGCCTCCCCTGCCTCTGGGAAGGTGGGAGCCCAGGACCGCAGGCTGGGGGTGTCCCGGGGAAGGAACTTTTGGGCCTCAGCCCTGCCTGCTCCCTGCACAAACGCCTTAGGCCCCAGCCCCCTCCCCAGGGCCCACATCTGGCCAGAGTGCTCAGTTTTCCTGGCTGTAAATTGCCTCCTGCTACCCCTTGGCATCTTCTCAGGTTTCGGCTTCATGAACGTTTATTTCTCTTGAGGGATTCAGAGGAGGATGGCGGCCCAGTCTTTCCTTCGTCTGTCTGAGGCCGTCGAGAGAAGTCCCTGGCAATGCTGTCAGTGACCCTTCTGTCCAAGTCTTGGGTGAGCTGTGGTTTTTAGCAGGTGGCTGAGCAGGAACCAGTTTTAATTATATTTCCCCCTCTTCTGTTCACACTTTCCCTCTTCTTCTTACTCATCAGAGGCCAGCCTGCCCATGTGTCCCCTTACTATGCTGTGGGAGGGGCTTTCTCCCCCCAGCCTAACATTTGTGGGACAACTTGGAGACAGTGGGACCCTCTTCAGCCTGCTCTGCCTCACTCCCTTCTTGACACACCTCTTGACAGAGTTTGCAACTTCTGGGATCCATGGCACAAAACCCTCTTTAGGGCTTCTCTCTATTCCATCGGGGGCTCAGATTATCGCACCTCCACTCCCCAAAAGTATGGGAACAGTAGATTCCAGCTGGTCCCAGATGATTTGCTCTGTACCTATTAGTAGTTCTTGGTTATCCACATAACTGGGAAAGCCTTCTGTTTTGACCATGAAAGGGTGTCTCAGGGCAACCAATGAGACAGTCTGAGAAGGAAAATCATCAGGTGAGTGCTGCTTAAGGTGTGTCCTGCAGACCTGGGCTGATGGTGATGAGGGAAGTACAGAAACAGGAAGCAAGCATTTAGACATGACTCTAGTGTTGGGCATGGCCATGACACTTTGGTGTTCCCTAGGGGAATCTCGGGGGAAGTCTTGGAATCTGGTAGTTGGAACCAAGAAAACTCAGGGATTTTTTGTTGAACCTGAAGGACTTCAAAAGGGTAAAGCCAGTTTGGATGTTGTTAAAATCTCCAGGAGATTTGCACATATTGTGAAATGTGTGATGGTCTAGGATGGACTAGAAATAAAACACCTAGCATTTGCAACTGATCAACTGAGCAATACTGCCCGTGGCTCCTAAACCGACTATAGAGCCCCTAAAAGGAAACCGAGAGAGTTTCTTAGGAGAAACTGAAGAGTTTGATTTGGAATGGGAAGTTGAGGAAAATTGGGGAGTTTGATGATGAAGGGTTGAGGAAAGTGCAGGGTTTCTTGGGGGAATTTGAACGAGGAAGGTTTGTAGTTTGGCACGGGAAGGCAAAAGGTAGTGGATTTTGTGGTGGGGGGATGTTGGTTATTTGGGGGTTAGACGATACACTCCTTTGAGGTTCCATGGGTGATGATGACTCCAGGGAGTACTGGGTTCTTGGGAAAGAACAGGGGAGAATGGGTTCAGTAGTGTGGACCAATGGAAATTGGGAGGTTTATAGAAGGCCAAGAAGAAATTGGGGTTTTATTTGGGATGTCAGAAGGAAATTTGGACATGTATTGGGTAAGGACCAAGGGATTTTAGAGTTTATTAGAGAAGGCCAAAGGGAAGTGTTGGGGTTTAGTGGGAAAGGGCCATGGAAGTGTTGGGGTTCACAGTAGAGGCCAAAAGAGAGGGATTCTGTGCGGGAGGCCAGAGAGAAGCCATGAGATTCATGACGAGAACTAAGGGGCTTTGGGTCCTTGCCAAGGGGAAGTTTGGGTTTTCTGTTACACAAGGTGACCTAAGTTTCCAGTCTGTATCAGCTCTCACATATCCTGTGTCATGAGAAAGTTTTTAAAAAATCTCTCAACCTACCCCCTGAAAATTTGCTCTTTGATGCCAAAACCTCCTTTCCCCCAGCATCCTCGGCTCTCTCAACCCAAGGTCTCTGTGCCCATGCTGTGGGAACACATGGGGAGTCTTAACTTAGAGCCTGAAACCCCAGCCTTTTCCACTCTGACTCAAATGGCTTTTCCAGTGCACTCCCTCGGTCCGCCATCATGCGGTGACGGATGTCCTGCCTGCCTCCGGAGCATGCTGTGGTTCCGGTGTCTGCAGCTTTCCCTTTCCCTCTGCCCATCTCTGCTCCCTGGAGCCCCTCGTACCCAGAGTGGCCTCTCTGTCCTCTGGTGCCTGTGGCGCCTCCTCTGGTTCTCTCATTTGCCCTCAGTTTACATTATGGGTGGTGACAGCTGTCATATTTTGACCTGACTTTTTAGTGTGCACTTGTTTGTCCAGCCACTCCAGATACAGGGCCTGGTAGCTCTGGCCTTGTGTCTTAATTGCTTGGGAAACATAAAGCCCTTGATAGAAAGGTTTTTCTTTGAGTGGGAACTCCCATCCTTAGCACTCCCCCTCCTCCTTTCCCAGCCTGGCCCAGCCCTGCTCTGTGGGCCTTTCGGGGTAGTTGTTGCCATCCCCCCTTTCAGGGACAGCCCCACATGAGAACAAGTCACCTCCTCTGGGCGGGCAGCTCCCTATAGCGTGGATACAAGGACCCCATTCCACTTTGCTCAGCATTGGACTTCTGAAAAGTCAGCCTCTTGGGAAAACTCATAGCTTCTCTTCTTGAGACCAGTAGGTGTCCTGATATTTTCCACCATGCCCGATGTGCACTTCCTACATCTGGCCCTTCCCATGTGGCCAACAGGTGAACTGCAAGATTAGTGCCATAGTATGCCAAGTGCTTTCCATGGATCTGTGCCCATAGGAATCCCGTGTGATAGGGGATGTGTGATGAGGAACTTGCCCAACATTACACACATTTTAGAGGCTGAGAGTGGATAGCTTCTGGGTGGTCGCTGCTAGGTCTGGATGCCCTGCTGGGGAGCCCGCTGCTTGCCACCTGCCTGCCCTGGCCTTTATTTTGGAGCACTTATGGGGCACCCCTCCCACTCACCAACACCACCCTCTCTTCCTGGCAGCTGAGTTTCCCCTTCCTCTGACTTAAAAAAAAAAATTATTGATTTTTTACAGAGAGGAAAAGAGAGGGATAGAGAGTTAGAAACATCGATGAGAGAGAAACATCGATCAGCTGCCTCTTGCACACTCCCTACTGGGGATGTGCCCGCAACCAAGGTACATGCCCTTGACCGGAATCGAACCTGGGACCTTTCAGTCCACAGGCTGACGCTCTATCCATTGAGCCAACCCGGTTTCGGCCTTCCTCTGACTTTCTTGGGAACCAGATTTGGTTCAGGTTGGTCTCCTCAGTATGGACCGGCCCATTCCCTGCTTCTGACTTCTTCCCTTCCCTGAGAAGGGCTGAGACAGTTCCCAGGCTGGTCCTCGCTGTAGGACTGTGGGATGAAAGGCGATATGTAAATGTAAGGCGATGATTATTTATTTGACAGGGACAGCTGCCTTGGTAAAGAATGCAATCTAGTAATCCTTTTGTGAAAATTGGATCCGAGGCTCAGAATGCTGCCTGAAACAGCAAAAGGCCATTCCCCGATTCCCCGCCCCTCACCCCACCATGCTCTCTCACACACTTCTTGCCATTCTTCCGTTCTTGCACTTGTATGCCCTGTAGCACGTACATGTGTGGCGTAGACATGGCACACACCATCTTTCTTTTGCTTTTTTGACTTCTCACATTACCATAGTACAACTGTCAAAACCAAGCAGTTAACATTGGTATAACGTTATTAACCAAATTGTAGACTTTATTAAGATATTTCCACTAATGTCCTTTTTAAAAAAAATATATTTTATTGATATTTTACAGAGAGGAAGGGAGAGAGATAGAGAGCCAGAAATGTGGATGAGAGAAACATCGACCAGCTTCCTCTTGCACACCCCCCACCGGGGAATGTGTCCGCAACCAGTGTACATGCCCTTGGCCGGAATCGAACCCGGGACCTTTCAGTCCGCAGACCGACGCTCTACCACTGAGCCAAACCGACCTCGGCTAATGTCCTTTTTCTATGCCAATATCCTACATTGCATTTATCATGTCTCTTTAGGCTCATCCAACCTGTGACAGTTCCTTCGTTTTTCCTTGCCTTTCATGATGTTGGCAGTATTAAAGAGTACCAATCAGCCACTTTGTAGAATGTCCCTCACTTTCGGCTTGGCCAGTGTTTTCTCATGTTGAGAGTGAGGTTATGCATTTTTGGCAAGAATGTCGCAGATGCAATGCTGCGTCCTTCTCAGTGCCCCCTCTCTAATATGTCTGATTTTGGCAGAAAGCTATGGTTTTATTAACACAGATACAATGTGTGCACAAGCTGTCTATTCATTTTCCTCACTGTGCAGCCTGGCATTGGGATCGGTGACTGCTGGCCAGCTGGGCTGCTCTTTCCACAGTGGTTTTGCGGGTCTTTGAGGAGACATTGTGAGTAATCCCAGCACAGTGAGATTCAGCAGCACATCGAGCTCCTGGATGTGTGGACCAAGAACTTCTGAAAGCCACTGAGCAGCATGTGCTTTGTTTTCTTGTTGTTTCTCTAACCAAAGCTGGGCATCACGACCTGGCACATCATATTGTCACTGCCCCTGGGTTCCTGTCAGTTACACTTAATTTTGACATATCGGTCTGACTGGCACTGAGGTGAACCTGTGCCCTTTTGACATGGTTTCATTTCTTTTTTTTTTGAGTACTTTCTTACTTTCTGGCATCAAAAGATACTCTAGATTTAAGTTGCGTTTTTTCTGTCATAGCCCTGAAATCAATCACTTCTCTAAGGACCCCTTCCATTGCTGGAGAATGGTGTTTAGAAACTAAGATCTAGGCGCTGGGTGTGCTTATTGCTACAATAGTGTCATTGTTTCAATGTCCTTGTAGAGAATACAGCTAGGAAAAAATAATACATGTGAACACATATACCTTTATTTCTATTTACCTGTATTAAATTACATGTATTACATGTAAATGTATTTTTATTGGTTTCAAAGAGGAAGGAAGAGGGAGAAAGAATTGTTGACTGGCTGCCTCCTGCAGGCCCCCTGCTGGGGATCACGCCTGCAACCTGGGCATGTGCCCTTGACCAGAATCGGACCCAAGACCCTTCAGTCCACAGGCCAACACTCTATCCACTGAGCCAAACCGAACTACCTGTATTTATACTTTAAAAAAAAAATCATGAGTTTGTACTGATTTTCATTTCCTTTTAATTTGGCAGTTTGTGGGTTAGAAGGAACCTGGAAAATCAAATCCAAATTCTCCCCTTACAGAGAACAGAGTCATTGAGAGGGCTCTCATTCTGGCTGAGGTTACCTGGCCAGTCAGGGGTGGATTTGGGTCTAGAATTTAAGACTTTTGATGTGCGGGTCTGACTGATACCAGGTGAACTTTTGGGTCTTTTTGATGAACTCAGGCTTCATAAGGTGTCTGAGGGTGGCCATGGTGCTGAGTAGGAGTTGGCATTACCACCTCAGGGTAATGTCTCCCCACAGTGGGCAGCATCTCTGACTCTGAGGGCATCTTTTGGCAATAGGTGGACATACTGAGTTAAATGGTGTTCCCTCACTCCCAAAGTCATGTCTACCCAGAACCGGTGAATCTCCTTACTTGGAGATAGGGTCTTTGCAGATATAATCAAATTAAAATGAGATCATATTGGATCAGGGTGTGCCCTAACCTGATGACTGATATCCTTATAAGAGGGAAATCTAGATACAGAAACACATTAAGAACACCCATGTGATGATGGAGACAGAGAATGGAGTGGTGCTGCTACAAACCAAGGAACATCAGGATTGCTAGCACCTACCAGAGGTGAGGAAAGGCAAGGAAGGGTTCTCCCCTACAGCCTTCGGAGGGATCATGACCCTGCTAATGCCTTGCTAATGCCTTGATTTCAGACTTTAGTCTCCAGAATGTGAGACAATAAATTTCTGTTGGTTTAAAGCTGTGGTACTTTGTTACGACAGCTCCAGGAAAGTAATGCAGTAGTTTCCAGTGAGGGTTGCTTTCCATCCTTTGCACAGATGTGGACAGCACCTGCCAGGCTCCTCCGTAGCTGATTCTTTTCTCTCTTGAGTGGCCCTAGGCTGGAGCTCTACCCAGGGAGGTAAAAGCAGAGGTTTCAGTAGCACGTTAGCCATAGTCAGGGCTCCACTTCAGTGAAGTTTGTGTTGTGGCCTAATTAGGATCCAAAGGGCTTGGATTTGAACAATATCTAGTGATGATACTTGTTTCTTTCCCCTATTCCCCCAAACCTTTAGATTACAAGGATAATCTGATTGTCAAATTGTGTTTCTTAGCATTTAATTTGTCTTCCTTTGCTTCCTTGTGAAGTCAAGGTCATCTCCAAAAAATTCTTGTGTTCATACCTCAAGTTCATCCTGCAGGCTCCTTTACTCCCCTCACCCCCAGGTGACACGGTGCACATCCAGTGGCATTGAGCATCCTTGGTGGATGGCCTGTGTGTTCACTACTTGGATAGTGAGGCCCTCCAGTAGGGACCACGCTTACCTTGTGCCACAATTCTCATTCACCTTTAGACTCTTGAGATCACACCCATCTTTCAGCGCCAGCTCAAGGATCTCTCCTGTTGTGTCCTTCTTACCTGTGCCCGTCTGCGGTGCCTTTGTCCTGTGTTCTTCATTTGAGGCAGTGCTCTCATTTGTGAAATTAACCTTTGCATGTGAACTTGTTTTGACTAACTGACTTGATTGAAAGCATTTCGAGGGCAGAGCCCTACTGTACTCAGAAAGTGCCCAAATGGGGTTTGTTATGGGTTTTGTTTTTTTTTAATATCTGGGGGAAGAAATACTTCCATCCCAATACACCTTGCTGAGTTTGGGCTGAAGATTCCCAATTACTTATGGGGAAACTGAGTCCTGTATATAAAAAAAGAAGCATTCCCATCACCCTTGCATCATTATAGCACATACACAGCAAGGTAAGGAAGGGTAGGGACCAGGTGTCCATAGCTTCCCATTGGTCTCTCTGCCAAGATCATCCTGTCCTCTCTTTCCTCATTTTTCTGTCCAGATGGCTGGGAAGGCATGGCTGGCATCAGCCAAGGTGATGTATGACCACATGGGGCTCAGAGCAGAGAGGTCTAGGACCGTTAGGGGTGTCAGGCTGGGAAATCGGAAATTAAAGGCCTGGCACTATAGCCAGCAAAACCGCCCCCAGTACAGTGTTCTGAATCACCTGGGGTGGGTTTCATCAACAGGGGCACAGGGGAAGGAAGGGCTCTTGGCAGGCTGGAGAGACAGATGGGATGCAGGCACTGGGCCTGGCTCTGTGACCGAGCTACAAGGCACTTGGGGCTTGGCACTGAGCTTCTATTATCAAGCTTCTGCTGGCATTGTTATGAGGAACTTTCTCCACTTTGAAGTGGCCAGGCAAGTCAGTTCCTCTCTTATGTCTCAGCCTCCTCATCTGTGAAATGAGAAGACCGCACCAGATGACTTTGAGGTCTCTAGTCTGACGTGGCTAAATTCATAACCTGTGGTCACCAGGAGAGTGGTGATGGGGTTGTGGATGATGGAAGAGGGGGAAGACAGGGCCCAGGATGTTGGACCATTGGAGGAGGACGGCTTCCCCAGACGTAGCTGAGCTGGCCCAGAGGGCAGGAAGGTGTCTTGGAAATAATGGTCTCTGAAAAGGCAGAAAAGAGGATTTTTCTTTCCTTACAGTCCCTTGACAGTTTGCCATTCCATCCACCTACCCATCTTTCCATCAGGTATTTATTGAGCACCTGCTCTGCTAGGTAAGGGACACAGAATACGATGAGGTCATCCTTTCATGGAGCCTAAGGCCTAACTGAGGAATACAGGTAATAGACAAATAATTGCAGAAATAATGAATTACACTTGGAATAATTTCAAACACCTCGTGCACTTCTTTCTTGATTTTGCTTTTCTGTCCCATCTCTGTCTTCCTCCTCCTCCTTCCTTATTCTGCTCCCCTGCTTTGACTCTGGCCTTCCTTCACCTCTCTAATGCCAAGATCTTCCTGAGGTTCTGGGCTCTCTCAGGCCAGAAACTCAAGTTCAATGTGTTTGGAGAATTCCCTGGGGGAGGGGTGTGGTATTGTCTGTCCTTTCTGCATCCATTGCCCATGGGACCTGTGGCCTCTGAGAAAGTAATAGATTGTAAGCATTGGAATCAGACTTCTCTGGGTTTGTGTTCAGACTGTATCCCTTACCAGCTTGCAGAAGTCACTTAGCTTCTCTGAGCCTTAGTTTCTTCATCTGGAAAATGGATTAACTATACTTACCTTGCAGCATTAAAAAAAAAAAATCAAATGGGAAAATGTAAGTAAAGTATCTTGGTGTGGTGCCTTGAATATAGTAGGTGCTTGATTAAAACCAGCTTTCTCACCTCCCTCTGGGTTTGCAGCCTGATATTTTTGAGTCTGGGATGGAGGCAGAGGAGTGTGGCCTTCTGTAGGTTATACTTCAGCTGAGGTGGGCAACAGGAGGGTAGCTCTGCTCCCTTCTCTGGGACAAGATCCAGGGGCTCGAGAGAATGACAAGCATCCTATGAATCTCAAAAATGAAGCATAGCGTGACAGCTGCTGGCTGCATCCTGCCGAGTGTTAGGTCTAGCAAGACCCTCACTGAGGTGCTTAGCCTGAGCTGGTGGGCCTGCTGGATCACCTTCCTGGTGGTGTCTCACTGAAGCAATGAGAACTGGCCCCTCCTCCTCCAGGATGGCCTTCCCCTCACTCCTTGTCCCCTTCCAGATTCAGTCTGACCCACCTGTGGCCTATTCTGCCCTTGAAGAGTACACCTTCTAGACCAGCAGTCGCCAACCTTTCGGACTTCACGGACCACCAGTGGTTTGTGGACAATGGATTGGCGACTGCTGTTCTAGACCAGTGCTGCGATGACGGAGAGTTCTAGCTTGCACTGTCCAATGCAGTAGTCGCTAGTTGCATGTAGCTATTGAGCATTTAAAATATGGCTAGTCCACCTGAGGAACTGCATTTTTAATTTTATTTCTTTTTTGCTAATTAAAATAAAATATAAGTGGCCACCTGTTGCTAGTGGCTGCCATGTTGGACAATACTGTTCTACACCACTGGTTTTCACTTGCAGTGTTGCCACACACTGCTGGGTCACCTTTGGTGTGAGGTGTGTTATGAGTAATTCGCTCTTGGTAAGAAATCAGTGAACTGTGTGACTGGTTTGCAGGTATGTTGGGAACATGATTTGTCAGATAAAGGGCTGGCCCCTGGGAGTCTGGTCTGGGCAAGTTTGGAGATTGAGTGTAGGGTCTGGAGAGGAGAATATTAAGGGCCTCTTTTACCCGGGAGACACAGCACAAGCAGTGTCTGCATTTTTTCTATGAAAATGTATATTTATTTAGTAAAAGGCATATTTTACTACAAGGTGTATCAATTTTGTGTCTCTGTGTTTACCCACTGGAAAATTAAATGAAAGGTTGTCTGGCTTTGTTGGTAGGACTCTGAACCCCGATTAGATATATAGCTCTCCAATGGATTCGTTTCCCACATACTAGGGTTCCATTAAGGAGTTGCAAAGGGAATGACAGCACTTGGCAAATCCTAGGCCTAATCATAGCATAGTGAAGTGACTTTTGGAAGGTACATTACCAAGCAATTAGGACCCATTTAATAAATTACCCCTTAGGGAACATTTGAACTCTACTGGTCTGAAGAGGTTAATGCACCTCTCACAACTGTGTGCTACTCACCTCAGGGAATGTATTTGAGCAGCGATTCTCCTTAGAGGAAAGAGAAGGGGATCTATTTCATGAGTAGATTTTATAGGAGCTGGAGGAGATGTGAGAGACCATCTAGCCTAGCATGCTGATTTTACAGGTGAAGAAACTGATACCCACAAACATCAGTACCTATCATGGAACAGGAACTGGTTCCACCACTTCTAATCTAGGAACTACCCTGTAAAGCATATGTTACCATCCTCATTCTGTAGTCAGAATAACCAGAAATTAAAGCCACGAAGCTTTTTAGTGGAATCAAGATTGATCCCAAGTCTGTCAAGAGTCACAGCGTGGCTCAGTGGTTGAGCATCAACCTATGAACCCAGGAGGTTTGATTCCCGGTCATGCCTGGATTGTGGACTCTATCTCCAGTAAGGGGCATGCAGGAAGCAGCTGATCAATGATTCTCTCTCATCATTGATGTTTTTGTCTCTATCTCTCTTCCTTACTCTCTTTAAAATCAATAAAAAGATATATTTTTAAAGAAGAGTTACAAGCTTAATTTGTGACAAAACCCATGTCCACTGACCACCAGGCCAATACTCTTCACTGCAGATCATGGCATTGCCTCCACCGTGTGGGTCTGGGGGTCAGAACTCCTTCGTCCGGCACCCATGGGCTGCGGGAGGCCAGTAGTGGTGGTGGTGGCAGGGGGGAGGGAGTGTGTGGAATGTTTCACGGAGCATGGCTGAGCAGTGTGGGGCTGCCTTCTTGAGGGCCTGCAACCACACCACTGAGTGACCTTGCTATTTGTGGAATCTAGACACTTGCTGCCCTGATGACCAGGAGGGTTAGGGAGCAAGGTCAGAGGGGAGCTGAAGGCTCACATTCCAGTCCTGAAAGAGAAGTGCGCAGAGGAGACCTGTCTCTCCTTCCTCTCCAGCTCTGGCTGGGACTCTGCCCAGGCAGGGGAGGGGCCCTCCCTCTGTCCAGCTGTTGTCCACCTCCCTCCCCTCACAGCTGCAGCTGTTCAGCTCCATCAGTCTCATCCAAGACTGGGTGGAAGGAGGGGGGTGAGGGAAGAGAGGGCCTCTTGGGTGTGCTGGCCAGGTGACTTTGGTTTCTGCCTCTGAGAGGTGTCTCCCATTGCTGAGAGAGAGGGGTCAGGGTGTCTGTCTAGCTTTTGGGTAATTGGTGGGGTGCGGGTAGCTTAGCTTTCAGACTCTCAGCATTAGTTCCCCCAGATGGACTACTCTTTTATTGAAAATAATAGGAATATTTAAATTTTTTCTTCATATTCTCTTGGGACTAAAACTCTTCTAACTCTTTTCCTTTGCTTGGCATTTCTTAGCTTTGCTGCAATTTTCATTAATGAATAGACACATAGCCTTTCCCAATCTCTAGGACAGGGAGATGGGCACAGGTGTGAGAGGAAGGGGACAGGGTCTCTGTTCCTTCCAGCCAGATGCTTTGACATTGTTGAGACTTTGTGTTTGGGGTTTAGACTTGAGGTGCATGAGCTGTCAAAGAACAACTGTGTCTTGTCCTCCATGTCTGGGCAGGAGGCACAGAGACATCAGTCCTGGCATCAGCAATGCTGCAGCCAGACTTGTGCCTGGCTTTGTTCTCTCTGTCCCCCCAGAAATGTAGGTGAGGCCCCAAGGCTCTAATACCTACCTTCTTCAGGAACTAAAAGGAGAGGTATAAAAAGGAATTAGTACTCTTTCTTGGATAGACCTCAGTTTGCCAACCTATAGAATGGGAAGAAGCATTGCTACCCTGTTTCAATCTAATGGGCAATAGCATCACAGCATAAAAATTGATTTGAGCCCTTTGGAAAAGAGGCCTTAGGAGAGAGTCACTTGTTTTTATTTCTTAGCTTCATCCGTTCCCAGCGTATGACTGAATGGGTATAAGCCAAGTAATATACATTTATGATACTAGACTGGCTTTGAATTAGAGATATCTGGGAAGCTTTTTAATAATTCAGACTCCTGGGCCCCCAGCCCAGATCTTCAGTCTGAAATTCTGGGAGTGGGGCAGGAATCTGTATAGTGAAAAGATTTCCAGATTATTTTAATGCACAGTTAGGTTTGGAGAGGTTCAAATCTTCTACTTTTGAGGAGAAATCTGGTAAGCAAATACTATAAGTGCTTTCTTCTGAGGCATACCTTAACTTTGAGGAGTGTTTGTTCATGCATTCACGCATTGATTCATTCATTTAGCTAGCAGACATTGAGTGAGTGTCTGGTGTGCCATATGCAGCTCTAGGCCGAGGGCTGCAGGCAGGATTTGGTGGAGTGTTCTCCCTCAGGGAGTGCATCGTCTGAGCGGGGACAGATAGGAACACCAACACCGAGGACAGTGGTGCCTAGAGAGACTAAGGAACTTGACTAAGGCCACTCAGGGAGCTGTTTTGTTGTTATTGATAAAAAAACCTGGGCTGAGGAGGGCTTACTTTTGGAAAAACTGCATCAAGAACCCACAAATGAGCTTGGTTATATCTGGACTCTGGAGGTGCACACAGACGTGGCGTCAGTCTTGATTTCAGTCACATGACAGGTGACTCGCAGATTTGCACATTTCTTACCTGCAATATTAGGATAATATACCCACTTTGCTGCAAGTTGTTAGGATTAGAGATATCATATGCTTGGTTTATGCTAACTGCTTAATTAATGCTTGTTTTTCTTCTTCACCATTTAATTTGATCTCATAAGTGAGGACAGCATGTTGTTTTGGTCTCAATTTTTTTTGAGCTCTCCTTCTAGCTGGGCGCTGCCTTAAGCCAATTTCCACTTTAGAGTTGATTTCAAGGTGCCAAGTTCCAGGCACTGCAGGGGAACATTCACTGCCCCTTTCTCACCCTGGGCCCGGCCCGGCCTTGGGGAGTCCAGCCCCCTCTTGTTCCTTTTAACTCAATAATCCCTGCACAGCCCCATTCAAATTGCTGGAGCACTCTGAATGCCTTATTTCTCGGTCAGGCTTCTTCATCCAAGCCTTTGTCCTTCCGCTCACTCCACATTAAACTCTTGTCAACATTTTTTCCCAATGAAGTTCTTCCTCTCCCGGCACAGTCCCCAGTCTCCAGCTGGCTTCCCTAGCCAGGGACACAATTGGATTGCAATTGCGAGCACTTCCTGGAGATCAGGTCCCTGGAGAGCTATAACAGTCCAGGAGTGTTTCTGGCCACCTATTCCTGTGGTTAGTGGAGGCTGTGCGTCCAGCACACACTCCCATACCCGCAGAGCTGGGGAGCGTGCATGCGTACTGAAGCTTTCAGGGAGGCCCGCCTTTGTATTGCATTACCTATGTCACTAGTTTCTGGCTGCCAGTTTGAATTTCTTAAATGGATTTGCTGATTACAGGCTCTGGAGGGGTCTCTCTCCACTCCCCCCCCCCTGTACATAATTGGGCATGGAGCCCTTGTGGGGTGGATTTGGGTAATGGCTAGGCTGCATTCCTTCCATTCTTTTCTCACAGGAAAAAGTGCCTGGAAATAACCCTCCGGTAGGGATTGCTTACAGGAGGAGGGGCCAGTTTTAGCCATTGGCCTTCACATTTGGTCCCTCTTGGCCCTTTCCAGCCCTTCCCTACCATTTCCCCTCTAGGCAGATGCTACCAGCTGGGCAGGCGTGGGGGTTGCAAATGCCCTTCAATGGGTTTAAGGACCTGACCAGCTGGGCCACCTGCTTTCAACCCTTCTAGTTTGGATTGTGGCCTCATTCCCCGGGACTTCCTCCATAACCACAAATACTACGCAGAATTGGGCAGCAATAAATGAAATTTCTTTCCCTTCCTTCCCTCCTTTTCCTCCTTCCCTTCCTCTTACCCTCCTTCCTTTCTTCCTCCCCCCCTCCCTCCTTCCTCTCTCCCTCCCTCCTTCCTCTCTCCCTCCCTCCTTCCTCCCTTTATACAAAGCCAGTTTTTGCAATTGAAAAATAAAAGACCAACAATTGAGTGTAAGTGAATTTCCCTGCAAATAGGATGCCCTGCTGGATTTGGGAATGATTCAAAGTAGGGAATCTCTCCCCGGGGAGTCTGTTCCAGTTGGAAAGTGGATGTAAGGAAGCTTCTCTTTGTTTTCCAAGGCACCAGCTCTCTCTCACAGTTTAAAAAAGGCAGCTGCCGCCTAATGCCCCTCACCACCTGGCCATCAGGAGGCCACTGCGGGGTCAGGTCTTCTGGCTGTCCACATGGCCTACTCAGTTCCTCCCTTGCCTGCCCAGGCTCTGCCATAGCGTTTGGCCTGATGCCATCCATGGTGGCCCCCTCCTTTCAGAAGGCGCTTCAGTGGTCATTCTGCCCTTTGACACTCCTGCCTCCCTCGGTGAACAGCCTTTTCCCCGGACCTGGCACCTAACTCTCCACAATGGACACAATGAGATGTGAATTGAAAAGATAGGGCTGTGGCTGGCCAGTGTGGCTCATTTGGTTGGAGTATAGTCCCATATACCAAAAGGTTGTGGTTTGATCCCGGTTGGGGCACATATGGAAGGAAACCAGTTGATAGATGTTTCTCTCTCTCTCCCTTCCCATCTCTAAAATTAGTAGGCATATCCTTAGTTGAGGATTAAAAAACAAAAAACAAAATCCAAAAACAAAGAAAGAAAGAAAAGAAAAGATAGGGCTGGTGTGGAAATTGCCAACCTGGAGACCCTCACAGCCTTCTCACATGCATCAGAAGATAGGGACTCGGAGACAGTGGCACATTCCGGTGACAGAGTAGTGAAGGGCCACACACGAAGGGCGGGGGTGGGTGGGCATGGAGTATCTGCCCAGTGAGGAGTGCTGAATTTCCCTTTGCAGTGTGTGCATGTTGGGGGAGGGGAAATGCTGGCAGAGCCTTCTTGGAAGCTTCCCCAACCCTGCATGCTGATTTGTGACAAAACCTTTACTTCATACCTATCCCCTGTGGGACTCCAAGAAGGCCTTGCACAAAGGAGACTTTCCCACTGACCCTTCATCAGTATCTGGTTTGGGATTGTGCTAGCTTATTGTAGAGTCGGGAGGAGTAGGCTGGACACTTAAAAAAAAATACTTTTAGTATAAATAGTGTTGTACAATCCTATCTAATAAAAGAGAAACATGTAAATTGACTGTATCTTCACTATGCTACCAGCTAATAGGAGTGAGTATGCACATTAACCCAACCAAGATGGCGAGGCCCATAGTGGCCAGGTGGCGCTGGGGCTACCGGGCAGATGGGAGACACAAACCAGCAGGAAGACCAGCACCCAGCAGCCCCCTGATTGGAGACAAACCTACAGGAGGCCGGCACCCAGCATCCCCTGATCGGAGACACAAACCCGAAGGGGGCTGGCACCCAGCAGCCCCAAGCCCCGTCATGGGGCCGCAGGGGGCCAGATTGGAGACAGAAACCTGCAGGGGGTAGGCATCCAGCAGCCCCTGAATCGGAGACACAAATCTGCAGGGAGGCTGGCACCCAGGAGCCCCAAGCCCTGCTACCACGGACATGGGGCTGGGCGCATGGGGAGTGGATTAGAGACATACACCCAAGGCCCTGGGGCTGCTGGCGGGGTGGGGGTGGGGGTGGGGGTGGGTGATAGGACAGCAGAGACACAAACTCACAAGAAACCTGTGGAAAGGGAGATAAACTATCATAATTTTATCTCTCTTTCACAAGATGAGAAAACTGCCCCTGGATTATTTAGTGATATATCCCACACCTATAAGCACAGGGTATGTTATGACCACTCTCAGGAAGGTCTGGTCAGAATACCATCTCCAGGGAATAACGCTTCTGTGGCAAATCATCTAAGAGAGTAAACAAGCTTTTGCTGGGTTTATTCTGAAGGTTAGAGAACATGCCACCCCAACTTATGCTGTGTTGTTATATTGATTATCTTGAGTTGCAGATGCTTGAAAAACAGCAAATGCATGCAGAGGCTTTCACTGAAGTCTCCTGATCTGCCTAAAACTGGACCCCCCAAAAGGAGCTTAAATGTCATAGGTCCCCTTGACAGAAGAAGTGCTGTCAGGCAGAGAAGACTGACTCCTGTTACAAGACAGGAGAGTGGAAGTTGACATCACACCCAGACTTTGTTACAAACTATTTCCCCCCACCCCCATTCATCTTTCCTAAAAATTATTTACTCTCCTCTAAGAGGCCCACATCTCCTGTTCGCTTTCCCTAGGAAGAAGGCATTTAAATCTGCATTCTAAGCCACCTTGGGGAGTTACTCATTTATCCCTGGGATCTCCCACATATACACAAGGTACACATGTTAATGAACTTTTGTTTTTCTCTTGGTGATCTGTCTTTCATTACAGGGGCCTCCACTAAGAACTCAGAAAGGTAGAGGAAAACAATTTTCCCTCCTCCATAATTCTATCTGAGGAAATCAAGTCCTCAGCTGAACAATGAGGTTGGCTCAAGTACCGAGCAGTCTTGGCTGGTGGGAGGGAGGCTTCTAGGCGTCAAAGTGGGATGGAGGGCACATGCATGGTTGTGTTTAAAGTGGTTCAACATTTTTGAGGATGATTTGGTAAATTCAATAGAAATGTTCAAGATACATCCAAGAGTCTTCTTCTAGGAATCACATCTGCTGAGATAAAGCACAAGCGCATAAGCCCTGGTCAGAACCCAGGATGCTACTGCAGGCTCCCCTTCCACGATAGGAAAACCTGGGAACAACCTGCATTTGTAGGACAAGGTGGCACCTATACTAATAAAGGGGTAATATGCTAATTAGACTGAATATCTTCTGGGCGACCTTCCAGATGTCCTTCCTGACAAAGCCATGTTGGCGGGGCCAAGGTAGAGGAGGCTAGAGGCAATCAGGCAGGCAGGGGAGAGTGGTTAGGGGGGCCAGGCCAGCAGGGGAGAGCAGTTAGGGGGATCAGGCTTGCAGCCAGGTGAGCGGTTAGGAGTCAGAGGTCCTGAGGGGTCCCAGATTGGAAAGAGTGCAGGCCCAGCTGGGGGGACCCCTTTCCCATGCATGAATTTTATGCACCAGGCCTCTAGTGAGAGTATAAATCAACAGAATAGAGAAAAAAGGATGCCTTACAAATCTGCCAGCATGACAAATCAACTTTCCATTTTCTATGATGCTTTCAGTCTGTATTTACTTACAAACATGATTTCTACATGCTCATTGGCATAATGTAGATAGAATTTTGCATTCTATTTGCTTTATTTAGTACTAGAGGCCTGGTGCATGAAATTTGTGCATGGTGTCCCTCAGCCCAGCCAACATCCTCTCCATTCTGGTACCCCTCAAGGGATGTCTGACTGTCCTGGTAGGATCAGGCCTAAACAGGCAGTCGGACATCCCTCTCACAATCCAGGACTGCTGGCTCCCAACTGCTTGCCTGCCAGCCTTCCTGATTGCCCCCTACTCACTTCTGCCTGCCAGTCTGATCACCCCCTAACCACTTCCCTGAAAGCCTAATTGATGCCTAACTGCTCCCTGCCAGCCTGTTTGCCCCTAACTGCCATCCCTTGCAGGACTGGTTCCCCCCAACTACTCTCCCTTGCAGGCCTAGGTCCCCCACAACTGCCCTTCCCTGCAGGCCTGGTTGCCCCCAACTTCCCTCCTCTGCTGGCCTGGTCACCCCTAACTGCCCTCCCCTGCAGGTTTGATCACACCCAACTGCTCTCCCTTGCAGACTTGTCCCTCCCAATTCCCCTGCTGGCCTGATCACTCACATCTGCCCTCCCTTGCAGGCCTGGTCCCTTCCAACTGATGTCCCCTGCCGGCATCTTGTCATGGCCATCTTGTGTGCACATGGGGGCAACTATCTTGTGTGTTGGAGTGATGGTCAATTTGCATATTACCCTTTTATTAGATAGGATTCTACCACAGCTACATAATAATTACAATTAGACTTTTAAATGTCTACACAGTAATTCTTGATACTTATTGATTTTCCCATTGTTGAACTTTTAGCTTGTTCACACTTAAAAAAAAATATTTTATTGATTTTTTACAGAGAGGGAGAGGGATAGAGAGTTAGAAACATTGATGAGAGAGAAACATCGACCAGCTGCCTCCTGCACACCTCCTACTTGGGATGTGCCTGTAACCAAGGTACATACCCTTGACCAGAATCAAATCTGGGACCTTTCAGTCCGCAGCTCTATCCACCGAGCCAAACTGGTTTCGGCTTGTTCACACTTTTTAAACTTACCTTACAGATACTGCATTAATATACACCAATATTTTATGTTAATAATATATGTGTATTTATATGTGTGTGTATACACTAGTATATGTGTGTTTATGTGTGTGTCTTTCTTTTTTTCTTCCTTTCCCATTTGCATTATTTTGTTAAGATTAGATAAGAAGCCAGCGTTCTTCCTAGACAATGGGAGATCTCATTCTGGGTTGTTAAATACCATCCAAATCTCAGGTGCCTGAGAACAGCCTCAGGATCTTGGTCTAAGTCTGTCCTTACAAACTACCTGGAAATGAGTTAGGCAGCAGAGTCCTGTTTTAAAGGCTGATAACTACAGTTTTGTTGTGGCTCAGGCTCTGAAGCCCATTGGCCTGTATATGTAGATTTTGGCTTTATGATTCAACTCATTCATTGATTCCCCAGGTGCACTTCCTTCATCTGACCCCATTCAAAGCAAGAGAAATAGATCTGGCTCTTACCCTCAGGGATTTTGTGGTCTGAAATGACCACAGATTCACCTGTTCAATTAGACTCTAATGCAAAGCTGCAAACTCAGATGAGTGAAATGTGTCAGGATGGTGGGTCTGTAACAAATAGAAGACCATGTACCCGACTGTAAACCTACCTCCTGTTTAGGCCCAGCTGGTTGTTGCCACACCACAATGAGCCTGGTATTGCTAGACATTCCATTTTTTTCACAAGGGAAGCTTGAATTCTTGATTTTTGAGTAAAAACTCCTGACTTTTAATTGTTGGTGACTAATTAAAAAAATGTAAAATGTGGTAGAGACCAAACAAAGCATATCTGTGGTTAGGGTGCCAGTTTGTGACCATTGGTGTATGTGTAATGGGCAAATTGTTATGCTGGGCATTTTGGAGTGTAGAAGGAACAGAGAAAGATAAAGGTGATAAAAATTAATGGGCAGGGCAGCAACTTGCACGATTACCACATGAAGCATTATGTGAACAGTGACACAAATGTGACAGCAGACAAGTTGCTCTGGAAATGCTCAGGCAGGGACAGTTGATTCTGTTCTGAGGATTGGGAAGTCACCATGAGAAGGCCACTCCTGCAGTAGGAACTGAGACATTGTGAAGTACTTAGTCTCTGTACACCCTCCCAGTCAGCCCTGAGACGGGGTGCCTGGGTCTGTCTGTCTGTCTCAAGCAAGAGACCACATTGTCTTTCCTAGTTCCTCTGGCAAGTCCTTTGAGAGGAACTAGGCCTCGGATGAGAGAGGGCTTGAAGCATAAAGTCAGAACTGGGAAAATTGCTTAGGTGGGTGCTGAGTAAATGGCACTTCCTCCATTTTCCCATCCGGGCAGTGAGGAAAATTGTCCCTAATGGGCACTTAGCGAGTATTTATTGGAGGCACATGGAGGCAGAGTCGCTAGGGCCCACTCTGAGAGCTGTGGAGGAGGTGAGGGTGCTTTGAACTCCTCAGGTAGGAGAAGGGACTTGAAGATGCCAGCATCCCTTCACAGTTTCCCCAGATGACAGCCAGGACATGCCAGCCTAGTAATACTTAAGAAATATGACTTGCTAGGAAAATAAACACCTTGTGTTATTTACTATTTATTAAAAACAAAGCTTTCCTCAGCTGGGAGGTTTCAGATCACTGACAATGTCAAGTTCAGTTTTCCTCTGTTAATAACAGGTCTGTTTGGTTGTCAGGAGCATCAAGACGTTTGTCTGGGTGCATCTTTGGTATGTGATGACTACACGAGAGGAAGGGGACATGGTATTGAATAATTGAAATGGTGTGCAGTGTCTGGGCCAGATCTTGTGAACAACAGTACAGAACAGTGGCCTTTTGGGTGCTGAGCACTACGCTAGAGGCTTTATCTACATTCCCTCATGTAATCCCCTCCAGGATTGGGGAGAGTGAGTGGTAGCAGGTGGGGAAGGGAAGGTGCTAATGGAGATAGCTATGTCTCCTGATGGGATAGACTCTCAGAGTGTAGAATCATGGTGAGACTTGGGCTTTGCTGCTAAGAGTCTAGTGAATCAACCACAGACCGAGAGCATCCTGGAGGAAGTGACAGTGGTTCAGGAGTGGTGGAAGGGAAGGAATGCTAGGCTGGGCTAGTTGTGATGGCTTTCTGGAGAAGAAGGGCCTGGAATGAGGGTCCCAGTTGAGGTGAAGGCTAGCTGACTTGAGGGCCACCACCTTTTGACCTTGAGTAACTGCATTACTGATAAGGACAATAATACCATTGCAATATTGAATATGAATTCTCCCCACTGAGGAAAGTAAGAACAGATTTTATTATTTCCACTTAATCACATAAGTGTGGAATAGTTGTTTTTTTGTTGTTGTTGTTTTTGTTAATCCTCACCTGAGGATATTTTTCCATTGATTTTTACAGAGATTGGAAGGGAGGGGGAGAGAGAGAGTGAGAGAAACATCTATGTGAGAGGAACACATCAATTGATTGCCTTCCACATGCTCCCGGACCTGGGCCAAGGATTGAGCCTGCAACCTAGGTACGTGCCCTTGACTGGAATCAAACCTGGATCCTTCACTCCAAAGGCTGACACTCTATCCACTGAGATAAACTGGCTACGGCAGTGTGGTATAATTTAAGAACAGGGATTTTGAAGGTAGGCAAATGTGGGTTTAAACATAGCCTTCTGAACTTGATTATTTAACCTCTGGACCTCAGTTTCTCCATTTGGAATGTGGGAAGACTAATACTACTTAGGATGTTTTATAAGGGATAAAAACTACAATTGCCCTTGGCATATAGTAGACACTGAATAATTAATAGTAGCTGCTATTGTTGTCAGTGCAGACTAAGAAACAGGCCTACAGAGGTTAAGTGTCTTGCTCAAGGTCATAAAGCTGGTAAAGAAAACACCCGGGACTCGACCAGGCTTTTTATTCTGTTCTCCCATTCTGTGTCTCTGGGCCTTTCCTTCCCTCCCTGATCTAGTGGACACTTGGCAGGCAGCAGGCAGGCAGGCCCCGGCGCCGTCCAGGATGCATTTATGCCTGAGTTGTAAGTTACGGGCTCTTTTCCTGCAGTAGGTATGATTATAGGGTGCTAACAGAGCAGCACACCCTGTTAAAAAAGATTAGCGGAAATGTGCCAGGGCTTTTGTTCACCAAGCAGCTCCATTGTGTTTCTCTCCTCTTCCTCACCCCTCCCTTTTCTTAAAAAAATAAAATAAAATAAAAAAGAAAGAAAGAAATGGAAAAGATGAAGGACTGTCAGCACCAGATCATAACATGGACCCCAGGAGTTGGCGGCTTTTCAGTGCCTGCAGGGAGTTCCTTCCTCTCCTGCTTTCCTCAAGTCCATGCTTTTCTAAGTCTAATTAAGATCTGTAACCACCCCCTGGCCCCCCCAAAAGCAGGGAAGTTCCTGCGTCCCTGTCTCTCATTGGCTCTTTCCCTTCAGCTCTGTTACCAGCCTCCCCTGTCCTGTGAATGCCTCCTACAGGAACTATTGAAGTGGCCAGCCAGGCTAACTGCTGGCTGTGGGTGGAGCCAGCTTTCTCCGGTACTCCTCAGGCGATGCCACACGCCTGCCCCAGAACCTTCAGTGACTCCCTGTTAGCTTTTCTCACGCCCATGCTTCTAAACTTCCCATGCCAGGCTCTCCAGAATCTGACCTTTGCTTTGTGATACCCCACTGCTTCTTGTATAAACCATATGCTTCCATTACATCAGCCAACACACTATTTCCTGAACAGGTCTGGAAATTACCTGCCTTTGGTCATGTAGTTCCTTTTTCTTGCAAAGTCCCCACCCAGGTGAAATTAGACCCATTCTTCAGGGATTGGCTGACGTGCAACTCTTCTGTAACTCACATCTTGCTCGGGAACATGTTCCCCTTACACCTCGCATACCACAGGTATGGAATTAATGTAGAATTCGCCCATGGATTCTCTGCTTGTCACTGTGCATGTCTCTTCCAGGGCCTCCTCAGAGTTTTCCTGTCTGTCCCCCTTTCCCACATGCTATGGAATGCATTTACTCCTTAAGTGCACATGATCTAACTTCTTAGGCATTTTTTTCCCCCTTAAGGGTAAAATTTCTTTTTCCATCATTGTCTGTTCAGTTTATGAGCCCTAAGTTGCTAAGGTGGCAGGACAATGCAGTAGAAAGAGCCCTGAGTTCTACTCCCAATGCTGCCTCTGACCAACTATGATTTGGGGCAAGTAGCTCCCCTTCTCTGGGCCTCAGTTTCCCATTTGTAAAACAATGAGTTGGACTTTCCAATCTCTAGGATTTGTGGATGGCATTTAAAAAAAAAGTTGTGTTAAGATGTAATTCACATGCTATAAAATTTTCCCATTTGTTATGGGCTCAGTTGTATGTCCCGTTCCCCCCAATTCACATGTGGAAGGCCCAACCCCTTGTACCTCAAACTGTGACTGCATTTGAAATAGAATCTTCAAAAATGTAAATTAAGGTTAAATGGGGTCATTATGTTGGGCCCTAATCCAATTTGACTGGTCCTTTAATAAGAAATTGGGACACAGACATGTAGAGGAAGGACCATGTGAATACACAGAGAGAAGAAGGCCATCTACAAGACCAGTACAGAGGCCTCAGAATGAGACCAAACTGCCAACAATTCTGGACTTATAGTTTCCAGAATCAAGAGAAGATAAATTCTGTTGTTTGAACCACTCAATCTGTGGTACTTTGTTATGGTAGTCCTGGCAAACTAATGCACTCATTTCATGTACAACTCAGTAGATTGGTATGTTCACAGAGTTGTATATCATCATAATCTATTTTTGAATATTTATTACCCCCCCCCCCCAAAGAAACCCCATACCCATTAGCAGTCACTCCTCATTTCTCCCCAACCTTCTCTCCAGCGCCAGCCCTGGGCAACCACTAATTTATGTTCTGTTTCTATGGACTTGTCTATTCTGGACATTTCTTTCTTTCTTTTTTTATTTTAACATATTTTATTGATTTTTTTTTCAATAAAAGAGAGATAGGGAGAGAGATAATTAGAAACATCGATGAGAGTCATCAATCAACTGCCTCTTGCACGTCCCCTACTGGGGATGTGCCTGCAACCAAGGTACCTGCCTTTGACCGGAATCAACCCGGGACCCTTCAGTCTGCAGGCTGACGCTCTATCCACTGAGCCAAACCGGTTTCGGCTGGACATTTCTTATATGTGGAATTATACAATACTAGAGGCCCAGTGCACAAAATTTGTGCATGGGTAGGGTCCCTAGGCCTAGCCAGCGATCAGGGCTGATTGGGGCCTTACAGCTGCCACCTGGGGCTTTCCTTCCCCGGCTGCTGGCTGCCAACTGAGACCTTCCTTTGTTCGGCACCACCCCCTGGTGATCAGTGCATGTCATAGTGAGTGATTGAATTCCCGAGGGGACAATTTGCATGTTAGGCTTTTATATATATATGTGTGTGTGTGTGTATGTGTGTGTGTGTGTGTATATGTATATATAGTCTTTTGTGACTGGATTCTTTTGCTTAGCAGAATGTTTTCAGTGCTCATCTGTCTTGTAGCATATGCCAGTACTTCATTCCTTTTTATTGCTGAGTAATAATTGATTGTATGGGTATAGCCACCTTTTGTTTGTCCATTCATCACTTGATGGACATTTGGGTTATATAAAATTTTTTGACTATTATGAATAATGCTAAAATGAAGATTTGTGTACAAGTTTCTCTGTGGACATGTTATCATTTATTTTGGTTATCTACCCAGGAGAGGAATTGCTGGTTCATGTGGTAACTATATTTAACTTTTTGAGTAACCACCAAACTGTTTTCCGAAACAGCTGTATCATATTATGTTCCCATTAGCAAAAAATAAAGGATTCCAGTTTATCCTCACCTTTGCCAACACTTGTTATTATCTGTCTTTTTGTAGCCATCCTTGTGGATATGAAATGGTATTTCATGTGGTTTTGATTTGTATTTCTCTGATGATGAATAATGTTGAGCATATCTGTTCATGTACTTATTTGCCATTCGTATATTTTCTTTGGAGAAATATTAACATACATTGCCAATGTTTAAATTGAGTTATTTGTCTATGTAGTTGATTGGTAGGAGTTCTTTATATATTCTGTATATAAGCTCCTTATCAGATACCTGATCTACAAATATTTGTTCATATTTTATGGGTTGTCTTTGCACTTTCTTGGTGGTATTATTTGCAGCATAAAAGTTTTTAATTTTAATGAAGTCCAAGTTATCTAATTTTTCTTGTATTACTTTTGGTTTTGATGTTGCATCTGAGAAAACATTGCCTAACCCAAGGCCACAAAGATTTATTCCTATGTTTTTATCTAAGTGTTTTCTACTTTTAGCTATTGCATTTAGCTCCATGATCCCTTGTGAGTTATTTTTGTGTATGGTGTGAGGTATGGGTTCAGCTTTATTTTTGTGTGTGTAGATATGTGGATGTCCAGCACCACTTATTGGAATGGATGGGATATTAAAGGTCATTTGAAGCAGCACATCATCTGAGGAGGAAGTGTGGACAATAATTAGTGTGGAGACTGCTTGAGGAAAATGTTCTTGGTTCTCTCACCCAGCCCCCAGCTCCTTTGACAACTTTTGTGCTGAGATTATATAATTCTGGGTTTGTTTAACTTGCCCTTCACAACTTCCAGAATGGTATTTATCTGGATGCTAAATAATTGATTCTGGTGATGGTAGAGGTCATAACAAGAGAATGTTTGGCTTCCATCATAGCAAGGGTGTTCTCTGGCTGTGAGACCTGCTGAAACCAACAGCAGAGAAGTTGTCAATTCTCCTACTGACGAGGTATTTGTGGGTCCAGAGTCCAGTTGATGGGGCCTTTGCAGGCCCTTGATTGGGCTACGGAGGAGATGATAGTGACAACTGAGGCCAAGTAAAAGGGAATTTTCAGCATTTTGGCTCATTTAATCCAATTCTGCTTTCAGGCCAGAGGAGAACCATTTTCTTTCCTGTCAGCACCTTTTCAGCAGAGCTAATAGGACCCCTGGGTAGATTAAGGGGCATTAGTGAGACAAGTTATAGTCATATCAGGCTCTACACTACATGTTCCCCTTTTTTCCCAGGCCTCAAAGCACCATCTTCCCCACCATGAGAGGTGAGGCAGATGTGGAGGCCCCTGCAGCCTGCTGGGTAAGAGTAGTGGGAAGGCAGTGGGGACCTCAGAGGACACAGGTCTTCTACTTCCTCCTACTGTTGACATGTGGGAATGGGAGGGTCTTGCTAGTCACTGGTGAATCTCTCAGGTAGGGCCCCGACTCTCTTCTCTAGGCATATTCCCATCCTCTTCCGTGGTCCCTGGCTCCAGTCAATTCAGACCACACCCATGCTTGTTTGTACTCTTCACCTCTACATCTTCAGCACGTGGAAACTCCCTGGTGCTATGAGTAATGGTTGAATGAAGGGATGAATGAATGAATGCTTTTCCACCTTGAGCTCAACCAGTTCCTTTTACCTCCCATTGCCTGTTGGCTGTCTTCCAAAGCCTATCAACCATTTAAGATTCAGCTTAAATATCTTGTCCATAAAGCCTTGCCACTCCTTGCTCCAATAATTGAATATGATGATTTCTTCTCTTTAATCTTGTACTTATTAGGTTTCTACCTCTATTTCCCACTTTTCACATTCTGTCCAGCGATAAATTATTTGTGTGTATGGCTAAACCCCAGAATTGAAACACAAGGCATGAGACAGGGAACATACTTTCTCATTTTATATTTCACTACCTTTCTCCTCTTTTCCATTCATCCCTCCTAGAGTGGTGTTTTACAGACATTTGCCACTCAATGAAATCTGCTTAATTACTGTGCCTAGGTTACTGATGGTTTGTGCTGGGTCTCTGCCCACCAGGTTAGAGTTCTGCCTACAGCTTTATGCTGCCCAGAGGATTTTCCTGGATTTCACATCCTGGAGAAGGAAGTATCTGCAAGAGACAGATGTCTGTGTGTGGCATTCCCCATCTACTGTGTATAATTTACATATCTCTGTGTAGGGAACATCACCACAAGTGCATTAATAAGGTATTATACTTGACTCCTGGCAGGAAGAATTGGAGCAGATAACACATCAGTGGTAATCCCTTGCTCTGCCCTGGAGGATACAGAAAAATCTCTGGTGTGAGCTGCTGGCTGTGGATTTTAGAGACTCACCTGCTATGTTAATGTGGTGGCTGGATTTCTTCCTCCAGTTGATTAGGCAGCTCTTCTGTGTTCTCTGCTCTTTGCAGTCCTCCCATCACTCTCCCCACTCGCCCCAGTTCTTGACCTGGAAGGTGGGCCAAGTGGGGTCAGAGGCTGCAGGGAGGGAGGGGCCACTTATAGGGCTGAGCTACAGAGGGCCTTTGGGGAAGACTGACTGGTAGGGAGGCTCAGGCTCAGGTGCTCAGTCTCTAATGAAAGAACAGGGGAGGAGGAAATGATGGTGACCCTCTACACTGATGCAGGCTGTTTCCAAATGCACTTCCAGATAGATTTTCACTTTTGAGTCTCACACATCATTCCTGGGGATGTTTTTACCTCTGTTTTCAGACACAGGGTCTATGGAGCATACAGGAAGGCGACTTGTTCCTGAAGTTAGTAGCAGGGACAGGAGGGAAGTTCACACTCTGTAGGATGCAGCATTGGTTAGGAAGCCAACCATACCTTGCACACAGAGATCATTGGATGAATATTTGTCCAGAAATGAATAGCAGCATCAATAAATAGTTGATTTGAGACAAAAGTTGATATGAGTTCTCTGGATTTTACTCCCAACTCACTCCAGTCTCCTTTACTCTTTGACTCAGTTTCTTCTCTTTCACTTCGGGCTAGCCGCTCTCCCTAGTCCTTGCATAAGTCCTAGCCTGAAGAATGACACCCAGAGATTTCTGGATAAGGTGATGCTGAATGTTGGTCCTGTGAGTATAAGTGGCTGGTCAGCAAATACTCAACTGTAAAACCCTCATCCTTGGCTTGAGGTAGATATTGTTAAGTGAGTACAGCTCTCTTTCTTCACAACCCACTCAATCCATGTCTACATAGCTCTCCAGGTCACCACCGCTGAAGGACCATAGTGGCATTTAGGATATCAAGTAGGTATAGTAAAAAGAGCATTCATCTGAGGATCAGAGGACCTAGCCTTTAAACCTTAGCTCTCCATTCTGCTTTGTGATGTTGGGATAGTCGCTGGAAATTTGGGGCCTGGAACTTGATGGTTTCTTAGATCCCTTATAGCTCTGAAATTCTAGGATTCCGTGGTTCTCTTGGGGAGGGAGAGGCTTACCGTGTGGCCTGGCCACAGAGGGGTAGGATTAACCTCCAGGGTCAGCAAGCTTACAGAGCTCAGGAAATGCCTCTCTGTGATCCATATTTGGTCCAGAGACAGGTGGTGGAGCCTGGAGGAGGGGAAGTTTGCTCACAGCCTCAGGGCTGGGGGAAGGGAGACCTAACTCAGCTGCCCTTGTTTCTGATGGATTGAAGGAGTACTCACTGCATTTAGATCTTGGCAAAGATGCTGCACCCTGTAAGTTAACTCTTCCAAGTCAAGTACTTGACCATTGATGCATCACTCTCTCTCTCTCTCTCTCTCTCTGCTGGTGTGAGGCAAGGAGAACTGTTATTAAGGAGTTTATTGGGAATCAAGGTTTACTCACTTTTCAGTAAATTTTTATGAGATGCCAACCTCTTGGGCAGATGCTGCTCCTTGGACTTGCATCATGGCCTCCAGAAAATGGCTTTCTTTGAGTCATTATTTCCCCCAGGCTCTCTTGTTTGGTAGGAAGGGCCCAGAAATATTTACAGCGTTAGTGAACCACTTTCTTTGTCACCACTGCAAAGCCAGGTGAGGGTAATGGAGCATTTCCCCCCATTGTACAGAAGGAGATATTGAGGCCCAGAGAGAATTTCTGGCGAAGCTGTGACTGCTGACATTTGGAGGGAGATGCCTCTGGTGTGAGCTCTCAAGGCTGTGAGTGAGCCTCGGTTGATCCGTGTGTGTATTTGTGAGGCACTGTGAGATTAGCCACTGAGCAGAGGTTTTATTTATGATGGCGCCTAGAACTCTCCGTCCGCTGCCATCAGTGGTGTTGCCGAGCTCCCAGGGGCATTGTAAATTTCCTAGGTAGTCTGTGTGTCTGCCATGTTCGGAGGCAGCCTTCTTCAGACGGTCCTCAAGGAGTGAGATGGGGCTTGGACCAGGCTCAGCTTTTCCCAGGTGTGGCAAAGGCTTCATTTCACAGGGCTGGGCAGAGAGGTGTGGGGCCTGGGAATTGGAGGGGACTGAGTCTGTGCTGCTACATAATGCTCTATTTTGGCCACTTATAATATAGCAGATGTAGTAATTTGGCATTCTTGGCTCCTCTTGACTAAAATGGTTGAAATGAGGAACTAACATGGGCAAGACATTATGTGGGATTTTAATAATATCCAAGCAGTATTAAGTAGTATAAGCCTAATGCAGACTGTAATTTTTTTTCATTAATTTAAATTGGGTGAACATTTACATACACATATTTAAATATATTTTTATTGATTTCAGAAAGAGGATGGGAGAGGGAGAGATAGAAACATCAATGATGAGAGAGAATTATCGATTGGCTGCCTTTTGCGTGTCCCCTACTGGGGGTGGAGTCCACAACCTGGACCCATGCCCTAAACAGGAATCAAATCGTGGCCTCCTTGTTCATGGCTCAATACTCAACCACTGAGCCACGCTGGCTGGGCTATATTTTAATTTGTAATGTGCTTTTCTCGAAAGCAGTCATACTGCCTTCTTTAAACCAATGTTCCAAATTTTTTTTTTTTTTTTTACTAATTTGGAAGTATTTCTTATTACTGATTAATGAGGTTTTATTAAGAATAGGATCAAAGCATCATACTATCTAGAGCTGGAAGGTTCCTTAGAGATTATCTCACATTCTTCATTTTTTTTTTATTGATGAAGGTATTACATATGTATCCTTATCCTGTCATTCCCCCCCCCCCTCTCTGCCCCTCTCTCATGCCCTCACCCCCCTGCTGTCTGTGTCCATTGGTTATGCTTATATGCATGCATACAAGTCCTTTGGTTGATCTCTCCCCCTTATCACATTCTTAATTTTAGAGATGAAAAAACACTAGTTATTGTACACACTTTGTCCCCTAATATGAAAGGGCTTCAGGAGTGAATAATTGGAGATAATGGAAATTTTTTCTTACCTTTTATTGAAATAAAACATACAGACATGAAAATTCAATTAACTTTGGTAAAGTGAACACATTATGGAACCAGTATCCAGATTAAGAAACTGAACTTTACCAACACCTCGAAGTTACCCTCAGACCCCTGGGCAAGGGCCTCAGAGAGCCCCAGAGTATAGGGAAGAGCAGCTGCAGGAGGCAGCTATCATGTCACGTAATGCACCTAAAAGCTCTACAGAAGCCCCTGGTCAAGCATAACTACATCCTGACATCTAATAGCAGATTCATTTTTGAACTTCACATCAGTGGAATCTGTATGTGCTCTTTTGTGTCTGGCTTTTACAACATTTTCCCATTGAGATTCATCCATGCTGTTGCAAGTGGCTATAGTTCATGAATTTTCATTGCTGTGGTATTCCACTGTGGGACGATATATCACATTGATTTAGCCTTTCTACTGTTGATGGACATTTTAGTAGTTTCCAGATTTTGGTTATTTTTAAATAGTACTTCCCCTTCTATGAATATTCTGGTATACCTTTTCATTGAAACTCAGTTCTGTTGGTTTATAGGAAAGAATGGAATTGCTGAGTGGCATATTCTACTTCTGATGTTATTCCCAGTTTCCCACTCCCTGCAGCAGCAGTATATGAGAGTTCCGTTTGGCCTGTGTTGGAATTTTCTCTTGTTATTATTTATTTTAAATTTTGGCTTAGTTTTATTTAAAAAATCTTTATTGTTGGAAGTATTACATAGAGTCGTCCCCTCCCCCCCTTTAACCTCTTCCAGTCCGCTCCCATCCTCCTCTCCCATCCCTCACAGACCCTCACCACCCCATTGTCTCTCTTGTTGTTTTAGTCATTCTGATGGATGTGTAGTGATATTTCACCATGGCTTTTATTTGACATAAACAATAACCAGTGAAGTTGAGCACTAGGAATGGGA
This sequence comes from Vespertilio murinus, assembly GCA_963924515.1. Classification (NCBI taxonomy): domain Eukaryota; kingdom Metazoa; phylum Chordata; class Mammalia; order Chiroptera; family Vespertilionidae; genus Vespertilio; species Vespertilio murinus. The sequence continues at coordinate 109,623,724 of OZ004707.1, forward strand.
TTTTGAGCATGTCTGAGATTTTTAGCTCTTACATCCAGGAAATTACTCTATGCCATACAAGGAGGACCCGGAGAGACTAAGACATATTTCAGGGATGAGAAGTAAGCATATAGCTACTGTGTAATATTGTTCAGCTTAGAGTAGAAGCAGCTGCAGCCCCTTGAGGTTGGGGTTATAGCTTATGTACTTTTCCACCTGCCTTCCCATTTGGTGGTTAGGAGAGTGCTAGGTACGTAGGTGTTCAGTGAAGATGAGTGCTGGGATAGTCTAGTTCAATTAGAGAGGGATGATGGAGACAGACTGGGGTGGGTGTGTGAGCAAGGAGTCCATGATGGACTAGCTTTGGGGTATGCATAGGCTTCTCAAATGTGAGTCAAGTCCAGCAGTGCTGCCTTAGTGCTATGAGCATGGCCTCCCATGTCCTATTCTGCAAGCTTGGGATGGCAGGGTCTGTAAACTACTGGGGGATTGATGTGATGCTGACAGGCTGTGTTACTCTGCTCCAGGGTCCTCCTTACACTACCTGCAGAGTCCACGCTTGCATTGACCACCTCTGTGGGCCCGTCTACTGACTCCTTTGGGAGGTGTGGGCCCGATTCTGCAGGGTCATGTCCCTTGGAGGGATGGAGTGAGCAGGGGTTGCAGGCCTTTGTGGATGAAGGCACACCTGGGATGATTCCCTCTGTATGGCCATAGGGGGCCCCAGGGTTGAGGGGAAGAGCAGCTCCAGGAGGCACCATCATATCACACATAATGTACCAAAAAGTGCTATAGAAGCTCAGGCTTGGAAGATTATACAACACTGTTTATCTCAGCCTCCTGCAAGGCAGGGCTAGCATCAGTCATCCTTGGCAAAGAACCATTCATTAGTTTTTAAAAATATATTTTTTTAAAATTTATTTTTAGGGAGAGGGAAAGAGAGAGAGAAACATTGACTGGCTGCCTCCTGCACACTCCCTAGTGGGAATCGAGCCTGCAACCTTTGTATGGTGCTCTAACCAGACTTGAACTGGCAACCTTTCAGTGCATGGGACAACGCCCAGCCAACTGAGCCACACTGGCCAGGGCCATTCACTCTTTTATTATCAGAAGAAATCTTATCTCTCTACACTGCACCAACTCCTTCCAGATGCTTCAAACCTATTTAGTTGATAAGGTCTTCATAAAATTTTCTCTCTGGCCTGTTTCTTTATGCCAACTTTCAATTCAAAATCAAGAGAAGAGCCAGCATGGATGTGTTTCCAATATGTATGTGCCAGGTGCTGCAAGGGCCCTGGATGAACCAGCTATGGGCCCTGCGGGAAGCTGCTCAGCATCCAGCACACAGAGTAGAATACAGGTACACAAGTAACGAATCGGGCCAGGGTACAAGAGTATCTGAGGGCCAAGAGGACAGGTGCCAAAATAGAGGAAGAGCATAGCTACTTTCTGTCTTTCCCTGCCCCCATTCCCTTGTGTCTTTCTTGTCTCTTTCTGTCTAGGAATCATTATTACTTACCTTCACTGATACATGTCTCAAGAGAGGTGATAGGGCTTGAGTAGAACTGGGGTGTGGGTGAGGAGGATTTGTTAGATCTCAGCTCTCTTCTCAGGCCAGGCCCTGTCCTTCAGGAAGCCAAGGCGACTCCCACCTTCCTTCTCTGTGTGTCTCTATCAGTAAAGCACTTGATGAGCAAATGAGTAAGATGTGATGCGTAGTCGTAGCCACGCCGCCTCCTCTCCGGACCAGCAGTGGGCTGGCGTGCGGATGGATGAGCTCAGGTTTGGACATGACTCAGGAGGAAGGTAGTGGAGAAATATAAGTGATCTCATGTGGTATTAAGTGGAGCTGGGAACGTGAAGTGTGCATACACTTATCTTCTTGTCATTTCTCTCCTCATTCCAGCCCCCTGGCAGCAGTCTGCCTGGATGGGACTCTCTATGGAGTGCAGTCAGAGAAGAGAGAACTGGCTCCATTTTCACCTGCTCATGAGTTTTCACTGACCATTCCAGCTTCTTGACTTGGAGCGTTGGAGAGGGGAGAAGTCCCTCGGCATGCCGTCTGCCTTCTTCCTCTGTGAAGTGCCCTGTCTTCCCTCTTAGTGAGCAGAGGATGCTCACTCTGTTTTAACTCCTCTGTGGTTAGGGACAGGTCAGCCTTGGCTGGGGGAAGGTCTGATGGACTTTGGCACTTCCTGAGAGGAGATGTGGGAGAAGACCCTACCCTTGGCAGTCAGGCAGAGGGGGGATTCATATGGTCTGGTGGAAGGACCTTTTGCATGTAAATGAGAACCTCTGATTTCTAGTTGTGGTTCAGATATTAATTAGTTTGATGTCCTTGGAAAAGTTCCTTGTCCCCCATATCTGTTACCTCACATGTCAAATGGCGACATGTACACCTGCCCTCCCTGCCACCAGAGTAGTGATGAGGACAACCTGAGTTAGGGTGACAGTCTAGGGAAGTGGAAGTACTGTTCATAAGTAATCTATAATAATAAAAGGGTAATATGCTAATTAGATGTCCAGACATCTTCTGGACATCATTCCGGATGTTTTTCCTGATGGGGCAGAGGGAAGCCAGCCAGGCCCCGGGTTCCTGCAGTGGGCTGGAGGAGGGAAGCAGCCTGGGTCTTGGGTATTGGAGGGAAGCCGGTGCCAGCAGCTGGGGGAAGGAAGGCCTACTCTTGCATGAATTTTCATTCATTGGGCTTCTAGTATGATATAATTGATAATAATAAGTACTGTAAACACTCAGAGCCCTGGGGGTAAGTAATTACAGCTGGAAAGGGCTATGGATCCCTGGGTTGGGGTCATGCAGTGCAGAGCCTGGCATCTGAGAGGTCCTTCCAGGTCCATTATCCCATGGAGGACACTGAGGCATGGCAGGGAGTCTGGAGCACTTGCTAAAGGAGGCAGTTTAAAGCAATATACTTCAAGGGGGGAAGATGACTCTGTTAGTCACTGTGATGGGCAGGTGACTGACTTCCCATTGGCCAGAAGTAATTGTCTAGAGGTGCAATCCTGGAGAAGGGTGGAGGTGAAGGATGTGCTCAGTCCCCCGAATTAGACTAGGCCTTGAACCTGATTGGGGAGTCCCTTCTTTCCTCATTTTTTTGGAGGCAGTGTGGTAGTGGAAGAGCTCTGATTTAGGTGTCAGAATATCTTGGGGGCACGAGGTGTCCTGAATCCCACTCTGTCATGTTTTTGGTGCTGCGACCTTGAGCAAGCCCCTTACCTCTCTTAAGTACCACGTCCTGCACCTGGAATTGTACTTTCTCAGGATTGCTGTGAGGACTGAGTGAAGGGAAAGAACAGCCTGGAAATAGAAGGTGCTCAATAAATATCACTTAAGTCTGAATTTCTTTCCCATTCATCTCATTTATGGTGTTTGCAAGGATTATTCCGGAGCCTTTTGACATCCACATTGATCCATGCCAGGCCTCAGAATTTTCCTTTCTTTCTGTGGAGACAGACTTGGCAGTCACTCTAATTTCATATCAGTAACCTATATTCTCATGTCAGCCATAGATATGTCCAGTTTGCACCCAGATATTATGTAGCATGGTTTTGCAAATAATGTTTACATGGGGGAAAACCCAGAATTTAAAAGCAACTTTTGTGTAAAAAACTCATTTTTTATGACTATGTTTTAAAAATAGTTTTATGATCTCAGAGAGGAAAGGAAAGAGAGAAAGAGATAGAAACATCAATGATGAGAGAGAAACATCAATTGGCTCCCCCTCAGCATACCCCTCACTGGTAATCAAGCCCCACACCCTGGGCATGTGTCCTGACTAGGAATAGAACCATGACCTCCTGGTTCATAGGTCGATGCTCAACCACTGAGCCATGCCAGCTGGGCTAACAAACTTGTAGAAGCAGAGATCTTTCTCACCTAAAAACAAAACCTAATTTGTGGATCTGTGCAGCATAGAGAAATCACTGAGCCCAACTCTGCTGCTGCTGGGAGTGGCCATGGGCAAATCACATGTCTCCTTCTGGCCTCAGAGTGTGTTACCTGTGGATGAGAGGGATACATAGACCAGGTCTCCCCACCTAAGCCCCACAGGGATGTTGGGGATGATGACATAGACCCTGAGTAGAGTTGAAGGACCAGAATGGCAGTGACACCTGCTAGGAGAGTCACCAGGCAAGGCTTCATGGTCTACCATCACATCATCACCTGTTGGGCTAGGACTCCTAGGTTATATATATATATATATATTCTAATGTCTCTCCTGTTTCTAAAGTTCTTTGACTCATAAAATCCTGGGTTTACATCTCTACTTGGGTGACTAATAGACATCTTAATGTGTTAGAAAATGTACTTTTGCACGCCCCCCCAACCCTGTTTTTTTTTTTTTTTTTAATAGAACAAACAGGATCTCTCATTTTCTTACTACTTCCACTGCTACACCCCTGAGGAGAGTCACCACCATCATTTCTCACTTGGATTATAATAACAGCGTCCCAAGTCATACTCCTGTCACTGCCCTTGCTCACTGAGACCTTCCCTTCTTACTCTTCTGTTTAAGATAGCTGCCCTTTCCCCACCCCTTTATTTCATACATAGTACACCAGACATATATTTTTTACTTCTTTTTAAATTGTCTTTCTTTTTTGTTGTACCCATGTCCTCAATGTAAGCTATATGAAGGCAAGGATTTTTTGTCATTTTTTTCTTCTGGTTTTATGCATGGCCCTAAACCCAATAACTAGGTCACATGACTAATCTGATCTTTAGAAATTGCTGGCAGTCTGGGAATTACTGTTCACCCTCTATTCAAGTTTTCCTTAATGCCAGTCCCAACCCTTTGCCTTGGACAGCATAGCCGCTGCCCACCTGCCCACCCCAAGACTCCTATCTTCCATGTATTGTTAGTTATCCAGCCCTGTGTATGTTAGGACTGGATCTGGTAGGCAAGATAACTGAGGACTTGATCTTTTTTTAAATTTTATTTTATATTTAAAAAATATATTTCTTTATTGATTTCAGAGAGGAAGGGAGAAGGAGAGAGAGATAGAAACATCAGTGATGAGAGAGAATCTCCTCCTGCACGCCTCCTACTGGGGATCAAGCCCGCAACCCAGGCATGTGCCCTTGGCCAGAATTGAACCTGGGACCCTTCAGACCACAGGCTGACGCTCTATCCACTGAGCCAAGCCGGCTAGGGCCTGAGGACTTGATCTTATACTGCCAATCCCTTTTGCCAGCACAGATCTAATACTATCTAATAAAAGGGTAATATGCAAATTAACCATCACTCCATCACAAAGATGGCTGTGCCTATAACCACAAGATGGTGGTGCCCAGTCCCCTCAGCCTTGCCGAAGTCCCCCAGTCCTTGGGGGGGCTGCCACTGAGAGCGGGCAGTGTGAGCGGCCTGGTAGAATGCTTGCTTTGTTGCTCTGGTGAGGCCCCAGCTATGGAGGTCCTCTGGGGGCCGAGGGCCCTTCTCCCGCAAAAGAAGTGTGGGTGCTCCTGGCTCCAGTGGAAGCAGCGCAGATCCCTGCTGCACACTGTGGTTCCCGCTGGCTCCTGGGGAAGCGACAAGCGGCCTACTGTGTGTGATGGGCTACTAGTATGTAATAGAAAGTGCTCAATAAATTCATTGTTTATTCACTCACTGGCAAATATTTTAATGAATTGCTGTTGACAAATGATTAAAATTCAACCCTATAAATGATTTGGACATTTGGAAGGTGTCTGACAAGGGTCAGTGACCAGAATCGATCTGCATTGGTAGGCAGGACATGGAAGGGTGTGGATGATGCAAACTTTAGTGTTTCTCTGGGAGTGTGGCAGTGAGTTACAGGTTCTCCTTGTTTCTGCTTCCAGGATGGCCACAGATCCCAGAGGGTGGGGAATGCACTTGTTTCTTTAAATTTTCACAGAGGGTAGAGCTGCTCTTTGAGATTTTAAAATACCCTGCACGGTCTCGATGGTGTCAGATAGCTAGTTTATAGGTCCTGTCCTAGCAGCGATAACTCAGGCTAAGCTGGATAATAAACGAAAGTGGGACAGAGCCGCAGGATAAATATTGCTTCAGGGCATCTTGAACGACACAAATCATGGGAAAATATCTTCCTAGCTTTCATTTCTCCTCTTCCTCTCTGGCCCTCTCAAAGTAGCTGCAGGCTCTATTCCTTACAGCACCCCACCCCCAGGCCCAGCCTCTGCACAGCTATGGGAGGAGGAATTCAGATTGGCCCTTGAATGCAAGTGTTGCTCTGCCTTCCTGCCCAGCTCTGCAGGGACCCCTGAGAACCAGCATGGACGAGGGCAGGTCTCCCATTTGTGGCTATTCTTCATTCAAAGCTGTAGACCACTGCTAAGCTTTGCAGGCCTGTTTCTCTCTAAAACAAGGGGGCTTAATTGGTGGTTCTTAGTCTAGAGTGAGAATTTGAGTCATCTGGGGAATTTAAAATCAGCTTGCCAAGTTCTGTCCTAGTGCACAGCATCAGCATGGTGGAAGTGTAGCCTTTCTTGCTTTCACGCACCTTTCCCTGGCTCCTGCCAGTGAGTGCTCTTGTGCCCAATCCTTTTTAGGAACCACTGTTTGTCCAGCCCTCTTGTACAAAAGAAGGGTGTGAGATGGTGATGGGTTAGGTGTTGAGACGGGCCGTTACGTGTGACCCCACTCTTGTACTCAATCCATCAGCACTGTCACTTGGTAAAGCTTTCTGCAGCTTTGGAATCATGCTTGCTTTGTAATCAACATCAACCCACAAATATTAATTTAGCCCATAGGGAATATAAAGGTGTCTCAAGTATGTATGCACAAAAGGTAGCTAATACAAGGCAGGTGAGCTATTAAATGAAGAAGATGGTCTCAGGGAAGGACATTATCTGCCATCCCAGCCTTTCCCTTCCAGAAATGCAGGAGTTATTCTCAGCTTTTTCTCTCAACACTCCCTTCCCTCCCCCATCCCCCAGTCCATGTTCACTTGTTTCCATCTGCACTCTGTCTCTCGATCATACTAGTACTTTTCTAGTTTGGGTGCTCAGGTGTCTTACCTGAACGTTACATTAATCTTCTAACCAGCCCTCTCCAAGCCTTCCTTTGCCAATCTACAGTGGCCATGTCTACCGACCTGGTACCTATGCCTTGTGTGTGGAGGATGCTCACCGGATCTGAGTGGATTAACTTCAGTGGTTCCCTATCAGGCTCTGTTTGGCCTTCCAAGCCCTTTGCATGGGCCTGTGGCCCTGCCTCCATAGCCTCACAGGCTGCATGTTCCAGCCACTCTGCTCTTCTTGACCTTTCTTGATTCTCCACAGACTTCCTGTCTCAGTGTCACCCATGCTGTCTGCTCTCCCTGGGACCAGGACACTTGTTCTCTCTCTTTTTTTCATATTTAAAAAAATTAATTTTCAATTTTAGTTGACATACCATATTATATTATTTTCAGGTGTACAACCCAGTGATTCGACATTTATAAATGTTACGAACTGATTGTCCTGATAATTCTAGTACTCATCTGATACCATATAAAGTTATCACAATACAATTGTCTATATTACCTATGCTGTACTTTACATGACTTTTCTGTAACTACCAATTTGTACTTCTTCCCTTCACCCTTATCCCGTTTTGTAACTGTCAAATTGTCCTCTGTATCTATGAGTCTGTTTCTATTCTGCTTGTTTGTTTATTTTGTTTTTTAGATTCTACTTATTTTGTTTAGTATAGCACCTTAGGTCCACGCTGTTACAGATGGCAAGATTTTTATTTTTTTATGGCTGAGTCATTTTTTCCCCCTCCCTCCCTCCCTCCCTCCCTCCCTCCCTCCCTCCCTCCCTCCCTCCCTCCTTCCCCTCCCTTCCTCCCTCCTTTCCTTCCTTCCCTCTGTTTTGTTTGTTAATCCTCACCTGAGGATATTTTCCCATTGATTTTTAGGGAGTGGAAAAGAGAGAGGAAGACAGAGAGAAATATCAATGTGAGAGAAACACATCAATTGGTTGCCTCTTGCATGAGCCCCGACCAGGCAACCTAGGTACGTGCCCTTTACTGGGATTGAACCCAGGACCCTTTGGTTCGAAGGCCAACACTCTATTCACTGAACCAGACCAGCTTGGGCATAGCTGAGTAATTTTCCATTGTATATATGCATCACTTCTTTACCCATTCAACTATTGATGGACTCTTAGGATGCTTCCATATCTTGACTATTGTGAGTAATACTGCAATGAATGTATAGATGTATATGTCTTTTATTCATTTTTTTGCAGCATGAATACTTTATAGAACTGGGGGAAAATAAGTCACAAATTTTAAAGATGAATCCACTTAGATGATAATTGATGTTTTTTAAAAAATTTATGAACAAGATTGTTTTGAATGACCCATTCACAGAAGTTCACTTAATCCAACTCAATGAAGCCCATGTCCTTGGTGTACTATTGGAACTACTGGTGGCACATTTTGAGGCCATATTTCCAGATCAGACCATGCCAGTTTGGGGATATTACATTGCATTACAAGAACCTGGCTGAATTTTCTTCAATAGTTCTAGTAGAGCTGCTGGTGACCCATCTTGCTTTCTCTGATGCAATGAGGCAAAAGGAACCAGCTGGTGCATAAATGTGTTCTTGAAACTTTGGGGAGAGTTTACCCAGAACGCCTGGATGTATATATCTCTTAGTGTTTTGAGTTTCTTTGGATAAAAACCCAGAAGTGGAATTGCTGGGTTCTTCTTTGTCTGAAGTTTCTTTTCTTTACAAAAAAACCACATTTTATTGATTTTTTACAGAGAGGAAGGGAGAGGGATAGAGAGTTAGAAACATCCATGAGAGAGAGTCATCAATTAGCTGCCTCCTGCACACCTCCCACTGGGGATGTGCCCGCAACCAAGGTACATGCCCTTGATTGGAATCGAACCTGGGACCCTTTAGTCCACAGGCCGACGCTCTATCCACTGAGCCAAACCAGCCTTGGCCTTTGTCTGAGGTTTCTATTGAGAAATCAGCAGGCAATATTGTGGGAGCTCCCTTGTTAGTAACTAACTGCTTTTCTCTTGCTGCTTTTAAGATTCTCCATCTTGGTGTGGGCCTCTTTGGGTTCATACTGTTTGGGACTCTCTGCACTTCCTGAACTTGTAAGTCAATTTCCTTTACCAAGTTAGGGAAGTTTTCCGTCATTATTTTTTGTAGAGTTTACAATTCCTTGCTCTCTCTCTTCCCCTTCTAGCAAGCCTATGATGTGAATGTTGGTATGCTTGATGTTGTTCCAGAGGCTCGTTATACTAGCCTCATTTTTTTTTCCTGTTCTGATAGCCAATTTAATAGAAATTAAGATATGGTGCTTACCTGTTGGCTCTATGGTGGAGGGACTCAGGAAAAGAACAGTGGCCTTGGCCAGCACTTCTGGGACACATGTTCTCTTTTCTCTGCTAGGCAGGCTGACTCCTACTCACCTAGTGGACCAGATAGGTGCCCCAGCAGAAATAGTCACCTCCTTCTCTTTGCCCTACCTGGTATTGAACCACGTGTTACATTCTTGTACTGTTTAAAATATTTGTTTTAAAGTTCTTATTTATGTAATATATCTCTCCCTCCATCTCACTCTATCTCCATCTCTTCTTAAAGTTTAATCTTCTTGAAAACAGAGACCAACCATGTCTTAAATTGACCTGATATGCCAAGTACAGTGTTTGGCAGATCTCTGCCTAATAAGTGTTTGTTGAATGAATAATATGTAGTGGAAAATACACTGACCACAGAGTTGAGAAAGGTATATTTCTGTATTGGTTCTGTTACTGCTTTGCTAGGTGACTCTAGATGAGTTCATTATCCCCTCTAGAACAGTGGTTCTCAACCTTCCTAATGCCATGACCCTTTAATACAGTTCCTCATGTTGTGGTGACGCCCAACCATAAAATTATTTTTGTTGATACTTCATAACTATAATTTTGCTACTGTTGTGAATCGTAATGTAAATATCTGTGCTTTTCAATGGTCTTAGGAGACCCTGCTAGCAGTTCTCAACTTGTGGGTCTACGCTACTGTAGAGCCTATTCTTGCTTGCAACTGGGGGCACCTATCCTTCCCTGGTGGATACTGGGAATGTTAGAAGCTTGGACTCGGAAAGCCAGACTCCTGGTGCTTCTGTCCCTCTGAATTCATTTTCCCTTAGTACTTAGTAGATTGCAAAAGGCCCAACCTCTCTAGTGGTGGTCATGGGTGCCAAGAAGAGATTAGCACTGTTCAATTGGTCAGGAGGCCCTCTAGGAAGGGCGCCCATGGAACAGGAGAGTCTTCCTCAGGGGTAGAAACCCTCCTGGTGTTTCTGGCATCTTGTTTATAGAACTCAGTTTCTCCTTCTGTCCCACTCTGCCCCACTCCCATGGCTGGGTATGGGGCCGGCATTGCACCACTGCAGTGAGAGTTGCTTTATAAATAGAAAGATACTTAACACCAACCCTGGAATCAAGCAGAGAGGGTGGCTCTGGGCAGCATTATGTTATAAATGAGCATTGATTTCTGGGAATCTACACGTGTGTATTAACCATACCCAGGCTGACTCCCAGGGCTCTGCTCAGTCCTGACCACGCTCCCTTCTTCTTCCTGGAACACTCCCTGCCCTTCCGAGCCCTCAGAGGATCCAAGGAGCCAGCAGTTTGGGATTTGCCTCCCTTTACCTCTAAGGGCATTCTCTGCTTGGGTACACATGTTCATTGGCTTGCTCCTTCTTTCATTTTCACCTGCCTTGAGGCAGGTGTTGTGCTAGGATTCAAGGTCAACAGAATTACTTCCTGTTCCCCCTCTCCTTCCCATTCTCAATGTTAAGATTAAAAGAGCAATGTGAAGAATTCTAATACTGGGGGCTCAGGAAATGAAGAAGATAATGTCCAGTTTTGCCTGGGTTTGGGAAGGAAGAGGCTTCACAGAGAAAACTGAGAATATAAAAGAGAGGGGAGTACTTTCCACATAGGGAACAAACAATGTGCAAAGGCACAAGGAAGCTTGCTCTTCCTTCCATGTGCAAGTGGTTGGCATAAACAGACATCATATCTCTGTTACCTGAGCTATGTGTACACGAGTGGATTATAATGCCCATGCAATATGACTACTCCCTCCTGTTTATAAGGATACTCAATCAGTGTTTGTTGATTGATTAAAATATTTTGTCTCTTGGTCTGTTCACAATGAAAAGGTTGGTTAAAACAAGATTAAACAATTGAATAACTTCACTACTACTAAGGCTTCCTTTTCATTTGGTGACTTGGACTTCATTCTGGGACCTTCTCAAAGGGAAAAGTTAAAGAAAATCCCAAGGAAAACTTACACAAGGTCTCCCATCTTAACATCATTCTTTCTGTCCCAGCTCACCCGCCTCCTGGCAAAGAACAGTGCATCTTTTAGGCCCTACTGAGTCCTGCTTAGTCTTCCCCAAGTGACCACCAGAGTTTTTCCTGAAATGATCCATGAAATGGAAACCATTGTAATGTTTGCACTGGGGAGTGAAATGGGAGGACTGAGTGTTAGGAGGGTGCTTGCAGTCTCCTAAGAGAGGCCTGGAGGTGAGGTGAGACTGGCGGGGAGACTAATGAGTCAGTGAACCAGAAATGTGGGGAGATGGCCATGATGTTGGGAAGTGGGAGACACACTCTTGCCAGCCTTGGGTAGCCATGTGTGGGTATGGGGCCGGCATTGCACCACTTATATGCTGACATTGCACATATATAATTTTTATAACCCAGTAGGTTGTGATAGGTTGGCCATTTTAATTTATATTTTCGTGATGTCTAATGTTCCCAAATAAGAAACAAAGTAATGGGATTCGTCGTCACAGAAGTTATTCGCACAGAGTTACTGGTTGGAAATGTGGGTGAGAAGGATGGGCTGGGAGTGTGGGCGTCCTGTGAGCTCTGCCTCCGGAAGAGGACTTGCACATTGATTGGTTTCCAGGCAGATTATAAGCTCCTTGTGGGCAGAAAGCAATTCTTGCATTTTGCTGTGGGATGCAGGACAGTGGTTTTCATTTAGTGCTATTGGGGGAGAGGGGTATGTCAGCTTCTCCCTACTGAAGACTTCTTTCCCTCCATCTTTCTTATCTTTTCCCCTGACCTCCCCCGCCCCCTTCCTCCCTGGCCTTATCCTTCTCTAGATTATTAGCATAATATTGGTGTGTGTGTTTTTTTCTCTTCTGTTTGAATTTCTGTCTTCATCATGGCTTGGCTGGTCAATCACAGAGATAAGAGGTTTCTGACCCCAGTGCTAAATCCAGTACCTGACACTCGGTAAACATCGCCAGGCTTCTTCCCTCCTCTGAGAGTTTAGTTGCAGTTTTTCACAAAAAGTCAGGGAGATAGGTGGTGTAGCAATACTGATACTTCAAAAGCCATGTGTCTGAGCCAAGGGTGCAGGTAGGGCTCTGGCCACTCACAGCTGCTCTTGGCTGCTGTGGCTGTAGGAGGGGTCAGCATGTGGGAAGGGGCAGGTGAGCTCTCTGGGCAGGTCTGTGTATCTGTTGCAGGGGATCTGATGGAAAGCCGTGGAGACACCCTAAGGCTCCCGTCTGTCCCCTTTGTTCCCATCACATACAGGGATCTGGTTGCTCGTTCTCTGATGTGGTTTCTCCTGCGAGGCTGGAGGAATGAGAGTTATTCAGTAGCTTTTTATGAAGAGGAATGTGTGATTTGAACAATGCTGGGCCCAGGATGCCCTGGATTCCTCAGTTGACTTTGACACTAGACAGGAACTATCAGGAGCTGGAAATAGGCTGCGGGGCCCGGGGGATGGTCGATTGTTTGTGGCAACCCCACAGTCACCATCCCGCCTCATCCTGGAACCATGGATGCCACAGACAGGAAGGCACCTCCCAAAGTCATGTAGGAAGGAAGGGACTGTGCTGCTCCCATGCTGATCGCATTAAACACCCCGGCATGTGGCTAGCCTGGACTCCAGGTGGGGCGGGCTCAACTGTCCCAGGGTGGTAGCTAGCACCTGCTGCAGTCACCTGTCCCTGTCCTTAACGGCTCTCTTCTGGAGGCTTCCTTGCATTTAAACCCACTCCTCTTATTCTGCCTTAATTGAAACAAGACACCAGGCCATCACCCCCTGCACAGAGCCTTTAAACGCTTGCGGGCATGGTGTTTTCCTTCAGTTCTGGAGAACCAGTGGGAGGTAGTGTCTACTTTAGACACATGAGGCAGACAGCTGAGTAGAATTTGTAACGGATAAAATATTGGCTCAATTTAAAGTTGGTTTTCCCTAGTTTTAATGGTGAGGAAGGTACAGCTCTGTACTGAGTTAACTTCATGCATTTTTTAAAAATTCCTCACCCGAGGATACTTTTCCATTGCTTTTAGAGAGAGTGGAAGAGAGAGGGAAAGACAGAGAGAAATATCAGTGTGAGAGAAACACATTGATTGGTTGCCTCTTGCACAAGCCCCAACCAGGGCCCGGACTGGAGAGAAACCTGCAACCGAGGTACGTGTCCTTGACCAGAATACAACCTGGACCCTTTGGTCCGCAGGCTGATGCTGTATTCACTGAGTCAAACCGGCTAGGGCAACTTCATACATTTTAAAACCAACCTTTGATTTGTTTTAGCAACCAAGAGATGAATACATGAATAAGGAGTCCATATTATGTGTTGTCCATTTAAGATTTTGCTTCAGCATGAGATGGGCACTATTCTCCCCATTTTAAGTCCACATCCCCAGCCAGAGTTCTGCCCAGCAGATGAAGTTGTTGGATCAAATGACTCAGGGACAAATTTTCATGACAAGATTTGCTCTGTCTCTTCTCATGGTGCACGTAACTTTCTGGCATCCTTTAAGTACATTTCTATCTTGGAGGATGAAACCAAGTCTATATTCTGCAGCTGGGTAAACCTTCCTGGCCAGATATGACCCCCTGCGAAAGTAAACAGCTCTGAATTTTGTGCCTAGAAAGTGCATATTCTCTTGGGCAGTCAACCATATGCTGAGACTCATGTGGGTTGTACATGTATGTCACCATCAAAGCATGTTTCTCAAATTTTGTGTTTCAGCATGTGGGTGCGTGTGTGTGTGTACCACCTAAAAATTGTTTCATGAAATTATTGTGTGAGATACATTCTATTTTCCTGTTTCTTTTTAATTTTTAAAATATTCTTTCTGACCCACTGAACTGATTTCATAACCCACTAATGAGTAATGACCTGCAATTTGAAAAGCACTAGTCTGGGAGTTGCCATAGATTAAAGCAAATGGAAACAATTAGCAAATTAATTCATTTGGGTCATAGCCACACATTCACTATAGCTTAGATTCTTTATTTCTTGAAATTATATTTTTCTATTCTTATTTTCATTGGTGCCTATTAACTAGTAAGTGCCTGTCAACCAGGAAACTTGGATTTCATGCATCTTTCAATAAGGACCTCTATCAGTCAGTATTTTAACACCATCTTTCTGAAATAGATTTGATCTTAACTCAAGATACAGGTGTTTATTTAACAGAAGATTATTTTTATAATAAAATTATTAACAGAGCCATGATTTGTGGGTTTCCTGATTTACTCGATAACTTTCATTGGGTGTTTTTAAGGTTGAGTAAACTAGCACTTTGAATAAATTAGCACATTTATGAATTAGAGCTGGGGATTTGGAAATGTCACCTTTCTGCCCTCAGGGAGCTCGCTATGAAAAGGCATTGAAAGACTCTCACAAAGGAAATACAATGTGAGAAGTTCTGCAACAGAGGCATTTGCAAAGGCTACACCAGGGAGGTTGACTTTGGGAAGTCCAAAGGCAGGAGCCAGACAAGGCAGAGATGAAGTTTGAGATGGGTCTTGAGGATGCACAGGAGTTCGAGTGGAGGGCCTGTCAGGTTGTAATGAAGGACTTGATAACTCTTAAAAGAAATCTGGAATATAACCAACAAAGTTCATAATATGGGGCAGCATAAGATCAATTTATTTTATTTAATTTTTAATTTTTATTTTCTTTCTTGATTAAGGTATTACATATGTGTCCTTATCCCCCCATTCCTCCCCCACCCCACCCCTGCTCATGCCCTCACCCCCCTGGTGTCTGTATCCATTGGTTAGGCTTATATGCATGCAAACAAGTTCTTTGGTTGATCTCCCCCCCAACCCTTCTGCCTTCCCTCTGAGGTTTGATGGTCTGATTGATGCTTCACTGTCTCTGGATCTGTTTTTGTTCATCAGTTTATGTTGTTCATTATATTCCACAAATAAGTGAGATCATGTGATATTTATCTTTCTCTGACTGGTTTATTTCATTTAGCATAATGCTCTTCAGTTCCATCCATGCTGTTGGAAACGGTAAAAGTTCCTCCTTTTTTTCTAGTGGTGTAAGTATTCCATTGTGTAGATGTACCACTGTTTTTTTAATCCACTCATCTGCTGATGGGCACTTAGGCTGTATCCAAATCTTAGCTATTGTAAATTGTGCTGCTATGAATTTAGGAGTGCATATATCCTTTTTGATTGGTGTTTCTGGTTTCTTGGGATATAGTCCTAGGGGTGGGATTATTGGGTCAAATGGGAGTTCCATTTTTAGTTTTTCGAGAACACTCCGTACTGTTCTCCACAGTGGCTGCATCAGTCTGAATTCCCACCAGCAGTGCACGAGGGCTCCTTTTTCTCCACATCCTCGCCAACGATTTGTTGATGATAGCCATTCTGACAAGTGTGAGATGGTACTGCATTGTCATTTTGATTTGCATCTCTCTGATGATTAGTGACTTTGAGCATGTTTTCATATGTCTCTTGGCCTTCTCTATGTCCTCTTTCAAAAAGTATTTATTTAGGTCCATTGCTCATTTATTGATTGGATTGTTTATCTTTCATTTGTTAAGTTGTATGAGCTCCCTGTAAATGTTGGAGATTAAACCCTTAGCAGAGATAACATTGGCGAATATGCTCTCCTATGCAGTGGGCTTTCTTGTTGTTTTATTGATGGTTTCTTTTGAAGATCTATTTATTTTAGAAAGATGATTGTGAGGGTGAGTGTAAAGTTGATCAGGAAGTGGAGAGGGGCTGGGGGGAAGAAACCAGGCAGGAGGTTTTTGTAGTTGTCTTGTAGGTTTGGTAAGGAAGAGATGGGGTGAGAAGCCTTGACAAGGAAATACATGAAGGAGAGGAAGGGGTATGGGGCGTGCACGTTAGAGGAAAAAGGTAAAGTAGCAAAAAGAGTCTGAGGACTTTCTTTAGGTTTCTAGTATAAGTGACTAAGTTGGTAGTGATGCTGTTATCAGTGTAGCAAATGCCAGAGGAGGAACAAGTAGGTAGAGGGAAGGGAAGGTAACATTAGTTTAGACCTGTTGGTTTCTTTAGGTCCTAAAGTTTAGGACATCTAGTTGGAGTTGTTCTGATGCTCAGGGGTTGTGGAGTAAGACAGAGCAGATTCTGGTCCTAATGTTGTTCTGTGTGGTCCAGGAGGGGTGACCTAAGCTTTCTCATCTGTCAAGTGGGAATATTTATCTTGCAGGGTTGTTATGTGGATTGGAGAAAATAGATATTTAAGTCTTGGCACAAGGTTAAGTACTCAGGTTTTATAGCGTTACTGTTGGCAATCTGGGCTGAGAGGAATGATCCAGGACTCAAATCTCAGTTTTGACACAAAATGATACGTGTACCCAGGCAAGTTACTTTACTACTTTGTGCCTCAGTTTCCTCATTTGGATATGGAAGGCATTGAATTTGATAATCTCTAACATCAGTGTTAGTGCAAAAGTTCTGTGACCTGAAAGCTGAGAGAAATAATTTATGAGTATGTTGGATAATATAACCAGGTCTTTACATCACAAATGTGCTGTTAATAGTGGAACAAAACCAAGATGAAGGGTAATGGATAAATGGTTACAGTTGCCCCTTGTGCTGAAGTCCTATATTTACATGTAGAAAAGTGCAGGAACATTGAAGGGGAGAGTAGATCTGCCTTAAAATGCGTGGCCCAGAGCCGTCTTCCTTGAGCAGGGTCTGACGCACAGTGTGAGGGAGTTTCCTGCCTGGCTGCGTGGAAGGGAACAGAGCATCCAGAGCAAGAGATACCATAGTCTATTGCCTTTGGTAATTTTAGGATTCCACAGAGTATACAGCTCATTTGCTGAATAATCTGTCACCAGAAGTTTCTGTGCACCTACTGTGTGCCAGGCACCAAAGGTACTGCACTCATCCTATATAATAAAAGGGCAATATGCAAATTGACCCTAAAGGTGGGACGACCAGAACAATCGCTGGACCAGTCACTATGAGGCACACTGACCACCTCTTGGTCCCTTTCTCTGGCTGGCAGGCTCCATCCGATTGCCTGATGGCGAAAGGGGAATGATAGGAGAAGGATGAGGGGTGGTGGGAGATGTGAGCGGCACCAGGCCAAGGCCCCTGTGGTGGGGGCAGTGCTGGTGAGTGGGCAGGAACAGCCGACCTCTCAGTCCCTCTCCTGGTTGTCAGGCACCGATCACCCAATGGCAAAAGGGGACCTGGGGTGGGTGGTGGCGGTGGGGAGGGAGAGGGAAGGGACACCCAGGGAAGATGGCCTTGGTCACAGGCCAGGCCTAGGGACTGTACCCATGCATGAATTTTGTGCACTGGGCCTCTAGTCAGATATAAGAGTTTGGGCCTGCATTTTAGGGAGTGCATTGGCAGACCAGGAAAGGCAAGGGGCAGAGTGGGCAGGTGGCAGGAGGTGGGCAGGTTGCTGCATAAGTAACAGCGGTAAGAAGTGAGGGTGTTATGCTTGGGGAAAAGAAGTCTCCGGCACCTGAAACTGTCCTCTTACTATGAAAGGCTGGCGTCTGGGAGAGGAATCGGGCTTTACTGCTCCAGAGGGAAGAACTAATTTTATTAGCCAGAATAATGATGATGATGATGATAATTAAAAGAAATATTATCTACTATTTATTAAGGGTAGTGTGTGCCAGGCACTGCTCATCAATCATTGACTCTGTGGGTCATTAGGCATTTATTGTACTCATAATTCAGGTGAAGAAACTGAGGTGTGGGCAGTTTAGTAATGTTTCAAGGGGCAGAGCTGGGATTTGATACTGATGTGATGATTTCATGGCCAATGTCTCCCCAGGCCACTCCCACATCTGTAAGTTTGTGGGGGAGGGTATACATAGAGCAATAAATTACCTACAGTAAGGTAGAAGGTAGAGGCAGGCAGGCGAGCTCAGAGGGGGGCAGAGCTTTTCAGGAGTTAGCTGTGAAATGATAAGGCTGGCTGGCAAGCGCCTGGCCTGGGCAGTGTTCACGCAGAGTTCACGCAGAGAGCAGAGACAGGCTGTGCAGGCTCCTCCTTGGGACGTTTCTGCAGAGGGGAGGAGACTGGGCATAAATGAGTACCTCTTTCTGGGGTCATGAGCCCTAGGGCAGCCCTGGAAGGAGGGAACTGCAGTCCACAAGGATTAAGTGGCACAGGCCCTGAGACAGATCTGGGACTCAAGCCTGGGTCTTCTGACCCTGTCCCCTGTGCCCTTCCTGCTGCCCCACTCTGCCTCTCAGCCCTTCCCAACAGCTGTACCTTCTGTGATTCCTGTTAGTCTTTTGCCCAGATTCATTCCACCTGCTTCTCCCCAACCCTTTACTGTGTCTGACAGACTGAAGCTGTAGCCAGTATGTAAGCTGCTTGAGAGGTGGTGTCACTCTCAGTAAGCTTGTGTGTGCGCGCTTCGTGTGGCGGAGGTCTGCGTGCCCTGGAGGGCCCTGAGGGGGCGTTGAAGTACGTGGGGGGCCGTGTGTGAGACCAACTTGGTCTGGCGGAGAAGGCTGCAGGATCCCAAGGCACAAGCGGGCTTTCCTCCTGCTCTGGCAGCCCCTTGCCAGTCCGTCCTCTCTGAAAGGTGGGCTGGGAGGGAGCGATTAGGGAAGTTAATTACTCAATTAATTCATCCAGGTGAGACAGGTTTTCTGGTTGGGAGATGTTCTGCTGATGGAATGAGGAAACTGCTAATTTGCCAGTTCTGATTACTGACTGAGGGTGGGGGCCGTGGGTGTTGGGAGGTAGGCAGGGACGCTGCTAGCATACCCGCCAGCCCCCTTTCCTTGGGCCTGCGGCCTTCTGAGCTGATTGCCTTGCTCTTGGCCTCACCTGAGCTCTTCTTCTTCCTGTGATTTTCTTCCCTCATCTTTCCCTTTTATTGTTCACACGAGATACCACCAGAACATTTTTGAACTTTGTTCATCCATTCAACAAGTGCCTATTGAATCACTGGCACATGACTAGCAGTGGTAGATGCTGAGGGGATGCAGTAGGATTCTAAATCACTCTGCTCTCTTATAGTTGGCAAAGATGAGACTTGCCCACTTGGGCTGCCCAGGCTGAGTCAGTGGGACCACGTGATGGGGCAGTGAGGGGGAGGGTGGGAGGGAAGGTGTGTGTGGGGAAGCACGAGGAGTGGAGATCTGTAACTGGGCCACCAGCCCAAGGAGCCTCCATACCCGGGAGGGGATGCTAATTGAAGCCTCGAATTGGAGCAGGCTGGCAGAGAGCTGAGCCAGGTTGCGCAGCCCTCCCTGAGGCTGGAACAGCCAGGCGGCAGCTGAGTCTGAGACAGAATGGTGGCTACAGGGTCAGCACAGATGACCAGGGACAGACTTAAAGCTGTCTCAGGGCTGTGGTGTCTTCATTGGCTTTCCTGGGGTGGGGGACATCTGAAAATGAACAGTCACAGGCAGAGCTCTGTATTGTTGAGGACACATGCAAAAGGGAGAGAAAAGCAGCCCCGGAATAACCCAGGCCTGTCATTCTGCTCTCCTTGCCCTTGCTCCCCACCGCATCTCTCTTTAAGAGGCACGTCTGGGAATGGGCGTGGGCTGGCTAGGGATTTTGGCAGGAATGTCCTTGCTAGAGAGGAGAGATTTTGGCTAGGTTGTCTCTTGGCTGATGTGACTTCAGATTACTGACAGAAATGTCTCAGGGTCACTTTGGTAATTATGTGCAGATGTATATTTTTTATTATTATATTTTTATTGACTTCAGAGAGGAAGGGAGATAAAGAGAGATAGAAACATCAGTGATGAGTGAGAATTATCGATCAGCTGCCTACCGCACACCCCATACAGGGGATCGAGCCTGCAACCTGGGCATGCGCCCTGACTGGGAATCAAATTGTGATCTCCTGGTTCAACCACTGAGTCCTGCCAGCCAGGCTGCAGATGTATCTTTAGGAGATGGACCAAAGGAACGAGTGTGGGGGGGATTATATTCCCCAAACCTCTAGTTTCAGAAGATTTGCTGGAGGTGGTAGACTTGAGTTGCTGCTTGGGTAGTAAAAGGAAGAGCCAGTTAGATCCAATTAGCCCCCTTCTCAGCAGGGGCCCTCAAATGACAGCACATTTTAGAGTTTATTAATAGAGGAGGTTACCTCAGTCCTGCCTTCAGATATTCTGACTCATTAAGGCCAGAGTGGGCTCAGAAATTCGCATTGATACCAAAGACCCAAGGATGGACAGTGGATGGCCTAGGAACCACAGTGAGAGAAATGCTGTTTTGAAGGGAACTCAGCGTTTGGAGTGAGCACTGGGCTGGAGGTGTGAAGACCTGGTTCCAGCCCATTCAGTGACTGGCCTTGGTGACAGTGACTTCACCTTTGATGTAATGATATCTACTGCAGTTCCTCTCTAGGGGTCACATATGTAAGATCCCGTTGATCAGTCCACATTTTTTTGGTAAGTGAAGGCTGCTGTAGTTGCTTTTATAGTTATAGTAGAAATGTACAGAGTCTATCTGGATTGATTGAAGGCAGGGAAGGGAAGGGGAGGAGAAAAGTGGGCCAAATGATCTCTGGAGATCCATAACTTTGGGGATCTTTCGCCAACAAAAGTTTCAAGGAATTTCTCTCCCTCTCCCCAATCCAGGTGGTGAATCTATTTCTTTAAGGTGTGGGTGGCTTGTTCAATCTTGAAAAAGGCAGGTAGCAAGGAGAGGGGGTCCCAGAGCTTCCCAATTACAGCACCTTCTGGTTCTCTTTTCCTTTTTCCCTGCTGCTGATGTTGCTTAAACTGAGCAATTAGCGCTGTAGGGCTGCTGGGAGCCCTAGGCATGTGTGACCTCACAGGCCCCGGGTGGTTTTGCTGATATCCTGCGGCGTGAAGTTGGGAGTAGAAATCGCTTGCTCCTAGAGTTTGTTCATCGCGTCTGAAGCCAGCTCCTGGTTGCTGGACATCCTTTGGAGGAGGGTAGGTTGGAGCAGGTCACCATGGTACACAACTTCAGGGGACACACCTCCCAGGAGCACAATGTGACTGTTGGCATGGAAATCCCTCCCAGGAAGGCCTGCAGTATGGGGCGTCCCTATTTTGTTACTAAACTCTATTGGTCCCTTGGTTCTGTGGTTTTTATTCTCAGTTTTGGTGCCTAATGAGGTCAGAAGGAATGATTATATATAGTAATGATGATACTGATTATAGTAATTAAGATGGGTTGTCCTGAGACCACTTTCATCATATTTGGTTTTAGAATACATTTAGAAACAATCATTTAATCAGCAAGTACCAGTTGAGTGTGGCCGTGTGCCTAAGCACTGTGCAGAGTCACAGAGGGGAGCTTGAGGTGGAAGAGAGGAGAGGGACTCAGTAGACAACTGCTCTCAGATAGCAGAGGGTTCACTCCTTTCTTCGGTCTGCATTTTTGCCTCTTCTCTTACTATCAGGTCCTGGAAGGTGGTTACTGTGCTAGCTCTAGTTTTGTTGGCATTTCTGGGGATTGTCAGGGTGGGGCTGGGAGTGATTTTGATCCCAGGAAACTCAGGGGGTCACATTCAGAAATGGAATCTGGGTGTGCCCAATGCAGCTCTTGACTCACTTTCCCATGGCTAGTGAGTTTAAGGGTGTGGATTGGGAGTTTCCGTTCCTTCTAGAGAAGGACTGCAGTTCGGCCTTTCATAGCTCCCCAGGTCAGCACTCTTAGTGAGTTAGCTTCTTCTACCTCCAACCTGGGCCGCCAGCCCATTGTGGCTACGTGCTACAGCTGGGTCCACAGAGCTTAAAATAGCAGTATGAGCTGGCCATTTAGCATGTGGGGAGCCCGCCTGAGGCATAATGGGGCAGCTGCTTGGAGTTGGGGCTCCATTGGATCTAACTACTAAGTTGGAGAGCGTTCTTTGGGGGGTTTCTTCTAGGCTCAGCTGGAGGATAGGGGTTGGCATTGGTGGGGGCTCAGGTGCAGAGGGAAAGGACAGAGCTTCTTTCCTAAGAACTTTGTGGGAATGCCTCGAACCTGACCTCAGCACTCCCTCTGCAGCACTCAGCGGCCTTCACATTGGGCGTCCTGTTTGGCCTTATTCCTGGCCTTTGGTACTGCCCAGGGTTAGCCATGCAGTATCCCATTCAGCCTAAATGAAGAGAGAGGTGGGATGGAAGGTGCTGGCTATGTCAGATCACAGGTGGCAGGGCTGGGGTGAGAACACAGGCATCCTGAGTCCTGGCTGGGCGCACACTAACCACTGGCCCCACCATTCCCCAGCTTTCTCCTCTTGGGAAGCCAAGATGGCACCTGGAGGAGTTGGCACAGATCTCCTCCAGGCATTCATTCATTCAACAAGTATTTATTGAGTAGGTACAATATGTAAAGCTGTGTTTTTGCTGAGGAACTACAGTAATGAATGGAGCATACCAAAATTCATGAAGCTTTGTTCTGATGGGGAGAGTGATTACAAACAATCAGATCATAAAAATGTAAATTATAGTGTATGTGGGGATAAGAGTTGTGGAAAAAAACAGAAAAGACTAGGACAGATGGAGTGTGCTGGGGAAGGTACAGCTTTGAATAGAGGGGCTGGGAAGATCTCATTGAGAAGGTGGCACTTGAGTGAAGGAGTAAAGGAGATGAGATTGTTAGCAATGCAGAGATCTAGGAGAAGAATGTTGCAGTAGAGGGAACACCCAGCATAAAGGCTGTGCTATAGGAAACAGCAAGGACAGTGTGGCCAGAGTGGAGAGAGTGAGTGGGTTGGGCATGTGTGTGTGTGTGCGCGCGTGTGCGTGTGCGTGAGTTGTGCAAATACTTGTAAGAACTTTGTCTTTTCCTCTAAGACTCAAGTATGGGAAGCCATGAAAGGGTTTGAACAGAGCAGTATCTTGATGTGACTTACATTATAGGGTTATGGTAACACAGAAGCTAATTTCAGTTGTCTTTCTCCTGTTCGTAGGCTGCTTGTGGGGACCCCTTCCTTGCCCTATGACTTGTCCAGCCTCCATTCTTATTCCCAGACCTTTTCCCCTGGCAAGGAGGGGCAGGATGGTGCACGTTTCTTCTCTGCGCCTTGGAGTTTCTTCTGCAGGGATGGGGTCTGGGCTTTTAGAGTGGGTTGCTGGAGTTACTTGTATTGGCTCTCAAGAGCCTATTAGTAAATAATCAGAAAATTTGCAAGCTGGTTGTTAAGCCATTGATAGTTTGCAAATGGCCATGGTGGGAGTACTTGCACCATGGAAATAGTCAAGCACTGGAAGTTGTGTTTTTCCCCCCTGGAGAGCTGGTTGTTACACATTTACCTGCCCAACACTGGTCTGTGATCCCTGCTATATCCCGGCTGTATAGTTGGGAAGAGCAGGACGTCTGCTTGATTGCATTTGACAGAGCACCCGTGTTCATGCTGTGTGAGGTAAAAGAGAGCACAGGGGACATGTTGGCAGAGGGCTTGGTGCAGGTTGATGTTAGGAGCTGCTGGCGTGTCCCCAGGACTGACAGGGCTTATCCCATGGTGCTGTGACATGGAGCCTCTCTCTCCTGTTCCTGACTGCGTCATCCAATGCATGACCACTCTCCCACCTCTATGTGCAGGGGTCAGCTGTGCACATAAAAGCAGGGCCAGCACTGGGCCCAAGGAAAATTACTTGGTGTAAGGCAAGATCTCTGTTTAGAAGTCAGGAGCCGTAGGTTCCAGTCCCTGGTCGGCTGCTGATTAGCTTAGACAAACCCTCTCCTCTCTTTCTTTGGTTGTTAGTTTTCTTATATATAAACGGATGGCTTCCCTGCTGTGTATTATGCAGGCGAGGCGTGTGGTGAAGGTCACCTGTGATCATAAGTACGAAAGCCCCTTGAATAAGCTGTGACTCACACGCCTTTATTCACGGTGTTCAGGCACCTGGAGCCCCTCGCCTCTCCCTCCTTTTGTAAGGAGGACAGCCCAGAATGCATCCTGCTTTCTCTGAGAAGCGTTCCCTGATGGGCCAGCCTCCCTGGGCAGGTCCTCTGAGCACTGTCTGTGCTGCCCTCTCTGGCACGAGTTCATGCATTCTGTCACCTATTGTCCTTTCATTTTTTTCCCCCCTCTTCCCTACATAGACCGTTAGCTCCTTAGGGCCAGTGCTTCTTGGTACCAACCACAGTGGCGCGCCCAGGATGGGCAATGAGTGTGTACTCGAGACCTTTGGTGATTAGTAATCAGTGTCGTTTGTCTTTATATCAGCCTCATGTGAAAAGTGGTGGATAGTTGTAGTGTGTATGGATGAAGGTTCTGAAGTATGGTACTGTCCACTTGATGTAGCAGTTTCCCAGCCAGTGCCTCATCTGTCCCTCAGAATCTCTGTGTAACAGATGAGGAAATGGAAGTGCGCTCATTCATTCATTCATTCAGTAATTCATTCAAAAAAATGTGTGCTGTGTTCAGAGAGCTGTAAGGCTCTTGTCCAGGTCACACAGAGAGTAAGTATCAGAGCTGGGACTGGGGCCTCCCCCTTCATTCTGCCTGGCTCCTTGCAGTACAAGTGTGTTTGCCTTGTGCTGTCCTTTTAGGAGGCAGTTGGGGCAGCTGAGCAGAGTGTGCATTCGTGGTCAGGTTCAGGGGCAGCACCAGTGTTCTGTGCCGGCCCTGCTGTGTCCGTGTGGCCGAGGCTGCGGGCTGGCATTTCCTCTGGCAGCAGTGTGGGGGAGGGGGCGAACAGGTGTGCCCTGGCACTGGGCCTGACTGGGCTATGGAAATGTCTCTTGGGGCTGGAGCTTGGGGTATGAGTGACACACAGCCACCCAGACACACCGGGTCTCGCGGAGCCCAGCCACATTCTCTGGGCTCCAGGCTGGATATCTGAGCTCCCCGGTGCCTCAGGAGATGGTTGTATCTGCTGGGGGACCCCAGAGAGGGCCTCCAAAGGGGAGGACAAATGGTGGTGATCTTCAAATTGAGTGCCTACCAGATAGGCCAAGGGCAGTGTCAGGGGTGTCCAATAAATGGGTGAGGTGAGAACATATGATGAAGGCGGGGGTGAGGCCTGAGGGCTGTGTGCCTGTGTGAGGGATTCAGTTTTCCGTCAGGTTTCTGAAGTGATCACCTCACACCAAGCCGCGCTGGTTGCTGCAAGAGGAACACGGGTGAGTTTGTCCCCTCAGGAGCTTTTGTTAGTCTTGTAGGAAGATGTTTATGCAAACAACCACAACATAAGACAGAATGAAATCAGTGCCTCAAAATTGAGATTAGTAATAAGAAGAGAGCCTCTTAGTTTGAGGGACCCTTAGGATCAGGGGATCCTCCATGGAGGATGTGACATTTGGGGAGAGAGCCTTGAACCATCTACTAAAGACAGAGATGGGTGGTGGAGCCCTCATAGATGGAGGGCAGTGCTCGAGCAGAGTATGGGAGCAGAAAAGTGGGGGTATGTTAGGGAACAGTGAGGAACTCTGATTGCTGAGAGCATAAGGCACAGGACTATGGGAAATAAGGCCAGTAAAGCACAGGGTAGAAGGTCTTCAATGCCAAGTTTGAGAATTATTATAGAATCCCTAGGAAGACTGCAGAATTTGAGCTGGTGAAAGGGGCAGAGCGGTGCATCCAAAGCTCTCATGGGGCAGCATGTGGCAGGGAAGTAGGAGAAAGGCTGGGGCAGGGCCCAGTTCAGTAGACTGTGGCAGTTCAGTAGACTGTGGCAGGAGTTGGGTTGGGAGACTGAGACAGGAGGGGCTGTGCCTGTGTGTGTGCCGGCTGCCTTCTGGGCACGTGTTGAGGAAGTTTGGGTCGGTGAAACATGGTTGGGTACACATTGTGCATGATTGGGTTACGGTAGGAATGCCTTTCTTCTGCCAGAGCAACCTAAGAGAGAAAGAAGAGTTTTGGCAGCCCAAACAGCAGACTCATGGGTGTGTTTTGCGACCATTTTCACCTCAAGTACTTTGGGAGGAGAAAGATACCTCCAGGTTTGGGAAGGACTGGTTGCTTCTCAGACGGGGGCACCTTGAATAGCTTAGCTGCATGGACAGGGGTCAGCCTGAAGTGGGTGGAGGGAAGAGATGCTGAATGGGACCATGGCCAGTGCTGCAGCCTCACTCGACAGAGTGGCCAGTGGCGTTTCAGAGACCACAAGTGATTTCACACCCTATGAGAATGTGAGTCTAAGACAGCCAAGTCTACCCAATAGGGATGGCCAATTCGTCTTCCCCCTCCTTCCTCACTCACCTCTCACTCTCTTCCTGTTCAGGTTCCTGCCCCGGGGCCTGCAGAGCAGGTGGAATCCAGGGCAGTGTCCCTGCTCCGTCTGCCTTAGAGCATCTCCAGGTGTTAGCACATGCGGCTCTCTCCTGCAGCAGTCCAGGCTTTGTGGAGGGAGAGAGGGAAGAGGGGAGGCAGCAGGCAGCAGTTCCTGAACCAGAAAAGGCTCCCAGCTACTGAGTTGGCCTCACAAGCAGGCTGGACGCTAGGTCAGAGCTTGCTGTTCTCAGAAGCAGTCAGCACCCTCTATGGAGTGGCTAAGGAATATTGGATTTGCTGGGTCAGTAAATTTCCACTGGTGTACGGTAATAAACTTCAGGCTCATCACACTTTGCGGTGTCCAGCGGCCTGGCTTTATCTCATCCTCCCAAAGCCATCTGCCCTCCTTGATAAGTACTAATAACAAATACCTCTTCCTCCCTGTCTGCCAGGCACGGATGGCTCAGTGTGTGCATGCCTGCGAGTGCAGGTACACCTGTCTGTCCAGCACAACACCTCGCACACCAACCAGGCCCTCCTGGGCATCTGACGGGGATGCTGATTGGGCTTGGGATGAAAGATGGGGCTGGCTTCCAGGGACATTCCTGGGAAAAGGGCCTGAGAGCCCAGGTGGGCAACTCACAGAGTGGGCTACCATCCTGAGCCCAGGGCTCAGCTATGGCCGCTCCCTCCCATCCTGTCAGCAGAGGGGACTGTTGTCCTTTGGGGGTGGCAGGTCTTGCTCTTTGCATAAAGTCTCTCACAAAGCCCCCCAATGCTTCATTCATATGTTTGTGGTGATTTAAGAGCTCCTGTGTGGCAGGCACTATGCCAAGGGTTCCTGTCACAAAGACGGTGGACACAGCCCGTGCTCTCAAGGACCTCACAGTCTTGGCGCAGGGGGCAGGGAGGTCGGTGAACAGACAGCACACTGATGGGCTGGGCTCAGGGTGTGTTGGTGCTCCAAGCTGCCTCCCCAGACATCACAGAAGAAGTAAGAGCAATACTGATGCTGCCGGGACTGTGGAAGTCAGCCTGTCAGAACATGTGGAGAAAGGTGGTCCAGGCAGAGGAAATAGCAAATGGGAAGGCCAGGAGGTGAGGAAGACTTGGATGTGTGTGCATTTTGGTGGAGTACAGGCTAAGTAAGGTATGGGGATGGGGCTGATGAGAGGAGCAGGGGGTGGGGAAGCATCTGTGATGGTTTTTTTGTTTTTTGTCCTTGTTAATCCTCACCCAGGATATTTTTTCATTGATTTTTAGAGAGAGTGGAAAGGAGGGAGGTAGGGAGAGATAGAGAAAGAGGAGACAAGGAGGGAGGGAGGGAAGGAGAGAGAGAGGGAGAGAGAGAGAGAGAGAGAGAGAGAGAGAGAGAACATCTTTTGGTTGCCTCCCATACCTGCCCTACTGGGACTAGGGATTGAATCTGCAACCCAGGTACGTACCCTTGACTGGAAAGCGAATCTGCGACCCTTCAGGGCACAGCTGATGCTCTAACCATTTGGCACACTGGCTGGTTTTTAATTGGTATCCAGGGTTTTTAATTGCATCCAGGGTCACCTCTGCTCCAACCTCACCTTCCCTATGAGTTCACTCTCTGTGAAGCTTCATTTTGTCTGGGTGGGTGGACATGTCTTCCCCAGACATCCTGGCTTTACCTCGCTCTCCCCTACCAGGATGACTTCCTCCTGCCCTCTGCCTGTCCAGTCTACCTATTTCCCAAGAGCCAAGTTGGGTGCCCTTTCACAGGGTGGGAATTTTAGGGCCAGCAGGAGCCTTAGAGAACAGCCAGTTCAACCTTCTTTTGTGGGTGAAGAGCCAGAGATCACACAGGTAATTGGTGTCCTGAAGGCTTTGTTCCTTAGGCTCGAGGTGATGATACAATCGGAAGGCTCATGAAGCCCTTCCTAATGACGCTGGCTTGCCCCTGCACACACGCATGCCCTCCTGTTCACTTGTTCAGGTATCATTGTGCCCCTGCTTCTGATCAGGCATTGCACTGGCTGCACAGTAATGAGTGAACCAGACCCAGTCCTGCTTTTTGGTCTATTAGGAGAATCAGCAAATTGTCACTAAAGTAAATGTGTACAGTTAACCCTTGAACAAATCAGGCATTAGGGATATAGATCCCCCACACGAGTGAAAATCCACATGTAGCTTTTGACTTGCCAAAAACGTAACTACTAATATCATATCCTACTATTAATAGGAAACATTACTGATAATATAAACAGTCTATTATACTGTATTATATAATACAGCATATAATACATATAACATATTTTGTATGTTATATGTATTATATACTGTATTCTTGCAATAAAGTAAGCTAGAGAAAAGAAAATGTTATTAGGAGAACCACAAGGAAAATACATTTACAGTATTTACTGGGAAAAAGATCCATGTGTAAGTGGACCCATACGGCTCAAACCCATTTTTTAAGGGGTCAACTTTACTTTTAAATTAGGATGAGTGCTATGAGAGAGAGGCAAATGGTACTAACAGACTATATATTGATGGGGTGTGTGTATGTGTGTGTGTTATTCACTTAGATGATAAGGGGACAGTCAGAAACCCAGGAGATAAAGATAATTTTTAGACTTGCTTTCTTATTTTCTTGCCCTCTTTTCTCCTTCCCTCCTCCTCCTTTTTTTTTTTTTTAATATGAGAAAGAAACATTGATTTGTTGTTCCATTTATTTATGCATTCTTTGGTTGCTTCTTACACGTGCACTGATTTGGGATCGAACCCGCACCTTGGCATATTAGGACGATGCTCAAACCAACTGAGCTACCCGGGCAGGGCTGGCAGAGAATTTTTGAAGAATTTACAAGAGCTCATGGATGAGTAGAACTAAATCAGACAGTGGGTTGTGGAAGAGCATTTTAGGAAGAGGGAAAAGCATGGACAAAGCCTCTAAGGAGAGAAAGAGCTCTGAAAATTCACTGGTTGGAGCATAATGAGAGACTAATTAGAAATGGGGCTGGAGAGGTAGCCAGGGGCCAATCATGCCGGACCTTTGAAGTTGTTTTAGGAATTTGGGTTGCAATACAAAAATAGAGTAGGAAACACAACACAACACGCACACGCACACGCACACACACACACACACACACACACGATCATAATCTCAATGAAATGGGAAGGTGCTGATGGGATAAAGTAGAGAGCAACCTGAGGGAGAAGATGGTGTCGGCTGCTCTGTGCAGTGGACTGAGGGCAGGAGCACGACTGAAAGTTCTGTTGGAGGCTGCTGCTGGAGCCAAGTGCGAGATGTAGGGCTGGACCAAGGCAGACCGGCATTGCCCTGTGGGGGTAGGGACAAGTGGGAGGTGACTCACTGGCAGGGCTTATGTTTGGTTGGAGGTGGGGCAAGTGACAACTGGGAGTTAAAGGTGGATCTTGGGTTTCTGGTGTAAGCAATGGGATGGGTGCTTATGCTGTTTATTGCTAAGGGGAGGGCATTGCCATGGTATGTGTGTGTGTGTGGGGGGGCAGGGCTGGGGCAAGGTCAGTCCCTCTGGGGCCTGGGAAATTGGAGCTGCCTCTGAGACGGCCAAGTGGGGATGCCAAGTAGGAGCTGGATACGCGTGCTTGGGGCTCAGAAGACAGGTCAGGCCCAGGTAACCATTTAGGTGTCATCAGCATGTGCAAGGCACTAGAAGGGATGGTCAGATGCAGGAATGTCAGCAGAGGAAGAGGGTCTGGGACTGAGGGAATCTGACTGAGAAAGGAGCCGAGGAGAAGGAGCTGCGTGTTTAACCTTAGAATATGAGCCCCAGACATTTTGTATTGATTATGTGTTAACTTGTATCTTTTTCTGTCCAACTACATTATTAATTAGATGGGTACTGGGATCACATTTAGTATAATAATAATTATTACTGATATTGATAATAGTGCCTCAATTCTTTGAACATTTTCAGACATGCTATGTGTATTACATTCATAATCTTTCATCGCTATTTAAAATTTTTAAAAAATTAAATTTATTGGGGTAACACTGGTTAGTCATATAAGTTTCAGGTGTAAAACTTCATAATTCATCATGAGTGTTGCACTGTGTGCTCACTACCCAAAGTCTAATCTTCTTCCGTCACCATATATTTGATCCCCTTTTCCCTCTTTGTCCTCCCCCAGCCCTCTCATCTCTATTTTCTTACATACTGCTTGGGAATGTGTGTATTATCTCCATTTATGGTGGGGAAACTGAGGTACAGAGCAGGTAAGTGCTCATTCCAGGTTACCCAGCATTTGGGTAACTTCAGATGGGATTTGGACACACACACACACACACACACACACCCCTGTACCTAACCCTGACGTGTTTCCATGACATTATTTTGCCAGAACTTATGGACAGGGATCACTGGAGGCATCTAAGCAGCAGTTTCCAGGGCACGTGGTGTGTGCTGAGTGGTATTGGCTTTATGACAATCCATCCACACCTCTCAGCTGGCTCCTCATGATCTAGAAGCCTCATCTTTAGCACACCTGGCTGGGTACGGAGTAGCATGGCTGGCCCATAGCTGTGACCCTGTTTCCTCGGAGCTCAGCTAACTGTCCATTCTCACTGGTACATGTGCAGACCAGCAAGCTTACCTGTCACTTGTGGGGTGTGGACACACAGCTGGGGTTCTCTTCACAGTCTGGTTTATCAGTGGCCAGTAGAGACCTCTGACAAGGGCTGACCACAGCCAGCTCTTGGATTTTGCCACATGGCTGCAGCTCTAGGGAGTCTGCACGAGTTCACCAGGGGTTCAGCTGGAGGCAGACCTGCAGTGTCCTGACACTTCCTCCAAAAGGTGTGGCCCGCAGGATGCGAGGGGGATCCGGAGCAGCTTGTCCTCTTTCTTGCTCCTCTCAGTCTTCTTTTTCCCCGCCTCCGACCTTTCTTGACTCTTCCTCTAAAATGGCTCCTGATTCATGTGTATTTGTCTTTCTGTCCATTTCTCCATTCAGGCTGTGCACTAGGGATGTGGCTGTGAACAAACAGTTGACTCCATGGCCGTTACACTCAGTCGTCTGCTGCTGGGCATTTAGATTTCCTGGGTTCTGTTGTCAGGTTCTGATGCCCTCGATATCCTGCTTTCCAGGAACTACTCCATAGATTACTGGCATGGCTCCCATCCTTCGACTAATGAAGTTGGAGGGAGTGCAGGGCCCAGGCAAGGTGGTTGTCCTTTTCCCTCTGCGTCCCTGTCCTGTGGTGGTCACTGGGGCACGCCCCGGGGGTGAGAAATGATGAAGACACAGCCCCTGCCTCTTTAGAGAAGCCCAGTGTCCAGAGCAGAGGTTGAGGATGCAATTGCATCCTCAACAAAGAACTAGGGGGCCTGCAGAAGGGGGATCAGGCCTCTCCACAGAGAAAGAGGTCCACCAGCCATCTCTGGCAGACTGTCCTGAGCCAGTCATCCCTCCGTCCGACTGTGCTCCCGTCCACAGCGGCCAAACCCTATTTATTTGTTTATTTTCCTTACTGGGCTACGCAAACTATACAAGCAAAACTACCTTTAGTTCTTTCCTATCCCACCCTTTTCACCGTCACTGTTACTGTCCTTCCTGAATCCGGGCCAAGTTTCATTCCCTCACCATCCCCTGCCAAGTGAATCTGCATGCAGACATCTCTGGATGGGGGCCCCCTGCAAGGGACCTCTGCAGCCTTGCCTCTTGGCACTGTGGGTAAATAGTTTGCTGAGCAAGTGCAGTGTTTTCTATATTGCTGAAAACCTCCGTTTTGTAGTTTAAATATCGGGGTGAGGTGAATCTTTCTTCTTCTTCCATGGCAGCCCATCTCACACATTCCTTAGGACAGCAAGTGTCACTTTGTGTCCAACGTAAATTCTGGGGGAGGCTGCCCTGAGGTTTAGAGGGACCGAATACTCCATGAGCCGCACACACCGTCAAATACAGAAATCATCAGCCCTGGTCCAAAAGGGGACCCGTGCTGGCCCATCAGCTCTGATTGTGTGTGCGTGAGTGAGACACCCAAGATGGATCTCACTGGCACTGCAAGCCTGAGAACCGCAGCGAGAGGCAGGAAGAGCTTGGCATTTACTCTGAAGCCCACATCTCCCTAGTTGCCAGTCAGTAGAGATGTTGCATGTTGGTTTCATGTATTCACTGCTCTCCTTTCCCTCTGGGAAGTCTATACTTGCTTCACTTTTTTTGTTATTAAAAAAGGGATGGAGGCGGGGAGAAGGCAGCTCTTACCTTGTTCAAATGCTCAGAGATCCTGAAGGGCAGTCTGCATCTTCCAACTCTCCTGAGCATGTTCCCACATGTGCCAACTCACTTTATTCTCAGGACATCTCTGGGGTTAGGCTCTATTAACCACCATTTAAAAAAATATTTTTATTGATTTCAGAGAGGGAGTGGAAGAGAAAGATAGAAACATCAATGATGAGAGAGGATCATTGATCGGCTGCCTCCTGCATGCCTCCTACTGGGGATGGAGCCTGGGCATGTGTCTTGACCAGTCGAACCATGACCTCCTGGTTTATAGGTCAATGCTCAACCACTGAGCCACACAGGCTGGGCACCATTTTAAAGAGGAGGAAACAGGAGCTCAGAAAAGCAAACTTGCCCTTGATCACACAGCTACAAACTGAGCTAAGAGTGAAGAACTCGAGTCCTGCTGGTAAATGATCTCTCCTGCTTCAAAGAAGTAATGTTGTTAGAATGAAGCAGCGGCCATGAACCCTCAGGAGCCCGCTGAAGAGAACAAAAGGTGTTAACCATTTCAGTCAGGTGGCCGTGGGCTCCCCGAGGACCAGCCAGGCATCTGCCCCTCATCTGTAGACAGCACCCACGGACTGAGTGTCCAACCAGGAGACACGCATGGTGTCACGGTTGTGACATGCACTAGGTTTCCTTGCTGGGAGCACTGCTGTCTGAGTGGGGATAGGCTCAGAATAGTAATGCCCCTGTAATGCAGGCCCTGTAAAGAGCCTGAGGGGTTGCATCCTAGCATGTAGACCTGCCTGGGAGCCAGGGAGGGTGCAGGCTGGATGGTGCAGGGCCACCACAGCAAGCCTGTGATAGGGTTTGAAGCCGCTCCGGCCTGAGTCAGTGTCCCCCCTCCCTTGGGCCACAGCCTTAGTGATGAACGTTCTGTCTTTCTGACTAGATTGTGTGTGAGAGTGGTAGGGGGCAGCACACCTACATCAGTTTCCCTGAGCTCAGCACATTGAAGCAGGTATAGAGTAAGTGTTTGATGGGATCTGGGGAGACCATTTCACACTCACATCCCATAGGGGAGCATGAATTCTCTATCCAGCCGTCCCAGTGTAGCTCCCCCTATCGCGGCGCACCCCCCCCCCCCCAAGCCTGGTGTTAGGTGCTGGGTATATTAAGCCTCCTAGGACTTGGTCCTGCCCTCAGGTGCTCTCAGCACTCTCGTGCTGGTGCTCCTCACACCCTAAAGTTTTTAGTCTTCTTGGTTTGCCAACTGGTAGCCCAGGTCAGCAGTGCAGAATTCTGCCCCAGCACAGTGTTTCCCGGTAGAATGAAGGCTCCTCTGCACGTTCCCAAGCCCTTAGCGAGAGCCTCCTTCCTGCGATTTCCCTCTCCGGTCCCTTACGTGCACTCTTCATGGGAGAGGATCCAGCCTCATCCAAGAGCACTCCTACATCATCCTTGGCACCGGCAGGACCCCACCTCTGCCGGCCACCTCTCCTCAGGCTGGCGAGGGTCCCAGCCTGCCAGCGTCCCACCCGCAACGTGGGGCGGGGGAGGGGCACTCCCGCAGCTGCTGGAGCCTCCGGAGCCTCCGGGGGGGGGGGGGGCCGCGCGCGCGCGCATGTGCACGCGGAGGGGGCGGGGAGGGCCCCGAGCCCCGTGGAGGCCCCAAGCGCCTTTCCCACACCTTACGCAGCACCTGTGGTCCCTTCTCTCAGCGTTGTAGCCAGACCCACGTGTGCAAAAGCGTGGTGTGTGTGTGTGTATGTGTGTGTGTGTGTGTAGGGGGAGTCCGTGTGCCCCAGGTCTGGCAGGCCTGTGTGCACCGGGGAGGCAGCCAGGACGACAGTGGCCGCGCTTCTTTACCCCTCCAGTCCTCAGCCCTTTCCTCCGGCTTCTTTGGGTCTTTCCTACCTGCAGTCCTTCCCCGCTTCTGCCGCCCCTTTTCTGCGGTACAAGAGACCAGCGCCTTCCGGGGAGGTTCTGGTTCGCCCCCAGCTCCAGAGCCCTTGACATTTAATGAGGGTGCGAGGCGCACGGGTGTAGGCACACAGCAGAACGTTAATCCTATTAAAGATATGGTGTCATTGGGGAGGGGGAGGCTCCCCTCCCCCGCCCCTGGCAGACCTCGCTCTCATTGGTTGAATGCAAAACAGGGGGCGGGGCTGAGGGCCAGGCGAGGGGGCTCGGGGCGATTTCGGAGTCGGGAGGGAGTCGGGGCTGGGATTTCGCTGGGAAAGCCCAGCGGTGGTAGCTGCGGCGGATCCCTCCCGCACTGTGTGCGGCGCGCCCGCCCAGCCCCGGGCTGGCGAGCAGCTCCGCAAAGTCGGAGCGAAAGGAGGTGCAGCGCCCACAAAGTGGTCGGGGCTCCGTGCTGGGGCTGGGTAGGGCGAGGCGTGTGCCCTGGGAACCTGGATCCCGGAGCCCTGGTGCCTCGCGTGGAGTGGTCAGTGCACTGGGAGGCGAGCTGACGCTCTGGACAGAGAAGTCAAATTGCAGCCTTCCCAAAGACGTCTGCTAAGTTACGCAGGCCAGCCAGTTCCCGGAGAGCATTCGCGAGCGCGCAGAAAGCCGAGCCGCAGAGCCTTCCCGGGCTAGCCGGCTGGGAGGAGGGCAGCGGCCCCTGTGCAACGGGGTCCGGTCCGGAGCGTGCCCCGGTACCGAGAGGAGGCGTGCAAGGCTCCACCCGGCCTCCTGCAGCTTGCGCCCGCCCGACTTGGGCGCCCCCACCGTCCCTCTCCGGGAGCGATGCCCCCCGCCCCTTGCGCCCCAAGGGAACGCCTCGAGCATGGAGAAGTCGAGTAGCGAGGATTCTTCGATCCACCGGAGTCCATCTTTGGACAGCAAGGACTCGGACTTTGCCAAGCCGTCCACCTCGGGCCGTCCGTTCGGCCGCGGCTTCACTGCCGGCGCCTTCTATGGCACCGCGGGCTCCGGGGGCCAGAGCCGCGCGGAGACCGGAGTCAAGACTGACAAGTACAATGTCCCGAAAGGCAGCAAGTACGTGGTGTTTTACCTGGACCTGTCCTTTGTTTTCCTCCTAGAATTTAAGAAGTGCAACATGGCCAGGGGCTGCCTCTGCTGTTTGAAATACATGATGTTCCTCTTCAATTTGATATTCTGGGTAAGTCCTTGCGCTTATCCCTCCCTTTGCCTTCTCTCCTCTTCTATACCCTCTTCCTTCTTGGTGCTGCAGTGCTCTGCTCTCCGCACAACGGTAAGTGGGTTTCCCCCTAAGATCGTTATTTCCCCTCGTCCATGTATCTTCCTCTTCTTTTCTCTCTCCTTGGCTGAATGGAGGCTTCAAACTTGCCTTTCCTCCAGGAGAGACTGTACTCCTAGGAGGCTGGCAAAGTTTGCCTCCACCTCCTTCCCCTATAAGAAACCCGTTCTGGAAGTGCCTCTAACCGAATAAGCTGCAGAAATAGGTGTGGGGTCAGAATTTTTTACAGCTGTGACCCTGCGTGGAAGACCGGCACAAGTGTGAATAGTTTTCTGAGTTTCTTCTTGTATTCCCCCTGAATATGCAGGAATACCGTCTGCAGCATTTTATAGGCACAGGATAGGGGAGTGGCAGAGTTCATATCTTCCCACTCCTGCCAGTGAACTCCAGGACAAGGAGGAATGGCCCCTGCCAAAGTTGAGGCGCTCCCTTGCTAGACTGCAGATATGCCTCTGAGTTAGGGCTCCTGTGGAAAAGGAGGGTGTGGGAGGGATGCTGCCCTCGGGTGGCAGGCAGCTGCTTTTGAGGGATTGCAGGGGGAGCGGACATGTGCTCCACCTAGGACTGCCAGCCCTCCCAGCTCTGAGAACCCTGCAGACTAGAAGGGACAAAGGACAAAGAGGGGGGGGGGGGGAAGAGGGGAAGACGATCAGCAGTGCTCCATTCTGGGTGAGAGGTTGTTTTCTGGAGAAGGTATCAGTGGGTGGGGCAGCTTGGAAACATTCTCCAACCTCTGATTCTGGAGGACGTGTGAGTGCAGCTTGCACACTTGTCATAAGAAGTACGAGTTAGGTAGACATGAAAACTTCTTAACCTTGGATCTAATTGTTCCTTCCACCCAAGTGCTGCTTCTGCCTTTCTTCACCAGAGCCCAGATGAAGTCAACACAGCTGTTTGGCTCTGCCCCAGGGCCTGTCCTCCTGCGACTAGAGGGACTCGAGGCTGTCAGCTGCCTGTGGTCCAGGAGGAGGACTGGGGCAGGAGAAAGTCATTCACAGTGAAGCCAGGTAGAAGCAGTTGTATTTTGTATTCAACGCTTGCGGGAAGTGATTGGCTTCAAGTGAAAAACTTTTTGGTTGTGTAGGATGGGGGTGACTTTTCCCACAGAGGGGAAAACTCAGGTTGGGTGGGAAGAAGTCTGGGTTCTTGGTTCTGTGTTAGCTTCTTTTGTGGCCTTGGCTAAATTACATCATTCATTCATTAAGGACTAGGTGTCCTTTTCAGCCCAATGTGGGGCGGGGGAATGGAGGTAGGGGGCTGTCAAGATGGTCTCCCTCATGCACTCGCTTCCTTAGGCATGGGGCATCCTGTATCCTTGCCTTCTCTAGGGGAGGGAGCCCCTTCCCTGCCTCATGCGCAGGCTGCTGCTTCTCAGAGAGGCCTGGTTTGAGGTTGTTTGAGTTGAATTTTCACAGATAGTTCCATGGTTTGGGCCCTCCGGTCACTGTGTTACCTATCCTTTGGTGAGGTTTTGTGGACACGGGGGCAGAACCACTGGAATGTGAAGAATGATTTTGTGGCCACCATTGGGCAAGTGCTCCTGTTCCTCTGACTCACTTGCCGGCAATAGTGTCAGCCAAACACTGGTGTGTATTACTCTGGTGCCTATGAATTACAGGAATGCTGCCCTTTCGTTGTCTACAGCTTCCCTCTTTGTTCTTGCCCACAGTCAACCTGCCTTCCTGTCTTGCCCCACTCTGCATTTCCTAACACGTACTAGAAAGACCCTCCTGGGATGCTCACTCAGTGTCTTTCTTGGCCAGTAGCTCCCTGCTCCTCCCACCCCCACCCCGCCACCTGCTGGCCAGAGTGGGTATAACCGCTGCAGCTTCTTTCTCTAGGATGGAGTCAACTTGGTTTAGGGACCTCTTCACAAAGTATATAGCCCAATGGTCTGTGCTCCGCACTTAGTAGGCATTTGTTATATTTTTGTGAGAAAATGAATTGAAGGCCAGAACAGTAAATCTACGTGTTAATTGTGCTGCAGGATTCCCACGTCCCACTTGGTAGGGACTTGTCCAAGATGAAGGCTCTCCTAGCAGAGCACCTCAGCTGTGGGGTGACAGGAGGCTCTCTCATTGTCCCTGAAAATCTTGGCAGAGGTTAATGAGCTGGTCGATGGAGAGGGCTTCCTTTATGGCCACAGTGAAAGGACTTGCTGTCTCTCCTAATAAGACCACCACTTTCTTACCAGGCAGGGAGCGATTCTCTCCTAATCTCTGACTTTTCTGATGTTTCAGAATTCTGATGACATACTATGAGCTGGGAAAAATTGAGTCTCAAAGGTCCAGGTCTTTTATGCTAGTAGCATATTAGATGATGAAATGATCTTAGGAAAAATGGAAAACTTAGCAGAAGAGAACTGGATGCCTGTGTGTAAGAGCTTGTTGGGAGGTGGGAGAGCAGGTGCTGCAGGGTGTTAGCCAGGATTTGGGCGCGGCGGGTCACTGAGCTCCACTTGCATGATGACCTCCTGTGGCCAGGGGGAGAGAAGGAGCGGAGGGGAGAGCCAAGTGAGAAGAGAAAGTGCTTGGGCCTCAGGCAGGCGGGACAGGGCCTCTGGGAGACCTCCGCTCTTTCTAGTGCACAGGGCGGGAAGGGGACGGGGTAGAGGGAGGAGGGACGCAGGGCTGGTGAGAGTCAGCTTCTCCAGGACCCAGAGCAATGGTCAGGAATTATGTAGCCATCACTTTTTCTAGTCTCATGGCCCAGGTCCCAAAAGGAGGCTTTTCTGAGGCATTAGAGTTGAACGTGAGGCCAGCAATCAATAGACAGAGATCCTCCTCGGATCCCGGAGCCTTCCTGGTAGTTCTCCAAACCCACTGCTGCCACCTGCCCCTGCCCCCTCGGAGCCTGCCGGGAGGATCCTCACGCTGCAGTGCCTTACCCTGCAGCCTCTCTCAGGCCTGAGAGGCCCTGGTCCCTTGCCACCGGGTGGAGCTTCTAGGGTGTCGGTATTTGGGTGAGGGCTTGGGTGACATGACCGAGGACAGGGTGGGAGGCAGAGCTATTCTGCCAGCATTCCTCTTCCTTACCGAGAAAAGGGCAGGTGCCTTACAGGCTGCTGGGTGCCTGCCTGCTTTGGGGTGGGGGTGGAGGGTCCAGGTTGCTCCTGCCACTGCCAACTTCAACCAGATGGTCCTAACCATGTTAGCCCTCAGGGCAGCATTTTTGGGGGCCTGATGTTGATGGCAGGGGTTGAGGAGGGGGCAGTCAGTGGTCATGCCTGACGGAGCCCACCTCCTCTATCTCCTGCCTACCTCACTCTGATTCTCACAGCCCGGAGAATGCTGGCTTCTTGGAGGAAAGGAAATAGGAGCCCAGGTTGGGACAGAAGTTTCCCCATCCTGAAAGTCCCAGCCCACCCACCAGTAATCAAACCCACCCCGAGTTATTTCTCCCAGCAGTATTCCCCTCTGTTGGCCCATCTCCGAGTCCTCCCAGGGCCTTTTGGTGGAGCCCCCCAGGTAGAGATTAAGTGGATCTGAGCCCCAACAGGGAGGCCAAGGGGCCCAGAGCTCTTTACTCTGAGAAGGGGAGGGAGAGGACAGCGTAGGCTCTGAGTGCGGGGGCCTATGTCCCCTTCTCAGGGGAGCAAATCAGATCCCAGCCAGCTTCTCCCAACCCAAGTCAAGTTGCTGTCTGACATGGAGGGGTGGGGGTGGGGCTGGGTGGCTGGCAACCAGTAATTGCCACTCCAGATAATGGTCACTTTTCATGGTTGCTAGCAGAGCTGTCCCATCACTTTAAGTCAAGGTTGGCGGAGCAGTGACATCCTGGCCCCAGTGGAGAGTCTATTCCTTGTGGAGTTCTCCTTAATAAAGGCCAACGAGCTAAGGAGGCCGTGTTCAGTGTGCCTGCTGGAGCAGGGGAAAGGTTGGCACAGGGCTGCCACAGGCCGGGGACCGGGTGGGGGCCCTGATTAACCTCCCCTAAGTGGGTCAGACCTTTGTGACTCGGCCCCTCTAGGAGCAGGCAGTTTGGTTAAAGCTCTCCAGCCACATTTGAGGCATGTGTTTGGTGCTGGCCTGGCTGCATGTGTGTGCCTCTGAGATCTGTGGTGCCAGGACAGGGGTCTGTACACAGTTGGTGCTAAGATGGCTTGGGTGTCCTAAGGAAGCTGTGGGGTGCCTTCTGTCTGGG
The DNA here is from genome assembly GCA_963924515.1 of Vespertilio murinus. Classification (NCBI taxonomy): domain Eukaryota; kingdom Metazoa; phylum Chordata; class Mammalia; order Chiroptera; family Vespertilionidae; genus Vespertilio; species Vespertilio murinus. The sequence goes on from OZ004707.1 coordinate 109,663,607, forward strand.
AGTGGGAGTGGTGAATAGACTAAGGGGGCATGGCAGGTAGAGGCTTGGCCCCTCCAAACAGGAGATCCAGGCTAAGCGTGGCAGCAGGAGGCATTCAGGGGCTTCCCAAAGTGCTCAGGTGTAATGTGAGTCATTGGGCCGTCCCCCCACCCTCCTCCCCGTGGCTGCTACAAGTAGATGTTCTGGCAGGTCAGGCACGGCTCCGCCTGGGGGGATGGGCACCAGGGAAGGTCCTGGCTAATGCTCTGAGACCGTGGAACAAGGCTATGAGGGAATGCTGGCCCTCTGTTCACTTCCTTTCCAAAGCATTAAAAATTAAACTCCTTTGTCTTAATATCTATTTTTAAATCATGTCGGAGCCAGCATTGGTGTCAATCAGGAGTGGGTGGGGAGGAAGAGGGTAGAGAATAGAAAGTCCCAGCAGAACCGGGGTGAGTGCCGTCACTGCCTTGAGGAAAGTGACCCAGGTCTGTCCTCCATTCCACTGGGCGGCGAGGAGCACAGAAAACACCATCGTGGGCTGGGAGGAGTCTACAGGGGGGTGGGGAGGGAGGGCTCACCTTGGGTTGGGGCTCACCCTCTTCCCTGCCCGACCTCCATGTGCCTGCCCGCCCGTGGCAGCCAGTTCTGGGGCACACTGGGCTGCTGGGACCCAGTTGAGTCCGTTCACTCATGCCACAACTATTTACTGAATGCCCGCTGAGTGCGCTGGAGGCTCCAGTTGGTGAGGACGGGCTGACTGGGCTCACACACAGCAGATCAGCTTTCTTGGGCCAGGAAGTCGTGGAATTGAGAGGTCATCTGGCTCGTCCTCCACCAAGCCTTTGAACACAGGGCTGCAGGGGAGGGGTGAGAGCGCGGCCACCTCACCTTCCCCAGTGTTCTGAGGAGGGGCAGCAGCAGGCTGGACCCAGCTTCTCCTTTCCTTTCCCCACCCCGAAATGATGGCCGACTCCTGCTCTACAGTGTTTGCTCCCATCAGAAACGGGAGGGGAAAAACAAGCTGCGTTTCTTTTAGGAGTTTGTTTCCTAGCTTGGGACAAAGAATTAGTGAATTACCGTACTTGCCGGCGTATAAGACGATTTTTTGGCCCTGAAAAATACGTATTTGCCAGCGTATAAGACGACTGGGCGTATAAGACGACCCCCTAACATTTCCACTAAAAATACAGAGTTTGTTATATACTCGCCGTATAAGACTACCCCCCACTTGGAGGCATATTTTTCAGGGCCAAAAAGTCGTCTTATACGCCGGCAAATACGGTATGTGTCTTTTCTGTTTCTTCCATTGGAAGGGCTGATTGGATACGCTGTGGCTAGTGCATACTCATGCATTTATTGAGTACCAGCTGTCACAGGCCCTTGAGTGGCTCTGAGTTCCATGGAGGAGTCAGAAACATTAACAGTTCTAAGTAGTAGGTGCTCGGCAGAGCTACTTAATGGGGTATTTAATACTGCTTAATACTTAATAGAGACAATATACAGAGATAACAGAGTAGAGCAAGTGACACCTGGAGTTTGAAGGATGACTGGGAGTTTGCTGGATAGATGAGGATGGGGTCTGGGCAAGGGAGAGGGTGGAGAGGTAGACACAGGTCCGCCCGGAGCCTGCGCTGGGGGAGAGCTTGCAGTCCAGTAGGAGCGGCAGGGCCCCTGGCATGTGTGCAGTGGGCTGAGCACAGAGAAACAAGGGGGCGGGGATCAGTCTGGGGGGTGCCAGTGGGAGGGGCTTCCTGGGGTGGTGAGCTTGCATGGGCTCTGAGGATGAGGTGGCTCTGCTGTGACGGGTGACCAGAGCCTGGGGAGGCTCTGCAGTTTGTCTCCAGTCTCTGAGGAGAGGGAGCGTTGTTTTTCCATGACAGGTGTTCGGTGCCCCTCAGGCTGTAGGTAATCCAGCTTACAGAAAGCCCCCCTCCCCCGTTTATTACCCCCCCCTCGCTCCCCCTTCCAGCCTCTCTCTTCTAGCTGCGATCTGCCCGCTTATTTGGTTCCAGTTAGGAAGCTTTGAAGCTGAGCTAAACCCATCGGGCAGAGTTAAGTCTTCTGAGCCAGCTTTGTCCCTGCTCACATTTGAAAGCTAATCTGCTAGCAGAGGCGGTGGGGGTGGGGCAGGGAAGTTAACAATGGCACGCGGTGGGGAAGGTGAGCAGGTCTGCAGCTGGGGGAGTAGCCAGGGTAGATCTATAGCTTTTATCCGCTACCTTTTCTCTAACTAGGACCTCAGGTGAGGGCTGAAATTCCAGGCCTTCTCCCTTGAGTTGTGTAGCTTACTGCATCGGTAGCTTGCACGAAGGCCCTGTTTGAGTGGCTGGGGGAGGGTGTGATGGCCAAGGAGGACAGAGACGTGGCTCTGCCCTCAGAGAGCTTTCCGTCCGCTCCAGGGTTCTACTAGGTGTAGATTCAACTCAACAGGCAGTTTTTTACATGAGCAGAGGCCATGCTCCCTTCCCTCTCCTCCCACTGGCCCGAGTCAGTCTCCAGGAAAGAGGCCTAGTTTTGAAGATTTCCTTAACCTCTTGGTGCCTCGGTTTCCTCTCGTATGGCAGAATCAGTCATCTTTCAGGGCTATGAAGAGGCCCAGATGAGGTAATACATGCATTATGTAGGGACACTGCTTAGCAGGAGGCCTGGCAGGTTAGAATCAGTGACTAGCAGTTATTGTCACTGCACTTCCTGCAGTGAGAGCATATGAGCAGGTAGCCCTCCCAATGGTGAGTTAGGTGCCCCAGGGCTGCAGTGACCGTGCTGGGCAGTGCTGTGGAGCCTTGGAAGCAACCCCAGGTGCCCCTTTAGGCTGGCGATTGTTCTGAATTTTTCTGGCTTACGGATACATGGGAGAAAGGGAGAAGTGGAGGTCTAGGCGGATCTTTAGGAAGATGGAGGCAAAGGTCAGTGGGGGAGGGGAATGGTCTCAGAGCCCATGCACCGGCCATGCTGTGTACTTACCTGTGGCTGTCCCTGTTGGGGGCAGTCCACACCCTTCCCCTGCCTCCTTTATTGGTGCAATGAACCAGGCCAGTTAGGCCGATGGGCATATTGCAGGATTCCCATAGCCCTGGATACTCCAAGGGCAGGTCATGCCCCTGGCACACTCAGTGTTGGACTGGGGTGGGGTTGGGGGGGAGCTGAGTAGCTGATGAAAAGACAGGGCACGTGGGGCTCCAGGTCCAGGTCCCTTGACAAACCAGAAAAAACGGTCACTTAATTTTTTTTCAAATTGTAGAATATATTATATAAATTCCTATAGTTAAAAAAGTGCATAATGAACATGTACCCACTACGAAGTTTAAGACATAAAACGTTAGCCACACTCATGAAGCCCCTGTGTATTCCTCCCTAGCTCCAACATCTTCTCTAGGGAGAACCTTAAATTTTGTTAAGTACATTTCTTTATAGTTTCCACATATGTAGGCATCTTTCAACACCACACCATTTGCCTTGGTTTGTTTTAAACCTTTGGTTGATGGAATCATTCAGAATTTTAAAACAATTCACTGTTACGTTTATTGATCCATCCATGTGCATCTGTGTGGCCACGGTGCACTTGTTATCACTGCTCGGAGGTACTCCATACGAGTGTGCTGCAGTGTACTCTTCTGGTCATGAGCATTTGGGCTATTCCTTCTTTTTAAATATATATTTTTTTCCAAATTGATTTTTAGAGCAGAAGGGAGAGGGATAGAGAGCTAGAAACAGTGATGAGAGAGGAACATCATCAATCAACTGGCTCCTGCATGCCCCCTATTGGGGATTGAGTCTGCAACCCTGGCATGGGCCCTGACTGGAAATGAACCGGTGACCTCTTGGTTCCTGGGTTGATGCTCAACTGCTGAGCCACACTGGCCGGGCTATTCCTTCTTTTTGAACTTGTTTCTGTGAACATTCTTGGACTAGTCTCCTGGTGTACACACGCAAGGGTTTTCTAGGGCAGTGTTTCTAAAAGCATCTGTGAAGGACCAGCTTTTTACTTACAACTCTCAGGTGTGGCTCTGCTGAGCATGACTGGTACACGGCGTAAAGCAGTGACTCACCCACATCCAGATGAGTTAATTGACCATAGACTTGGCTGTTCTGGTGACATCAAATTGCTATAAAAAGTTCCTAAGTGTTAAGCATGTCCATGGACTGCACTCTGAAGAGAACTGCTCTGGGGTATATAGCAAAGAATGGTGTTGCTGAGATTTAGGATGTATGCATTTCAGCATTACTAGATAATTCCATATTGTTTTCCAAAATGCATATATCAGTTGAGATTTCCACTAGTGGAATGTTGGTTGAAAATGGAAAGTTTTGGGTGTTCTTCAATACAGTGAGTGTGAAATGCTATATTGTGTTTTTAATTTGCATTTCTCTGATTATTAGTGAACATCTTTTCACAGGCTTATTAACCATTCTTTTCTCTTCTGTGAATGCCTGTTTATGTTTTTGTTCAATTTTTCTATTGAGTTATTTGCTTTTTCCTACTAATTTTTAGGATTTTATTTATGTTTTGAATACTAAACGGTTGTCTATTAAGTGTACCACAAACACAGTTTATAGCTTGCCTTTTCACTTTGTTCATAGGGTACTTTGGCAAACAGAAACTTTTTATTTTAACATAACCAAATTTTTAGTTTCTTTTCTTTGTTAGGTTTATGTATTATGTATTATTTAATAAATACATAATATCTCATGGGTGTCTTTATATCCTGATGTAGGACAGTGCTTGTCACAACATACTAGGCAGTCATGAATTGCTGAATGAATTTGGATGATTAAAGATGAGTTCCTATACTTATTTCTGAAAGTTTTTCTTTTTACATATAAGTCCTTAATATATCTGGGATTTATATTTGGGTATGATGTGAAACAGGGCCCTGATTTCTTTTCCCCTCAAGTACAAAACAGTTGTCTTAGCTCCATTGATGGCTAGTTCTCCTTTCCCCACTGGTATGTAATGCCACCTGTGTCTTTCCCAGTGCACTATTTGTCTATCCTATACCACATTGTCTTAATTACTACAGCTTTAAAATAAGTTCCACATCTGGTAGGGCAAATCCTCTCTCTCCTCTTATGCTTTTCAATAATATTTTGGCTGTTCTTGGCCCTTTGTTCTTTTGCATAAATTTTGGAATCAGTTTGTTTAATTTCACTAAAAATAAATTGGTCAAACAATTAATTTTCCTGCTCTTTGCCCAAAACCTGTTGGTATTTTGATTGGCTTTGCCTTAGATCTATTGATTGCCTTGGGGTGAATTGCTATCTTTGTGTTTTCATTCATGAATATAAATTGTATCCTAATTATGTATTTATGTTCATGGATATGGTACACTCTATATATTAGGCCTTTTAAAATGTCTTTCTGTAAAATTTTATAATGTGCCTCCCACCCTCGTCTTACACATCTTTTGTTATGTAGAGGCTTTTGCTCTTCCACACTTTCCCATCACCCCTCTCCCTTCTGAGCTCAGGCTGGAGGCCCAGGGGAGGCCAGCGGCCCTTCCAGCCAGCTCGCACCAGGTGTGGTGATGCTGACAGCCGTAGGGGCAGGTGGTCAGGCTCAGTACGAGGCACTTCCCCGGATCACCCTGTTACCTCATCCACTCTCCACAGCACCTGAGGAGGAGACAGGGCATTCTTTTCATTTTGCCACCAAGGAGATGGAAGCTCTGAGAGGTTAGATATTTTGCCCCAAATTACTGAACTGGAAAGTGACAGAGCTGGATTTGAACCCAGGTCAGTCAAACCCCCAAGCCATATTTTTCTGTGACCATCTCTGGGTCATCCTGACCCAGCTCCTTCCCCTGCTGACTTTAGACTGTACTTTTCTTGGATCTGTACTACTAGTTTAGTGCAGTAGAGTCTGGGATAACAGGACCCGAGTTATGCATATTGGTTTATGACTCAGTTGGTAATTTGTGCCTTCCTCCCCCCAGCCCCAGCCCCAAACAGAAGTGGATTAGGAGGTGACCCCTAGTGATCACCAGGGACTTCCTCAGATCAGTGAACACCCAGCCCTCTGGGCATTTTAAGTCCTCACAGATACTGTGGGCGAACAGTGGTGTCTACATGTAGATGATGACACTGAGACTAGAGGCATTGTCACCCATGCCATGGGCAGGAAGAGGTGGGTGTTAGAGCCCTTTGTCTTTGCCTTGCTTGCTCCTAATAGGCGCTCAGTAAATGTGTGTGGATTATAGGCCGACTTGAATTGCCCAGGAGTGCTAGGGAAGGGGGCAGGGCTCCGGGCAGGCTAATAATGAGGTGCTCCTTTTGCAGGTGACACTCTTTAAATAATGATTGGAGTTTTTCTACAGGAAAGGTGCCATGCTATTGGGGAGCTATACTGGCCTCCAACTGGAATATCCTGCCTAACCAAACAGGACCCCTGCAGCCACCCATACTCATTGCCTTGGAAGGAGGCTTTGTGCCCATCTCTCCTTAGTCCAGTAAACCCCTTGTGGGTGTCCCCTGCCCAGTGGTGCCTTTTAGCCACGTGCAGCACTCTCCCCCAGCACTTTGGAAAATGCTATCACCTCCTTGCTCTCTCATTTCCAGAGAGCCGAGGAGCTGTGGAGCTTGGTGTCCTGGCACTTGGTTGACCATGTTGCCCTGTGGTCTAGTTTTGGGTAGACTCTTGGTGTAGATGGTTGTAACTCAGTCACTCCATGATGATCAATGAGGCCAGCCAGATCAGTACAGAACTCCCTAAACAAAGCCCTGCTTGATCATGTGGCAGCTTCCATCCTTGTGCCTAACTAGGGGCTCCATGTAGCCTGTGCTTAAGTGGGGCAGTGGTGGGTGCAGTTCCTCCCCCAGGGCAGGGAATGCCCTTTCAAAAATCTCAGGGTACAAGACCCTGTGGTTACAGAGTAGACACGTTTGCCAGCCAGAAGGGCTGGGGTCAGATGGTGTGTGTCTGTCTCTTTGTGAAGATTCTGTGGGTAACATAGAGGGCGGGGAAAGTTCCTGAGGGTGTTTTTTTTTTTTTTTTTTTTTTCCCCTCTTCTGTAATCTTTATCTTTTGCTGCCTGATTATGCACTTGAATCTTCCCTTTAGGCACTGAAATTGTAAGTTCTTAGAGCTCTGTGCTCCCCACATACACACTTAGGTATATTTGTATGTATATGTGTGCACAGTGTCTATAAACATACATACTGTATTTATATATAAGTATGTGTGTATGTATGCATGAATATATAGATATTTAAAACACATTAATAGTCTAAGTATGTGTGTATATATTTATACATACATATGAATATTTATATCTAGCTACATTCTCTCCCAGTGTGTGTGACCCTTGGGTGTAAGCTGCATCCTCATTTTAAGCATCTCATTTCCTAGATGGATTCTGGATAAGCTAGTCTCTTAGATTACAAGCACTGTATACCAACCATGGCTAACTTAGGAGCACAGATATATAGGTGTCTCCCCAAAATGTGTACACACACTTTGAATAATTGTAAAGACAGTGTTTATTAAAATACATTTCATTTTCAAAATGGAGCTATCAGCTGTTAAAGTGAGTTTGCATTTTTTGGGGACACCCTGTTATAGCTACCTATTTATCTCTAGTCTGTGAAAAAGGCTCGGCAGTGTTGATTGGTCTGTGGGGGACAAATCACTTTAGCAGAGATCTCTTGTTTTTGCTGGCCCAGCTTTCTTTTCCCTGCTCTTCTGACCCACACCCTTGTTTTCCTGTGGATCTTTCAGTATCTATGGAGGACACGAGGTTAGCTCAGAGGCTAGAACAGAAAGCTAAGCAACAGGCCACACACAGGGACAGGAGCCAGGCTGCTCTGGGCCTCTAGGCGCCAGGGCCGAATGATGAGCTTGGTCACATTACTCTGTCAGGACGCATCACCTCCTGCTGTTTTGGCCCCCGGCTCTCACTACTCAAGAGTTGGCTTCCTAGAAGAGGGCCTGCTGGTCACGTGCCCACCTGTGGCGAGGGGAGAGCAGAGCACCTTGATTGATGGGACAAGCTGGGTGCAGCGGGAGAAGGAGAATTCCCTGAAGAAAAACAGGGGTGCTGATGCCAAAAGAAGGGGGAAGGGCAGAAACAGGAGATATCTGCTTAAGTGTTTTACCCCCAGATGCCAGATGCCACTGCTGGGATTTGTTCATCCCCTGAGACACATTCTCCCTACCTCCTGGAGAGAGCCGTCAGGAGCAGATGGGGAGGCTATGACCCCGGAGAGCAGAGCAGCCCAACCCAGCAGTTCTGGCTGTGTTTCCAGGACCACCTGACCGCCTCTGCGGGTGAATTCAGCAGCCTTGGGGCTCCTCTGATCTGCTCAGTGCCTGCTATACCATCTATGTATGTCTGAGTTGCTCAGGGGCAGGTCGCCCCAGACCCAGGACACCCTTTGGGGCATCTGGCACACTCACCGCTTCTCACCATCCCAGTGACTGCCATTGGGTCTGCTGACAGGGCCAACCGATGGTCTAGGGCAGCGGTCTGCAAACTCATTAGTCAACAGAGCCAAATATCAACAGTACAACGATTGCAATTTCTTTTAAGAGCCAATTTTTTTAAACTTATACTTCTTCTAATGCCACTTCTTCAAAATAGACTCTCCCAGGCCGTGGTATTTTGTGGAAGAGCCACACTCAAGGGGCCAAAGAGCTGCATGTGGCCCATGAGTTGCAGTTTGCCGACCACGGGTCTAGGGCAGCATCGCCAACCTTTTGGACCTCACAGAGCACCAGGGGTCTGTGGACCACCAATTTGTGACCGCTGGTCTAGGGTATATGTGCCCTGTGCCTTCTGCCCTGGAGTTTCTTGACATTCCTCAGTCCTGAGTCTCTGAATTCCCAAATATGTTCCCAGTGATCATCCAGTGAGTCCTGAGGTGGCCCATGGTCTGCTGACCCCCTGCTGCACGCTGTAGGGTAAACAACAATGAACTATGTCCCTGCTCTCAAGGAACTTTCCGTCTTGCTGTCCAGGCAAGTGTGCAGGAAGGCAGTGTAGAGCCAGAGACAGCCCCTGTGTGCAGTTGGCCAGAGGGGTGGTGCCTTTTGCAGACATCCCTGGTTCCTCATCCTCCATCTGAAGGTAGAGGGGCTTAGGTTGGAACGCGGCTGTCAGAGTGCCTCGCACATGCAGTAGGCACTCAGAAACAGTGTGGAGTACTACATGATCTGGTGTGTTTCCCCGTTTGCCGTGGCTTTCAGGAAGTGCAGACTCTGGGAGCGCCAGTGGTTCAGGTGTAGGGCCAGCTGGTGGAAAAAGTTCTGTGCAAGAGGCAGGACAGGAGCTGGTCCTCGAAGGAGGAATGGGATCGAGCATGTAGAGAGGAGGAGGGGCAGCCTTCCAGGCCCGACTGAAGGTGGGAGGCATGGTGAGCGGGGGGCCTGAGGTCTGTAGGATGAGAACCCGGGCGGGACCTTCACTCATGCCGCTGCTGCCACGTGTGCTGACCCGATGAGTGAGGTGAGCCTGGAGGAGTAGGTGTGCCTGACGGGGTGGTGTCTCTTTGGTGTGGAAGGGGAGAGCCGTGCTGAGTACCTGTCGTGCCCCTGCACGGTGCTGAGTGCTCTTGCTGACCTGGAGGGCATTGGGGGTGTCCAGCACCTGCCAGCTGTCTTCTGAGCAGAACAGGCTTCATGGGAGAGGCCAGTCAGGCTTGGGGTTCTGGACAGGCCGAAGGGGCGGGCAGGTGGAGGAGGAGGCGGCAGGCAAAACAAGGTGATATTAGAGACCAGAGAAAGGAGCTAATGCCAAAAGGTCTTGACCCAGATTGTGGTGGGAAAGGAACTGCTTCAGCAGAGCAGTGTGCTGGCCAGCAGGACCCCTTGACCTGGCAGGGTTAGCGGCCGCCAGGTGGAAGGTCTGGGTAATACCCTGAGGCTGGGGAACATGGCGATAGGGCCTGAGCTGTCCGATCGCAGGGGAGCTAAGAGGATGGCAGAGGCTGGTGGGAAGGATCCCGAGCTTTCTGTGCTCCCTGCAGTGAGCAGCAGCCCCCAGTGTGTGTCTGGGAGGTTGGTTGTATTCCGAGGCCTGACTGTGCCCCCACCCGCTCAGGGAAGCTCCCCCTGCCTGTGGGCAGGAATCCTCAGACCCAAATCAGGGTGGCAGCTTGTCAGGCCGGTGAGCCTGGGCTCCTGGCAAGAGCTCTGCGATGTCTCAGCCATTTAGGACACCCACCCTGACTGCTTCTCTGGGGCCCTGGGGGCTGGTGGGGATGAGGTTGGGGGACCCTCAGGGGGAGGACATGGGTGCAGTCAGAAGAGCTGAGTGCACAAGGATTTATTACCATTTATGGCAGCCAAAGAGAATTGAGCCCCCTCGCCTCCCCTCCCCTCCCCTCGAGCCCCCCTTCCTCTGCCCCTTTCTCAGCCTGCCTGCTGGGAGGAGGGGAGTCTGTGTGAAAGGAGCATGCCTCACAAAGAGCCACTCTGCTCTGGAGAGGGCTGGGTCTGACTCAGGAGTGTGGGAGGAAGACTGACAGGTTCTCGGTGGTGCTGATTTGTTCTCTTCCCCTTAGATGGGGGCTCCTCACACCCCGTTAGGGTTGGGTGGGCCAGTGTGTGCTGGACAGCCCCTCCAGTACCCTGTGGCATCTGGATGTACCCAGCCACATAATCTGTGCGTGTCTCCCCCTCCCCCAACCCTATCCCCGTTTTAGAAGTGCATTTGCCACACTTTTCATGTAAGGTATACACACACCAGTTAACTCAGTTATGTCTGGGAGCAGCGTGGCAGAATGGAAAAGAGCAGGGGATGGGTCACAGAGACCTGAGTTCTAGTCCCAGCTGTGCTGCTAATTTGCTGGGTGACCCTGAGCAAGTTACTTTTCCTCTCTGAACCTAAGTTTCACATTTGGACAATGATAGACTAGGACCATCTCATCCCTTTGTGCTCTGACATCCTGTCATTTTTATACACTTCTTTTTTTTTCCCTTTGTGTTTTGAAGGAGCTGATGATTCTTGAGGTCCTTTATCATCCTCATAGTATCCTTGGTAAAGTGAGGAACCAGCAATGATTACGTTTCATAAGTAGGAAACTGAGGCCCAGGGTGAGGGAGGACCCATTGGGCAGGGCTGGGTGAGTCCTCGGTGTGCTGGGGAACTCCCTGCCTCAACCTCACAAAACTGCCCCCGATGCTGCTCCGCCGGAGGTTCACAGCCTGGGAGGCAGCCGCTGCTCTGCTGCAGGGCTGGGTGCTGGCATGGGAGCTCCAGGGTTCGTGGACGTTTCCCTGTGGGCTTCGACTCTAGACCTCAGATTCCTTGCTCAGTGGCAGGGAGAGAATCTTCCGTTACCCCAGTTCTCACTTCAGGGAAGGAAGAGATGGAAGTCATTGCTAGCGCCTGCCACTCAGTGAGTTGGTTTTGCCCGCCCCTCCCCTGCCTGGGACGCTGTCACCCTGGAAGCAGGTAATGAGGGGGCGGGCTGCTTTGTTAATGCTCTGGGGAGAGGAGCTCAGCACCTTGTTTGACACAACTGCCGCGGCTCCTGCCTATTGTTAGAAGTCTTAATTGTGAATTGTTCCAATTCCGCCCTCCACACTCACCCTTAGGAAGAGCTTTCCTCTGCTTCCTGCTTTCCCCGAAGCCCTCGAACGGTGTCTTTGCTGCTCCCTGGCAGCACTTTGCCTCCCACTTGTCTGGGGCAGGCCTAGCCACCTTCCTCATCCGCTGGTACTCCCAGCTGCCACCCCTTGAGAAACCAAACAGATAAGCAAACAACCTCCTCCAAACCCTGCTAAACCCATGGCTCTGAGTAGAGTGCTTCCCCTTCAATGGCCTCTTTATCCATCGCGAGTTCAGGAACCTGCCCTGCCCCCTCCGTGTGGCCCTGAGGACCAACGAGAAAGCACATGCATGCCCATGGGCGGTGGTGCTCACTCCTGGCTCTCCGCTATTGCTGGCCGAGTCTCCCCGTCCTCTTAGAGCCCCTGCCTCTGTCCTTGCTCTGACTTTGTGAGAAGGACCAGGGGGGAGTGTGGAAAAGGTTTTACTCAGAGTGTGGGCTCCCCTCACAGCTCTGTGTGGCCTTCCTGTGAGGATGTTTGACTTCAGTTTCTCATCTATAAAATGGGAATAAACCTTAATACTTAGCTGGCCAACCTGGGAAAATTGTCAGAAGGATACACTGAGATATGGTTCAAGAAAGTTCTCTGATGTCTATAAAGGGTGATGCTCATAAGCTGGATTACTATCTTGTTTTTCCTTCTTTCACTTCCTGTTGTTCTCTGTGTCTGTCTGTTTCGGCCCCCATCTTCCCGCCTTCCTGTTGCCGAGAAGCTGCACAGAGTTTGCTCCCTCAGGTATTTCTCACACAGGCAGCCACCGTAAGTGTGTGAGTATGTGATTACGGCTCCTGCAGGCTGCTTGCCAGAGCCCCTCTCATGACCGTCCAGGAAGCGTGGTGGTGGAAGTGCCTGCTCCTTTAACTCCAGCAGCCCCTCCGACATTCCCGAGGCTGCGGTGGGTCAGCGGGAGAAAGCGGTTGGCCCAGTAGGAACTACAGATCCATCCCACGGCTTTCCTGGCTTGTTCAGGCTCATTCCTATGTCGGGGGGTTTACTGAGACGTCCAGGGTATGGAGAGCTGGCCCCATTTTCCCAGTGGCTGACCCCTCTGACCCACTCACTGTCTGCCTGTCCATTACCCTGCCCTTCCTCATGCAGCTCTGGCTGGGCTGCCTCCCAGAATCCTGTGCTGGGCGGGCCCTCCTGGGCAGGCCCTCCCTCGCCAGGCCAGGGGCTGGTCTTCAAGCCTGTGCGTCGGCATTTGACTGACAGGAGTTTGAGCAGATTTGCTTGCTTGGGTTTGTCTGCCCTGTGGGGACACTCGAGCTAGGCTGATCATTCTCTGATGGACAGAGCCTTCTGGTTTCTGCTTCAACCGCGGAGATGTGAAAGTAGGTTTTGGGGGCAGGGCGCTGAGCAGAGCTCTCACACTTGCCTAGATCACTGTGGATAGATGTGAGGAGACGGGAGACCCTTTCCTTCCCACAGAGATGTCCAAACCCACCCTGGGCACTCAGACTGGCTTAGGTATGTCTCTCCGGACAGGAGGAGCCAGCTTCAGCCGTTGGCATGACCAGTATTCTATATTGTGTCTGAACATCTCAGAGAGCTCTGCCAGACTGTCATTAGTCTTATTTTGCTTTTAGGCAGACCGAGTTGTGGAGGAGGAAGGTGTTATGTTGAGGGTCCAGGTCACATGGGCAATAAATACAGCCTGCTGGGCTGTAGTGGACCCACTGGAACCCCACATGCCCATATGGGCATGGACCCATTTACATTAGGTGTGGGCAGGGGCTGCCTGGGCTGCCAAGCTGTGTGGATCCCTAAGGGTTGAGCCAGTGCCCTTTCCTTCCTAAGAAAGTCCGTGCTGGGCCAGTTTCTCCACAGAATTGCCGGCATCCATCCTGGGGAAAAGTGACCCTCCTTTGCCGAGGCCCGGACCTCCAGCCTTTAGACACAGACAACCCCTTGCTTCTGAGGGACTTCTGGGCCTGCCCCGGGGTCCCTGGGCCCTTGATTCCAGGCCAGGTCAGTACCCCAGGTGTCCCCTCTGTCCTAGGGGGGCTGGGCTGTCAGGATGGGCCTCTGAACCATGGTTGGCAGAAGGGCTGGAAGGAGAGTGAGAGGGGAAGAGAACTGAGAGACCCCTCAAGAGGCAACCTGCTGCCTTGCTGTTTAATAACTCGAGTTATTTTTCCTTATCTGTCTGCTTCTCTGTATGGTGTCCCCAGACTCCTCTTCATGCCCCTCTCCCTTCTGGGTTCTCTTCACCTCATGTTTAGGAGATATCTGTGGAGACTAGTCTTCTGCGTGGTCCCTGGCCCGAGGCCCCTGACCTTGACTGTGGGTCCTGAGGAGTGAAGGCAGATCCTGGAAGCCCCTCTGGGAAGGCAGACTTGGGGGCTCTGGCCTTGGTGGAGATGCCCACTGACTTGGAGTTGGACTTAGGCTGTGCATTCCAGATGCTGGAGAAGGAAGCTGGAGAGGGAGAGCACCCCCACTATATTCTGCACCCGGTTTCTCTGCTGTCTTTCTCTCTGTGTCATTGAGGCAACGGCGAGTGAATGGCCTGGTCTTTGAGAGGAGTGGGAGGTGACTGTTGTTCCAGGCCTCACACTGCTATGCAGATACATCTCTCTGCCTTCCACTTGCCCCAGCAAAGTGGAAAAGACCTCTTCCTTTTGGGAGGGCGGGGAGAAGAAAATCAGAATGCACAGACTACATTCCTTCGGCTTCAGCTGTCTCCTGCCTGCACCTCTGCGCCTCTCTCTTCACCCCTGCCCCGCCATCTGGTTACCCATGACTTCCTTCTGTCAGGGCTGCTCTAGCTGCTGGTTCGGGAAGTGAAAGGTAAAACGGTGGGAAGAGCCCTGGCTTTAGAAACAGACAGGTGGGCTTGACTCCTGGCATCACGGCTTACTGTTTGTATGAACCTTACAAGGTGCTTAATTCTGAGCCTTGACCTCTTCATCTGTAAAATGAGGTAATAGCTATTAAGGAGTTGCCGAAACGCTGTATGAAGAGGGTTCGGCCATTGTGTGGCACACGGTAGGTGTGTTGGGGCCCAGTGAGGGTTTATGGGCAGACGCTGCCTGCTGGGCCAGCACAGCTCGCTCGCTGGCAGGGTGACACGGGGAACATGTGTTCAGAATTAAGGTGTGGGGGCCTGCTTCCTGTTCTCAGCCCCATGCCCTCAGCCGGGTCCTCATTTCTCTAGGCTTTGTTTTGACTTTCTCTTTAGCAGAATGCCAGCCAGTCATTTTGTGCCTCCCCCTGCCCCCAGCTTCCTTCAGGGGAGGGAGGGGAGGACTGGCTGTGAGCTCCCAGAGCCGAGTGCTTGGAGATCTCAGGTGGAGACAGCGAAGGAAAGAAAAGGGGTGTTCTATGTTCTTAGGATGCTCTCTAGGGGCTCAGTGTTTTAACTAGGATTGAAACCTCCCACTGAGCTATCAAAAGGAGGGCAGGAGGGGGGCCCAGGGGCTTGTGTTACCCAGACCAGCCAGGGACCTGGATGGGCAGGATCAGGACTATGATGGGCAGTGACTTCCCCACCTGGCCTTGCTCAGGGCTGAGAAATGTTTGTGGGAGGCTGGGTGCCCTGCTTAGGGCCTTGTCAGTGATGGAATAAAAGACAAAAGCAGGACCCGAGAAGCGTGAAGGAGGAGAGGAGAGGGGAGGAGGGGAACGGAGGGAGAAGGCACAGGGACAGCTGGCAGGGCGGGCAGACGCCACCGGCAGAACGCCTCAGGTAGCCAGTACCGGGGCTGAGCCTGCCCAGTTTCTTCTTTTCCGCTGTGATTAAGACATCACCAGCTGCCTGTGTTTCTAGCTCTGCTGGCTCTCTGCTGCCAATAACAAATGCATCTGGCTGGAATCTGGGTCATTAAAAAAACAACCTGATATTTCTCTTCTTCCTTTATTCCCTGGCAGTTCATGCCCTGGAATATAGCTGGGATGCTCAGAGGTGGGGTCTGGAGGTACAGGGAGCCAGGGTGGACATGCTGGCTGTCAGGGCCATTCAGCCAGACAGACAGCCACCCTCGCTGGCTGTTCAGATCCTGTTGTTGTGAAGCAAAGGTCCTAAATGGACAGTGATGTTCTGGAGACAGGGGTTGCACATGTGTTTTCCCCTCCTATTAGCGGGCTGAGGTGGAGAGTGTCGTAGCTTTGGTGGTGGCTGTGAGCATGAGCTCAAAGTCAGACATACTTGGGTTTGATCTTGTCATCTAGCAGAATTACTTTGTTCCCTCTGTGCGCTACCTCTGGGTCGTGGAACGGAACGCGGTCTGCAGGGAATGTCTCAGCACAGTGCTCTAGGAAGGGAGGCTGCTGCTTAGTTTGTCGTTATGATTATGTTTCTCTTGAGTAGCACCTCCCAGAGGAACTCCGCTTACTGAGCCACAGTGCCACGCTCAATGGCCAGGCGCACAGGATCCACCAGGCAGGCAGCTCTTTAAACTGAGACCCCCTTTTAAGGCCATAAAGATTTCTTTGCACATCTCGCTCTTAAATTGAGGAATGCAGATGAGTAGGGTGATGCAGAGGGAAGGTGGAAAGGACAATAAAAATAGGGAATAAATCTAGGAAGTTTCTTGGAAGAGGTGAATTCTAGTTGCCCTAAGCAGCTTCCATTTCTGGGAGTTTACACTATTCTGGGCCCTGGTCTGAGCACTTTATCTGTATTGCAACCTTCTCTGGCTGATTCCAGAGCCTTCCATGCTCCTAACCCTTGACTGTTCAGGCTGATAGTGTGACTCGGAGTAAAGCGTGGGGCGTCATCCTAGATGTCCTCCAGTGGGTCTGGGGTGGGCAGGCAGTACCTGGCTCATAGGATACCAGTCTTATGGGTGGGAACCCCTGTGGCGGGTGCCCTTGCCTGGGGGTTGAACCTTGCTGTCTCTCTGCTGGCATGTGCACAGTCTGCGGCACAGAGTAGCTCAGCAAATGTTGGCTGAGGTGCCTCTTTGGAGCATAGAGAGTGTGTTGATCAGGCTGAGCAAGGGCCATTTGCCGGGGGTTGGGGAGGTGGGTGCTGTGAAAGAATCTGATATTGATGTGACTTCCTGGGACTGATGGATGGCCCAGAGACTTCACTCTGCTGTCTTGGCCAATGGGGGATGCTCCTCGTATGCTGTGGGACTCTCCCTGCCACTGGGGACAAGCACACTAGTCTGCTAGCAGAGGGGCCTCAGGTGGGAAGGGTGGGGCCATTTCTGGCTTCTCATCTTCAAAGCACAGGGCCCAGCTTGTCATAGATCTCGGATGAAGAACATGCTGGCCTTTTCCTGTGGGGTGGTTCCCAACTTGGAGCCATCCTTCACCCATTGCTCCTTTCCAAAGATGCAGAGGGATATTTCAAGTTGCCTTTTATGGCTCTGGGGCAGGAGAGCCCCTGAGATTTGGCATCAGATTGACCCTTTGCAAGTTTGCTGGCTCTTGGTGGTTGGAGGAGGGGAGAGAAGCCCCAGGAATGTGAGGTGTTCACCACCATCTAAGGCTCCCCAGCTACAGGTGGATGGAAGGATATCCTCTTGTTGGGGCCACTTTCTGTGTTTCTTACCCCATCCTCTACTCTTCCTCTACTCATATCTCTACTCATCCTCTACTCATAATATAGTAAACATTAATTTCCTCATTCATTCATTCACTCACTCATTCATTCACTCACTCATTCAAATATCTACTTATGCTGGGACTGCCAAAAATAGGGATGAAATAGTCCCTGTCTTGTCACGACTAGACCGCCTTGTCATATTGAGACATTATTTTGTATTAAAGGGAAATATTAAAGATACCTAAGCACTCAATTGAAGCTTTTCTTTTGACATTGTAAAGTATGTTCTTTGAGGAACAATGAATGAGAGTGTATTGGAAAGAAAGTGAGCAATTGTCTTAGGTGCTCTGTAAGAACACATTTCCTTAGAACTGTGCAGGGTCTCTGATGTATTTCCTTAGCAGTTCTTCCATACATGTTTATTGAACTTCTACTGGTCTTGGCCCCGCCTTGGTGAGCAGAGAGGGCATGGCCATACTGCCCTGGGAAGAGGAGTACTGATATGTGAATGGGGATCCCCACTTCCTACACCTCGGGCCCTGGCTCCAAACCAGGTGAGGCTGGCTTGCCCTTGGGCATAGCTTGTAGTTCAGAGTCAGGAACAACAGCAACTGGTAGGCTTGGCCACCCTGCCTGGGTGGGACTGTGATGGTGGCAAAGGGGGTGCATAGCAACCCCCTGGGCATTACCAGCACAAGTCTCCAGGTCCAGGGCCTTTCCCCATGCCAGGCCAATAAGCCACCCCAGCACCCACAGAGCTGTGTCTGAACGGAGATACAGGGGTAAAGGCTCTTTGCTGCATCTTGTTTCCTATACTTGGCTGCCTCTCCTAAGCTTGACGCTGCCCAGAGGTGATCCTGATCAGCTCATTCTGTGGGGTCCCGTGTAGTGGATGGCTCACCTGTGCCCTGACTGTATAGGCCCGGGTTCTTACTAAGAGCATGCCAAAGCCAGGGTCCTTTCTCTAGTGGGTCCTCAAGAAACATTAATTTGCAATGAGGACCAGACCCTCAGGTTCACCAGTGTTTGCTTCCAAGTTCTGTTTTCTTACAATTTATTATTCTCTCTCTATTTTATTTTTTTAAACAGAGTGTGTGGTGCAAATCCACGTTTCATTTTCTAGGAGGGGTTATATTTCTTTTAAAAAATATATTTTATTGATTTTTCACAGAGAGGAAGAGAGAGGAATAGAAGAGTTAGAAACATCGATGAGAGAGAAACATCGATCAGTTGCCTCCTGCACACTCCCCACTGGGGATGTGCCCGCAACCAATGTACATGCCCATGACCAGAATCGAACCTGGGACCTTTCAGTCCCCAGACCGACGCTTTATCCACTGAGCCAAACTGGTTTCGGCTCTATTTTATTTTTAATATATTTTTATTGATTTCAGAGAGGAAGGGAGAGGGAGAGAGAGATAGAAACATCAATGGTGAGAGAATTATTGATGGGCTGCCTCCTGCATGCCCCCTAATAGGGCTGGAGGCCCCAACTCAGACATGTGCCCTTGACTGGAATCAAGGACCCTTCAGTCCAAAGGCCGACGCTCTATCCACTGAGCCAGGCCAGCTGGGGCTATTGTTCTCTCTTTAAATCACCCCAGGCCTTATGTTTGGACGAAGAATCAGCTGACCTCTTCTCCTCATGAGGACAAAATCACAGCTCTGGCCAACTGGACTCAAGGAGCTACTGTCACTGAATGCATGAGGAGGCTAAGGTGGATGGAGGGGAGGAATGTGGGCAGGGAGCACTGGGCCACTGATGG
The DNA here is from genome assembly GCA_963924515.1 of Vespertilio murinus. Classification (NCBI taxonomy): domain Eukaryota; kingdom Metazoa; phylum Chordata; class Mammalia; order Chiroptera; family Vespertilionidae; genus Vespertilio; species Vespertilio murinus. The sequence goes on from OZ004707.1 coordinate 109,682,397, forward strand.
GGGATGGACCTGCCTGGGGCCAGTGCCCGAGCTGCCCTCCCCTGTCTATTAATGCCCCATTAGCATGCAGTAGTGACGTTCCCTCTAACAGTTTGATTTATGCCATCGCGGTTTTGCTTACAAATTAGAAGCCGCTATTGTGCTAAGTCGGTTTTAAAATCAATGCAGAGTAATTGCGGTACACGGGTAGTTGGACGACATTAACATGAGAAATGTGCTGTAATTGTCATCCTTGGAACAAACATGAAGCGTTATAGTGAAATTCCATGTCCTCTACCTGGCTAATCTGAACACAGCTTACCAACAAGCCCTCCCCCCGCAAGGCCGCCCTGGGTGGAGATTTGTCATGAGTGGATTTGTCAGGAGTGGGGCTGATGACAGTTGTGTTAAAGTGGAGGTGTGGGGCAGGGACCTCATTTGTTTCATTGTCTGTTCCAAACCCCCTGGCTTTCACTATGTTTTTTTGTTTTTGTTTTTGCAATTTGCTACCATGACACTTTGGACAGCCCTAAGAACTTTAATGTAGTATGTGTGACTCTCTGTGTTTGTGTGTGTGTGTGTGTGCTTTCCTATGCATGCCTGTGTATTTGTGTGCCTATGTGTGTGTGTGTGTGTGTGTGTCTGTCTTGCCTCAGAGTAAAAAAGAGTGCGTGGGAGCCAGATCGTCAGCAGTTCCTGGGATCATTTCTTTCACTTTCTCACCTATAAATTGGTTGTTTAGGTGCTGGTTTCAGTACTGGTTTAGAGAACGGGAGTCCAGGCATTTTAATGTTGGAGCATAATTTGTGGCAGCAACAGCAGTAGCTTGTTAGGAGAATGATTTGCCGAGGGGCTGATGGGTAGCCAGGCATGGGGTGGTTCTCTGTTTGCCTGCACATTGGAGTCGCACAGTAGATTTAAAACAAAATACTAATGCTGGATTCCATCTTCAGAAATTCTGGTTTAATTGGTCTGGGGTATGTGTTGGACATGTCGGTATTGCTAGCTCTCCGGGAGATTCTTATATGTAGTCAAGGTTGAAAACTGCTACCTAACCCATTTCTCTGTCTTCAGCTGGATCTGTGCTTCTTCAGGTAGAACTCATACATAGCTCTGTAAAAAAGAGAAATGTTTTATAATTGATAGGAAGTTCCTTCTTCTGTCTAACCAGAATCCCTACTGCTTCAGGTTTACCCTACTCATCCTCCCATAGCTGAATGTGTGTGCCTGGTCCCTCTGTCTCTCTGTATGGCTGCTGTCAGGCAGCTCCGTGTTGGGAACACCCCTGGGACCCTGACTTATGGATGGGACAGTGAGGCTTTCTGTTAGGGGGTGGCATGGCCTCACCGAGGACTGTGCTTCTCTGCTAGACACTGTTCTGGGCCTTTTCCTGAGCTGGGGAGTGGAGTTCAGAGCCCTCTCTGTTTACACACGAGAAAGCTAGAACTCAGAAGGAAAGGGACTTGGCCAGCAGATCACAGCATTTGGTGGCAGAGGCAGGACTGGAACCGCAGGTCCCAGCTGCTGTCCAGAGCTGTTTCCGCACCACGGCAGCTGAGCTGAGGAGAAGCCGTCCCTGCACCCTTTCTCTGGGGAGGCTGTGCCCAGAGAGGCAGGATCGGTGTGCATGACTGAACAGCTCAGCCTCTCAGATGAGGCCGAGTGCCTGCTCACTCCCAGACACGGATTGCGCCAGGATGGCCGCGTGACGGGCCGGGGGAATGACAGCTGTCGGGTCTGGTTTGACGTCAGTGCAGGCCCCCTGACAGATTCCCCAGTTCTGTCAGCCTTGCTCCAGCAGTGCTTCCTCTTTGGGGACAGCAGGTCTGCCTTAGACAGCCCTCCCCAGCGTGGGGCGGCTGCGGGGGGAGCAGAGCGGGGGTCAGGGTTACCAGGCGGCCAGGGGGAGGGTGCTTGTCTCCAGGCGGTGGCCAGGACTTCAGAAATCATTCAGCTGTTCACTCAGCCACGACAGTGTAAGTGTCACCTTTTACCTGGTCTGTGTGGGCACAGAGGTGCTCTGAGGGCTGCCCCTGTGGTCGGGAGCTCCTGTTCCAGTGGAAAGAGACAGATAAGGAGTCAGTTCCAAACATGGTGTGGTAAGAGTTGTGATGGGGTAAACACAGGAAGCTGTAGGAGCACCTGGGAGAGGCCCCGGCCATAAGGCGGGAACTCTGGGAATGCTTCCTCCGCATCCAGGAGAGCGGAGATGAGCGACTGCAGGCCAGGCGGGGCTTCGTCTTCCCGTGTCCCTGGGCCCTCCCCGCCTGCCGCCTGCCCAGAGGGGCCTGGGAGGGAGGGCAGGCTCAGGCTGCGGGGGTCAGTAGCACTTGTGAGGGCAAGATGGTGGGCAGGATGTTACCCTGAAGATGGGACACGGTGTTTGAGGAGTCACATGTATACAGACACTGGGGCTGGGGGCAGTTTGCTGGCAGCTGCAAGCAAGGCTGGTCGCTGTGGGATGTTGGCTGCTGTTGCATCCTCATGGGAAGATGAGCAACGCATCCCTACACATTGCCTGACTCATGCTCGGTTCCGGAGCTTTAAAAAGGTGGGAAAACCGCCCCCTTCCCTCCATCATAACAGGAAGACAGGCCTCAGTAATTAGCTTAAGTCTGTGGAAGCAGGGGGCCTTTCTTCATATAGGTTATGCCCGTCAGAAGGGCTCTGACCAGGGCCACTCGGTAGCCCTGGGCCACCAGTTGAATTCCCAGGAAAGGAGGACAGTTCTTTCTCAGCTGGAAGAAGCAGCCCCCTCCCCCCCAGGGGACCCAGAGAGTCGGTGCCCTTGTGCTCATTCCACCTGCTGGGTCAAGCTGGGAGCCAGCTGGGGGCTGCTCTCCTTTCTCCTGACCGCAGCAAAGCACACAGCACATCTGCCACAGGCAGGAGGGTCGGCGCAGGCTGCATCTCTCCTGGGCACCAGGCGCAGTGGAAGCGGGAGAGGAGGGCATGGAGGTTGCTCTGGCTGCGGAGGGGAAGAGGAACTGAGCCTGTGATGAGAAGGTAGTGGGAGAGGGATGGCAGGGTCAGAGAGAGGTCCTTCTTTTATTCTCAGAATTGCTCATAGGGGGAGAAACTTATTTAAAGGCCAGAGAAGATAACCTTTCATTCTTGGTCTTTGGACTTTGAAAGGAGGAATGTTCCCAATTTGTCACACATTCAAGGAGACTGGCCAGGATATTTCTTAGGGAATGATCAGCTCTTGAAAGATGAGATTCACACCTGAGGAGATTCACACCTTAGGAGGGCCCACCCCTGAATCCTTGGCCATGAGGGTTCTTGGGGAGTTATCTGGTCTATTTCTCTCCTCTGGGTAGAATGCTGTCTGTTCTCTTCCTAGAGATGGAGAGCCTCATGCTTCCCAGTATTTTCAGGTTTTAGGGCTCCTCCTAAGGTGTGACCTGAATCCTTTCCAAGGAGCTTTAGACGGTTTCCACACAGCAGACTTGACAATAGAGAGGGTCCAGGTCCTTTCCCCAGTCACTGGTGAGTTACTGAGGTGCAGAGACCCAGGACCTTACCAGGGTGTCTGAGTGGTCGCAGGGCCGACACTGAATCGTAATCCCCAGGCAGACGCCTGGGGACACGCTGAGCCCTGTACCGCCTTGTGTCTGGCCTTGAGCACACCAGCAAGCACAACACCACAGTGGGAAAATCCAAATAATTGTTTAGTGGTGAAAATTAAATGCAGAGCTGAAGCCAACAGCAATTTCAACCAACACAGGGAGACTGAGAGCCCCAGAGCAGCATTAGAAGTTGTCTGCCATGCACGCGTCCCCGGTTTTTCTGGGGCTGAATGTGTCCCACAAGGATATGCAGTCTGGGCTGTTTGGCGCTGCTGGGGGAGGCTTCGGAGAGCTGCTTCAGCTCCCGACAGGGCCGGCCTCTGAGCAGCTCTGGGGCGGCCAGCCCATCTTGTGCCTCGTTCCCATGGCCTGTGCTCCCCTGGGTCCCTGAGACACCAAGGTCAGGTGCCTGAAGGGACAGTGGGCGGGGGAGTGGGAACAACTATTTGTGCAGCAGGCTGCCATGATGGGGGGTGTCCTTATCTCTTGTCGTTTCACACCACCTGCCCCTTTGCTCCAGGGGGCCCTGTTCTCCCTGTGCCAGTCCGGGGTGAGGTAGGGGGACACGGGTGTTCGCTCTCAGGTAGGGCCTTGTCCCCATGGGGGGCTTGAGGACAGGCGCAGGGAGAAGCTTCATAAGCAGGATGACCCGTCCACTCGTGTGGGCTGGGTGGCAAAGAACTTCAGCCGAGTTATAAAACCTAGCAACTGGCATTCCTGTGTGGTTCACTGTTCAGCAAATACCTTCCTACATATTTCTCGTTTGGCCCCCCTGGCTCTTTTCAAGGATGTTACAAGAGAAACTAGAATTTATTGAGTGATTACTCTATGTCAGGTGCTTTGCTAAATGCTTTACAGGCATTAAAGCAAAAATTTTCTTCTCACAACCACTTTGGGACAGAGTACAAATACAATCCCTTTTTATCTACGAGGAAACAAGTTCAGAGATGTTGGAGGACAAGGTCAGGTAGGTAATACCTAAGCAGCTGGGTTCCAGAGGTTCCCACCCCCATAGACAGGCAGGCCTGGAGAGCGTGGCCCCTGTCCCGCGTGGCAGAGCCTCACAGCCCGGGCACTGGTTGGTGCCCATGAGGGTTTCTTGGTGGAAACTTGCCTCAGCTCACTTCCAGGTGTATTGGCTCCCAGTGGCTGCTGTAACAAATTACCACAAATTTGGTGGTTTAAAACAACAGAAACGTATTCTCACACGGTTCTGGAGGTCAGAAGTCTAAGATCCAGGTGTTGACAGGACTTCAGTCCCTCTGGCGACTCTAGGGAAGAGTCCTCCCTCGCCTCTTCCAGATTCTGGTGGCTGCAGTGCACCTGGGCTTGTGGCTGCCATCACTCCAATCTCTTTATCCATCTTTCAGCCTCCCAGCCGCGTCCTTCCCCTCACCTCACAGTCTCTGTGTCTGCTTTCCCTCTGCCTCTCTGTTGTAGGACTCTCACAGTGGCATCCTGGTCATCCAGGGTGATCTCAAGATCCTTAACTTAATCCTGTATGCAAAGACCTTTTTTCCAAAGAAGGTCATATCCACAGGTTCCAGGGATCAGGATGTGAACGTATTAGCTCACATTGCATTGGGCATCCTCAGGTGTGTCCCATCCCAGACCTGGGGATGGCAGGGCTGAAATCCTCACCCACCCTCCCTACAAGGGACAGCCAGGAAGATGACGTCCTGCGTCTCTTCACGCTGTGGCGTTATGGCTTGGCCCTTGGTTGTGCCTCTGACTCTGAACCTGAACGGGGCTTGTAGCCCTCACTCTGTCTTCTCTGCTTCCATCTATAAACTCTGGGACCTTGGGAGTGGAGAAAGCACCCACAGGCTGTCTTGCTCTCCTTTTGGCCCCTGACTAGTCTTCTCCCAACAAATCCAGTTTATCCTTCTGCTTTTCAGACACTTTCTCCTAACGTCTGGCCTGATTTCGCCTCTGCAGCTCCTGTGTGGAGCTGGCTCTCTCCAGTACCTGTCTACGTAGTGAGGCCAGGGCCAAACTGAAAGGCCTGGGCACAGGCCGGGTGGGGGTGGGTGCTGGGTGGCGTTGCCTTGAGGTGGAGCTGAATGCTGTTTCCAAGCTGGGTTTTGCTGAACTCGGAGGGAGAGGGGAAGCAGACTTGTGACATCTCCCTCTGCCAGGTACTGCCTGGGCTGAATGCAGATGAAGCCCTTGCCGGGCTCCCGGTTCCAGCCCAGCAGCCTCCTGTCTGCAGGCAGGCCCTGCTGCACCAGCTTCTTTTGCAAAGACATCTCAGGATCCTGCTGCTGCGGGGGAAGTCAGTGCCAGTCCTAGATCCCTTGGGCCAGACGAATTTGCCTCTTGTGCCTGGGGGAAGGTCTGGGTAGTCTTTCAGTTGCAGTGTAGCCCTCACCGCGACTTTCCCTTTGTGCCCTGGAATGGAACATTCCGAGAGGACAGCATGGTACTTACCTTACACCTGCCTCTGCAAGCAGTAGGTGCCTAATGAGTGCTCTTCAACACTTGGGGGTACTGTCTTCTAGAATGGGGATGGAACAGTGATTGCTCAGTTCCTGGGACGCTGCCTCACAATATAAGGTTTTTTCCTTGGCTGGTCTGTATATCCCTTCCCGCCTGCCCTGCTTACTGCTCCCCAGCTCTCCCCCTCCATTTCCAGCACTCCCCCATTTTCTTCCCTGCTCAGCCACTGCTCCTGGTCCTCAGTTGCCTGGGGAAGACAAATTTGTTTGAAGGTCTGCCTGTTCCTTGGTTATCTTGGAGACCCCTTAAGGACACTGCAAGGCTTCCCTGACTCCCATGTGGAGGCCCCAAACCAGTCGGGCTTCAATGTGTCCCTCCCTGCCTGTAGCTGCAGGTTGGGGTGGGGTTGAGGGGTTAGGCACTGTTAGGGCCCAGTATAACCTATATCAGCCACCTGCTGGGGAGGTGAAGGATGCCTCAAACTGAGGATGGTGCTTGGTCAAGAGAGTGTGTGCCTGGGTATGTCAGGATTGTGGGGTTTTAAAAGTAATTTTAATTTCTTGCCAGGGAATGCCATACATTCTTTCTCTCCCTGTCCTGTGGAGCCTCTTATCCCTGAAAAAGGCAACAGAGCAGCAGGTGCAGAAATGAGAGAGGCAGATGGGAGTGAGAGAAGCAGGAACAGTCCCAGGTTCCCTAGCTCTTTGACCTTGGGCCACATACCTTCCCTGTCTGGGCCTCAGGTTCCCATCAGCATACTGACCCACATGATTCTTCCTGGTGAAAGAGTCCGATTCTGCTGCTGCCACTGTGGGCACCAAACGTGCTCTGAAATGGGGAGTCCGTGAAGACGGCGCTCCCAGCCTAGGCCTGGCTCTGGCCTTGGCTGGGATGAGGTTCCTGGCATTACTTCACCAGGGAGACATGCCAAGCCCCTCATGACAACCTGATCTCCCCACGCCAGGCCCACCCTAAAGCGGTCAGCCTCAAGGAGCAAAGGCGGGAGCTGGGAGAGGCAGGGCGGTGGACATTCACATGGAATTGGCCGGCCTCGGTGCCAGGGCAACAGATGTTCGCTTGGGAGCCTGGATGGGGTTCGCTCCAGGCCGTGGGCGGGCGGCGCCTTCAGATGATCTCCCGGGTCAGGTTTCTTGTTGGCTCCGAGAAGGGCCTTTCACTTTGGGGGCCGTCTGGCCTCCAAGATTCCTCCCACCACTGCCTTTTTACCCGCTGTCTCATGCGTGCCAGGCCAGCAGAGTTGGCCACTATACTCCCGGCACTCTGAGCTCCCTGAGCCTGGGGCTGGCTCTCCATGGGGCTGTCTCGGGCCAGAGAGTCTTCTCTCCTCGCCCTGGGAGCATCTTGCAACAAGATTATGTGCACCCTGGAGTCTGTAGGACCTCCGTCACTTCTGTCAGATCCCGAGCTGCACTCCTGGATCTTTGTTTTTGGCATGATTCTTACAGGCCTGAGAATGCCCAGCTTTGGAAGTGAAGTGGGCAGGGATTTTCTAGCTACCAGGGTGCCCTACAAAACCAAGTGCCTGCTCCTCACCCATAGAAATGTGTATGGTCTCCTCCCTGATCTCCAGGACCCATTATAAGACTTTTTTATTTTTATCACGAGATTGATTTATTTGTTTACTTTTAAAATGATCCCAATAACCAGAGGATATGGGGCTAGTTTAGCGGAAATGGGGGTGAGGGCTCCACAGGAGGGATTTGAATGTGGTCATCAGAGGTGCTGAGAGCCTGCAGCATGTTCCCTGCTCTGATGCTTTCCCTTCCTGCTCCTGCCATTGGGCCACAGAATCTTGAACTTAAAGGACTTAAAGAACTTAAAGAAAACTTAAAGGACATTAAAACTGGTGTGTGTTTTTTTTAACTTTTATTTATTTTTAATATGTTTTTATTGATTTCAGAGAGAGGAAGGGAGAGTTAGAGAAGGATAAAAACATTAATGATGAGAGAGAATCATTGATCAGCTGCCTCCTGGATGCCCTCTACTGGGGATAGAGCCCACAGTCCAGGCATGTGCTGATTCATGGGTTGATACCCAACCACTGAGCAACACTAGCTTGGCAAATCTGGTGGTTTTGAGTCTAGCTATGTATCAGAATCGCCTGTGAATCTTGCAGAACTCTAGACTTGCAAGTCCCACCCTTGGAGATGCCCTTTGTTGGTCAGGAGTGGAGAGTGGGAATCAGTATGTTTAACAAGCACCCCAGGTGATACTGACACAGCCAGCCCTCCCTGGTCCTTGGGGTGGCTGTGGTTCATGCGCTATAGTGGCCCTGGCGCCTCTCCCTTATCAGATGCAGACAGCCCAGCTCCAGCTTCTCCAAGTGGTCACCTGCGTCCTGGGGCCACTCACTCCACCTGGACGGCTTAGCTGTAGGCCATTCTTTCTCACAGCCTTCTCATGTGATAACAACTTCTCATCCGGTCCAGTCTTGTCCTGGAGAGCTTATACGCCCCTGCTTCTTCCCAAGCTTTTCAGGTGCCTTTGCCTTGAGAGAGGGAGATGGGTAGGAAAACGGAGGGGAGGAGCCCAGGAAGGCAGGCTGGTAACCCACATTCTCAACCTCAAACTGGCTGGCTGAGCCGGGGGCAGTGTCTTCTCCACAACTCCACCCATCACCCATTGCTTCCAGTCTCTGAGTAACCATCAGCAGTCCATCATCACCGAATTCTCTTGCTTCCACAGCCACATTAAATTATTAATTTAATAAATTAGTAAGCATTTTATCTTATTAAAAAGTATTTGATAAATACAGAAGATGCATGTAAGTTATCAAAGACAATAAATAGAACCCAAAACCCTACCTAAGGCCAGATCCTTAGCAATAAGTCAATTCTATCATCGCTTTTCCCTGCACCCATGACCTCCCTCCAGAGGGACCCCCTCTCCTGATTCTGTTTTCATTATTATTTTGACTTAGTTTTGTAATGTTGTCACGCATATATATCCCTAAACAACATGTTTTGTAGTTTTGTGTGCCTTTGAGCTGTATGAGATGGTACTGTGCTCTAAGTAGCTTTTTGTAGCTTTCATTTCTTTTACTCAGTGTTTCTGAAATTGGCCCATGTTATGTTTGTAGCTATAGTTCACTCATTTCCCCTACTTCTAGTATTTCATTGTGTGAATATATGCAGTTTGTCCTGTTACCCATTTTTGGCTATCATGGACAAAGCTGCTGGGAGCATTCCTGATTTTATTGTGTGCTCTTCTTTACTGCATATGTGTAAGGGATTCTCCAATCCCTGGGAGTGAAATTGCTGGATTGTGGGGCAAAGACAGTTCCATCTTTTAAGAAGTGCATCAGATCAGAAGAAAGAGATGAGTCATCCACTGGCTGGGCTAGGTCAGGTGTGCTTTTCTCTGACTAGTGGTGGAAAGGCTGCACCTGTTCTAGCCTTATAAGCAGCCATGTCTTTGCTGGGATAATCCCAAAGCTGAGTAGCATGAGTGGGTGTTTTCTAGCACCCCCAGGCCTGAGTCCACAGCAGCTGTGGATAATAGTGGTGTTGCTTCAGAACAGAGCAGGGATGAATGGAGTGTGGGACTGCGTGTGCATCTGGGGCTGAGATTCTTGCAGATCTAATTTACAGCTCTGCTTTCCCATCCTGCAGCTTCTGCCAAGTGCCTATAAAAAAAGATGAAATATTTAATTAAGATTGGGAAGGATCCAGGTAGTCTTCTGTATTGGCCATGGTGTTGAGAAGGTAGTTTGGATAATCTATCTATCTATCTAGAAATAAAATAGAGAAATATGCTAATTAACCAGGACACCATAACAGACAGGAGGAGGTTGTGCATGCAGCTTTGAGGGTAGGGAGGGTCTGATCAGCAGTGGCTGCTTCAGTGGCCAGGGAGCGAGGCAGGGCTGGACCAGCAACTTGAGGGTGGGTGGTGCCGTGTGATTTCCAATTGCGTGCTGGGCTCCTAGTCTAATATAATCCCAGAGTTAAATCCTGGCTATCCTTGATGGCTACCTTATGTTCTGTGGCCTGAATGAAGTATCTTACCCATCATTTGCAAGTACCTTTCCTTGCTCTGCATTTCTCAGTGACACTTGGTGTCTGTGTTGTAGACTCTAGTACTTCCTGCCTGATCATATGGTTCCATTTCCGCATATGAGTGTCTCTTTCTTGCAACCAGACCCTGAGGGCCTTTGTCTCCTGCTCCTCTGTGCCCTCACCCCCAGCACTGGGCACAATAAATACTATCGCTAATTGACTAATTGGATGGATCCACTCCAGCCACATACAAGGTCCGTGGTTGGCAAACTGGGGCTTGCGAGCCACATGCGGCTCTTTGTCCCCTTGAGTGTGGCTCTTCCACGGCCTGGGCCTGGGCCTGGGCGAGTCTGTTTTGAAGAAGTGGCATTAGAAGAAGTTGCGTTAGAAGAAGTTTAAGTTTAAAAAACTTGGCTCTCAAAAGAAATTTTAGTCGTTGTATTGTTGATATTTGGCTCTGTTGACTAATGAGTTTGCCGACCACTGAGCTAGGTGAGTCTGCCTCCTTTCCCAGTTCTTACTCCTTGTCCCACCCAAAGTAACACTCCCAGAGCCACATTTCTGGGAGGGCCAGGTTTCTTTTTTGCAAGGCTTTTAGCTGCACTGTGCAGTCGAGGGGCACATGCTAGGCCAGGGCTGCAGTCAGCAGAGCGTGCAGTGTCCTGGGCTGCACCCCACACGCACTCCAGGATCTCTGCTGGTTGCCCTGTAGGCTCTGTTGATAAGGTCGGGAGAAGGGTGAAATCCTGGCAGCTCTGCAAGAAAGAAAACCATTGCTGCTGCCTCCTCGGTTTCTCAGGCAGCAGGAGAAGGTAGTGCTAGTAGTAGATAAATGACTCAGAGGGTCACAAGCTATAGCAGATTAGGGGGGAAAAGAGGTGAGTGCATGAATGAAGGAATTAATGGAATGAAGGACGAATGAAGGAATGTACGAGTGGGCAAATGAACGGCATACTATAGCCCAGTGTTTCCCAAAGTGTGGTACGCGTACCCCCAGGGGTACAGGAAGAGTTTGGTGGGGGTACGTGTTGCACCGGAGTTTGGTGGGGATATGCACTGCACCGTGCTTAGCTGCACCTAATTCTACGTTCTCATGAGTCAAGTCAAGACAGTCTTGTGAGGCGTGAGATGGTCCACTGTGCAAATAAATATTATTTATAATATAACTTTTATTTATATTTTATTATGAATAATTTTTTGTTCATTATTTTGTGTATGTACCAAAAAAAATAAATATATTTTGATTGTTATTAAAATACATCCTTTTTTTTTTCTTTTTGATGAGGGGTACTCAGCGTTAGCAAAATTATAGAAGGGGTACACATATGTCAAAAGTTTGGGAAACACTGCTGTAGCCGAAAGGACCCTTTTCCTGTCCTGGAACCTGAAGACATGGGTTTGCATTATTCTTTTCTATTTGTGTGATGATGAAAAATTCTAATGTTTTCTTGTTTCCTCATCTGTAAAAATGGGGCAAAAGTATGCCTTTCCCCAGGGTGGTGCAGCAGACCAAAGGAGATCATGTTTGCAAAAGTGCTTACTCGCCTTGAGGTCATGTCTAATATAACTACGGCAGTTCTCAGTGGATTGACAAGATTGGATGTGATGGGTGCATGCATGTGATTTTCTCCATTGAGTGGGTTGTATTTTGAGAAGTGCCCATCTCCCACCTCGGCGATTGCTTGAAGGCTGTGCCCTGTAATCTGGGTTTGCCATGCGGCCAGGGTACTGAAAACTTGCTTCCCATGGAGCTGGAATGTGTGAAGACTGATGTTTGGCTCCAGCCATGGCACCTTCCCAGTTTACCTGTGTGTGGGGAGAACAAGTGTTATTGGATTAAGGTTGTTGGTTTGTTTGTTTTTGTCTAGCTGCAGCAACAACATTTAATTTGGAGGAGACCAGCCAGTCCTTTCAAAGATTTGCTAAGATTATGCCTCATTTTCCAGATTCCTGGGAGTTGCTGAAGTCAGGGAAGGGTGTAGGTACCTAACCCAGAGTCCCAGCTACTCAGCCCCCGATTTCAGGCTAGGAACTTCCCCAGGATTGAGGGCACACCCTGCTGTCCCTGCAAGCCCAGGGTGTTGCAAGAACCATGTACCCGAAGTCAGAATTTCTGGGTTTGAGTACCCATCTCTGTCTCCTTAGCTCTAGCTCTGTGACTCTGAACTAGTTAGTTGCCTGATACCTCTGAGCTACACCCTCCTCATTGGTAGGGAGTAGACAGTAATATTTACCTCTAGGGATTGATGCAATATTGTAATCTTAATTACCATTTATTGAGTGCTTTTTAAAGTGCCAGATACTTTGTAAACACTTTACAAACATTATTTCAGCAACACACCTGAGAGAGGTAGTGTGGGCCTCCATTTTACGGCAGAGGCAGCTTCAACCAGGAGAGGTTAGGTAGCTTGCCCAGGTCCCGCAGTTTGGTGGTGACAGAGCCAGTTCAACCCACCTGGCACCTGTGCTCTTCACCACCACCATCATGTTGCTTCGCTCAGCAAATAAGGTATGATAAGAGTGTCTGGCATGCAGTTGTCGGGGCCTGAACCTGACACAGCCTGTGGTATTTACTGAGAGATTAGTTGGGGCTTTCAAGGGACCAGAAAACTGGAGGGTGGGGTAGAGAAGAGACTAGCAAGCCTGGGTCTGTGCTTCCCAGCCTTTGCTGGGGAATCATCCATGAGTGCAGACCTTGACGGGTTTGATAGCAGACTGATGACTCTCCAAGCACAGCAGGAGGCAAGAGGTGGGTAACGATGCACAGGATCACAGCTCCTTCTGAATTTGTTAAGAGCGTGCAGGCTCAGATCTGGTCATGGGCATCGTCGTTGGGCGCTCTCTGGGTTCTCCGGACTGCAGGGACATTTGAGGAATGTCATAGAGATGGGGCCCTGCCCGCGGGAGCTCCTGGTGGTCTGACCGACCCAGGAAGTGATTGGGGAGCAGCAGCTGAGGCACATGAGCAGTGCAGGGAGGGTGACTCATTCATCAGGAGGCTTCCTGGAGCAGGTGCGGCTGCAGCTGAAGCCCGGGTGGAGGGGCCTGGGGGGAGACATTGGCAGAGGCAGTGGGATGTATCAGAAGCCAGGGCGCATCTTGAATTGGGGCCAAAGGCTCATTGTAGTATCCTGACCAACATGGTCCTCTTGATCACATTTTATTTTATTAATTAATTAATTTATTTTAAAACATTTTTTATTAAATTATTATCTGTGTACATATCTTACCATTGCTCTTCATCACACTTTAAAAGTATCCTATGTTGTCTGCTCTAATTGGAAGTCAATGACACAGAGTTCTGGATCCTGCCTCCTGGTGGCTCACTATCAAAGACGGCTGGCTGATGCCCCCTTAGTAATGTGCCACAGAGAGCTGCGTAATGCTGCGAAGAGGTCTGGTCCCTGCATTTCTCACCCCTTATCCTCATACCAGGGAGACCTGTTGGCCTCAGAGCAGAGGGACACCTCAGATATTCTAAACCCCTTTCTTCTCCCTCTCCAAGAGCACTCCCAGCACTGGGCTGCCTGAGCTGCCCGGCTGTGTCCCTCCTGACCCAGGCACTGTGGAAGGAGCTAGTCATCTCAGCCCACTCTCTCTGTGCTGGCCTGGCCTCTTTAGTTGGATTGAAGATCTGATTGATCTCTCTGGGACGCATGACTGTTTATGGCTTAGGGTTTCAGTTTCAGGAAATCTCTGTCTCCAGTCACAGAGAGGACAGGGTTGGCAAGCCCCCTCCCTTCTAAAGTCGAAAGTGGGCATTAGCGCGGCTCCCCTCCAGCTGTCCCCGAGTCCACACAGCCAGCTGTTGCCTGCTGTGGAAGGGCAGTACTGCCGCCATCTGCAGCTCATTTCACTGTGTGAATTTTGCAAACCTTTTTAATCATGTCTATGAACTCAGCGTACATTTGCTGTAGGTTAGGTTTCCTACGATGATGAAAGGGCTGGGCTGCAAAGCCAGCAGGTTGAGTTCCAAGACCTCAGCCTCATTGGAGATCCTTCCTATGAGTTCCTCTCCTCTTTCCCCCTCCTCACCCCAATCCTCCAGAGGAACACTAGAATGTTCCCTTATTTTTGCATGCTGCCTGCAGTTTACAAAGCACCTTTATCTCTCCTGTAGAGAAGATGCATTATTCTCATTTTATAGGTAAGAAAGTGGAGGGTCGGAAAGACCGGTTGCTCTGCCCCAGGCTGATGGCTAGAAGTAACTGAGTCGAGCCTGGAGCGCTGGTCCTGAGGCTGCATCCTTTGCTGTTCTCACTTTGCTGCGCTCCTTCAACCTGGCGGGCATGACAGACTTTCCCTGGGCACCGCTGAGCCCCCTCCTGCCCCGCCCTCAGACATGTTGGGCTGAGCACAGTCTGCAGCTGCCAAGGGCCAGCCTGCTTTGTGCTGAATTGTGGTTTGTGGCTTTTGTTTGTTCCCACAGTGCCCTTTGTGTGTCATTGAGTTATCAGGGCTGGCTTTCTCCTTCGCTAGCAGGAAAGCTGAACCCCAAATGGTACTCTTCACCAGAAAAATATGTCAGCACCTCCATGTCTCATAGGGAGAGCCCTGGATGGGAGTTGGGACTACTGGGTTTAGACCCCAAAACCAACTATCCTTTATCTCCTGTTTTGGGGCAAAGTCCCATGCCCTTATTTCCTCACTCAAAAAATGGGAGTGAAGATTATTACCACTTACGACCCAGTCCCTGCTGGGGCAGTGTAGATATCCCGGGAGAAGCCAGCCAAAGCCATCTGACCACACAGCAGACGGACCAGTAGGTGCTTAGGTCCCGGGGAACTTGGGCCACCCTTGGGCATGCAGGCTGTGCACAGTAATGTTGGTGGGCGGTGGGACTGACCCCTTGTGCTTATGTTGGGCCTTCATCCTCAGGGTTTCCTGCTGTTTTTTCTCTGGTTTCCCCAGGGCATGGTACACCCAGAGAGAGTCGAGCAGCTGTCTTCCCAGAGGGGTAGGGGAGCTCCTCCGCAGTCACCTGCATGGCAGGATGTGGCTGGAAATTGACCAAGGGCTCCTGCTTGGTTCTGTTTTCCAGGCCTGACCTGTAATCCTGGGAGAGAAAAGAGGAAGAAAGCTCAGGCCCAGAGGGCAGCTGGGATGGGGAGTGAGAGGGGTGACATCCTTACTGGGAATGCTCAGGCTTTTTTTTTTTTTGGGGGGGGGGCCATCTCTTGATGAGAGAATAACTTCAAAGGGTTCTTGTAGGAATTAAATGAGATGATTACACATTCAGAGTTTTGCAAAGGGCTTACATGTAACAAGCACCCAGAACACAGTATTTTAAATAATAACTCTCTTATTTGGCATGATCTGGACCAGTTAATCAGTTCCTCAAAAAAGTTGGGTGAAGCAGGGATCACTAAAATTATACGTTTATACCACATAAACCTTAAAACACTATTTCAGCCTAACCATTTCTTGCTAATCTGATGGTACAAAGCTGAGGCCTCTCCAGCCTTCCCTCTAGGCTGGACTTACACATTTATTTTTCTTGCTTTTTATAGCCTATGCCCTTTACATATTATCTGAGGTTTCCAGATTTGGCTTTGTTTTTTTTTAATTTCTTATTTTTTAAAATATATTTTTATTGATTTCAGAAAAGAAGGGAGAGGGAGAGAGAGAGAGAGAGAAACATCAATGGTGAGAGAGAATCATTGATTGGCTGCCTCCTGCACGCCTCTTACTGGGGATCAAGCCTGCAACCCTGGCATGTGCCCTTGACCAGAATCAAACTCGGGACCCTTCAGGCCATAGGCTAATGCTCTATAACTGAGCCAAACTGGATAGGGCCAGATTTGGCTTTAGAATGAAGAAAGAACTTAAACTCACATATGAAACAATCTGAGTACAAAATTTTTCTAGGATCATGTACACATTTATTCTAATCTTTATCAGGTGCCCTGCTCACAACTAATTTGACAGCCTTCATTGCTTTAGGCTTATCATCTGTGCGAGGCACACAGCTGCATACCTGTGTACAAGAGCGCACCCCCAACCCCTTTCGGCTTTCATTTTCATCCTCGTTAATATGATGATCAAGGCACCTGTATGCCCATTTCCCCAACCCTCTACAGGTGGGCAGTGTCTGCCATGGGAATCACCTTACCCTAGCTTTACTGTCCTAGACTAATGCCCTGAACAGGCTCACAGAGGGAGAGGCACTTTTCTTTTCCCCTTTTAGAAGTAGCAACAGTGACTGCTGAAACTTTCTGCTGAGTTTTCATTTGATCCGGAGAGAGAGGTCAGTTGCACAGGTCAGCACAGATAGTGGCAAGGCTGGGCTGGAACTTAAGTGTCCGTCCTTGTTCCTGGTCTGCGACCTTGCACTTGGCCTTCTTGGAGGGTCATTGGGAGCTCTGACAGTGTCTGATAGGGAGGAGGCTTTGGAGGGAGAGAAGGAAGGAGCTGAGTGGGGGTAAGGAAGGCATCTGGGGGTTTGGACATTTTGAAATGGAACAAAGGCAAGACCCGGATTATAGGTTTGGAAGAGGGAGGGTTTCCCCAAGACTTAGGTTCAGGGAAGAGGTCTCAGAAAGTGGGGGTGAAATAGGTCCTTTTCTCCTTCCAACTTCTCATTGTGGAAAACACACACACAGAGAAAAATGGAACAAACCCTCATGTAACCATCACTCAGCTTCAGCATTCTACTGTTCCTTTATTTCATCTACTTTCAACCCTCCCCACCCCCCATTATTTCTTCAGGAATGTTTTAAAGTGGAGGCCAGACCTCCCGTCTTTTCACCCAGGGCTACATTTTGAACCTTTTCAGGGGTGTGTTTGGATGCCGAAGGCCCGGGCTGCAGACCAAGGTGAGTGTGAGTTGTGTGGACCAGGTGTGAGGCCTGCTCTTCCCAGAGCAGCAGCCCTGGGAGGATGGTGGCCATCTGGAAAGTGGACAGGCCACAAGGAGGCAGAGCTCAGGCCCAGAGGGCGTTTCCTATAATCTGCACTGCCCTGTCCCCCCTGGTGAACACCAGCAATAGCTTCTGTCAGTTGAGTCCTTGCTATGTAACAGGCATTATTATAGGCACTTCATATGCTTTACCTCACTAATACTCACAGAACCTTGTGAGGACAATTGCATCAGCATCCCCATTTTGTGGATGTGGGATGGTGGCTCAGAGAGGCTGGTAACATGCCCAAGCTCACACAGCTGGGCAGCAAGGAAACCGGGATTCAAATGCAGGTCTCAGGACTCCAAAGCTCTTATTTTTGTCTGTTGTTACACTACCTCCTAGGCAGATGCATCACAACTGCTTTTATCTGGCTACATCATGGCTTTGGGAGCAGCCCAGTGTTCTGACTGGGAGAGCAGTCTCTCTTGCCCCTCAAAAGGCTGGTTTAAAAGAGGTATTTGACTTTGATCTTCTCTTGCTCCAGTGGGCTGGTGGCACATTTCCCTACCTGCTTATGTTCTGGCTGGTTGGACATGTCTGCTTGTGGCTCCCAGGGATGACCTTTCTTGGTGGCAGGTGGAACAGGAGGGAGGCTCTGGGCTTCCTGGCGTTAATAAGCTCTCAAATTTGCAGAACATGCATTCCTCACTGCCAGCGCTTAGAGAAGGTAGGGGAGAGGGATTTAAGCCATACGGCCGTGTCTTAGAATTTCTTTGATGGCTTTCCTCTCTCAGTAGCTGCAGCTGCAGGCGACCCCTGCCTCCATCAGGAGCACCAGCTTTTCTCCAGGCTCCCCATTCCTCTCACCGCCTCGCCATCTCTCCTTCCTGCTTCTCTCTCTGTTCCATTTGCACAGAGTCCTCTACACAAGGACTTGAACCCCCTAAGCAGGAGAGAGATGACCCATTTAGCTTCCTGCAGCCTTTTGAATCTCACAGTGGCACTGAATTTTTTCTTGTCTCCTGGGGAGGAAAAGCCAGGGTCATTGAAAGTTAGTTTCTATGGTTGTAATTCCACAGCAGATGAAACTGAGGCTAAGAGAGGTTAAGTAACTTTCCCAAGATTACACAGCTGGTATGCTGAGATGTGGGCATGCAAATTCAGGGTTGTTTGGCTTTAAATATGGTGTACCTTATGCTACCCCATGCCTCTCTCTACAGTACTGTAGTGTTAAATATGAGCATAATATTAACTCATTTGATTTAATGTGTATTTGATATACTATAACAGTATCACTAAAATGATATGGACGTTTGAGAGTTGCGGCTTGTTGGCTGATGCTGTAATTAGGTTTGCGTAAGAAGAATTATTAGTGATCAATAAACATGAGAAAGAAAACATAACATCACTAGTAATGAAAGAAATCTAAATTATGACAATAATAGTATGCTATTTTCTTGACTTTCAAATGCACACAGATTTAAAAACTGATAATTGCTAACACAATACAACCCTATAATGCAGCACTGAGTGTCTAGTGTCACAACCTTCACACTGTACAACTTTGCAGGTATCGAGAGCTTAAAAATGACCCTCTGACCAGTGACTGCACTTCTAAGAATCCATCCGAAGAAAATAATCAGAAATACTATTAAAATTTTATTTGTTGGTTCTCACTAAAGAGCAACTTAGAATAAAGAGGAATTGGAAATAACTACCTTACATTAGGAAAACATTTAAATAAAGCATGGTATGTCTGTGGGTGAGTTTGGGAAATGATGAAATGACATGGAGGAAAATGCAATATAATATACTTTATATAAGTATATTATATATTAAAATATACTTTATATAAGTATATTATATAATAAAATATACTTATATAAGTATATTATATATTATATATTATATACTTTATATAAGTATGTTTTTGGAATACAGTTCTGAGTTTTGACAAACACATGGAGTCATGTAACTGTCATCACCCGGTACAATTTTAACTGAGGAAAGAGTTTACTGTAGTGTATGTACAAAAATATGTATGTATATGCATATGACTGGAAGGACATCACAAAAGGAGACCAAACAAAATGGCCCTAGAAAAATGAGCTGTGCAATTTTTAAATGAGTGATTTCTGTCCGAGCCTCAGTGTCTCTCCAGTGAGACGGTGAGGTTGGGCCTGGAGCCCTGACTGCGCGGTGCTCTTATCCCAATCACAGTCAGTGTGGGAGGTGGGCTCCGTGCCTGTGACCTCGCCTTTCGGGTGTGCCCAGTGGGGCTGGGAGGTGGCCGGGCACTGCCAGCCTGGGCTCTGGTGTGTCACTGGGCTCAGTATAGAATGGAATGCTGCTAGCCGGTGCCGTGTCCTGAGTGAAGAGCACCGGAGGGCAGAGTCCTCTCCCCTGCCCCCTCCTCACCATCCTGCCAGGCAGCTGCTCGAGTCCGGGCTCTAGCATGTGGGGGGCTGCTGACTCTGGGGAAGGAGAAGTTCCCTGTTTTCCTAATGACTAGAACTCCCCCCTCTTCTTACCAAGAAACAGCATTCTGCTGCCCTGCCCTCTTACTGTCTCCCTGCCACCTCTGGTGTTCCCGGGCCAGCTTCAGGGATCTCCTTCTCAACTTTCCGGGTCTCCTGGGACTGGTATTATTGTTAATTTGCCCTCAGCAGGACTGCTCCTCAGCAGGGGGGAGAGCCTGCATATGAAGTTGGTCTCAGCACTTAGTTGCTGCTCATTCCAAGCCTGAGCCAGGGTGGGGAAGGACTCTGCCACTCCTCCCCAGATTGGGGTGGGTGTGGCTAAGGCCTGAGGCCTGGGTGTGCTTTCTGCCTGGTGCCCTGACATTGTACCCAGTCTGCCCCTGGGCACGAAGCTTCCTCTGCCACACACCTCCATCAGTGAATCACGCATTCATAACCACTAGTCCGGCAGGGCAGCTCCCAGGAGTGGGTTGTGGGCTCCCACAGTCACTTCTGGGCAGAGCCCCCGATGGCCAGGTGTTTTCTTCCTCCCTTCCCTGCCTGCTCTGAAGGATGGGGATAGCCCCCGACTTTCTCTGTAAGCTCAGCAGTCACACAGGACTCTGCACAGAGAAGGAGGAGGACAAGCAAGGGGCTCCAGGGCTCCGCCAGGCTTGCCCACTTGGAGTGGGGGAGTCCAGCTCCACCTCACATGTGCCTGAGGTCACAGGTGAATTCTCCCTGGCCCCCCTCCCCCTCCCATATATATGATCTTCAAGGACCCTTTTTGCTGGCTTCTTTCTTAAAAGGATTTCCAGCGACACTGATTGTTGGGTGTTGCATGTCCCTCTGGGTGGCTGCTCTCTACACTCTGCACACATCCCTGTCACACGGAGTGAAGCAGGAGCCTATTCGTAGGGGCGGGGCCTGCAAACAGGAGCTCTACAGGAGGACGCAGCATCCCCGGGCCTCCTAGCACAGCCTCTGGACCAGCCTGAGGGATTTAGGGTGTAGGGGGTCTCCTGGGGAGATGCGGGCTCAAGATGGGCCTTAACACCCAAACAAAGTATAAAAGGCCACCCAATACAGACAACCCTAATTTTCCATGAGCTCTTTTCCATACTGAGCCACTGGACAGTGGCTGAGTTCCACGTCTCATTTTCTGTTGGTCCTATCCATCATGCTCCCCATTGGTCACATCACCATTGGTGGAGCGTCACCTGTGGGCCAGGCACAACGGGGGGCCTCCACTCCTGCCACCTCTGAGCTCCCCGCTGCAACCCCAGGGGGCGGTACTACTGTTGTCCTTTCTTTTGCACAAGGAGGTTCAGAGAAGCTCAGTAACTTGGGTGGCTTTCACAGTAGCTCGAGTCACATTGGGGCACTTTGCCCCAAACAGTGTACTCCAAGGTGGTGGATACTCACATGATGCTGTTTTCAACCCCAGAGTCTGCTTGGAGGCATGGAGGTGTCTTTATCTGTGGCTCAACTTTCTTGACCCTTTTCCTTGAGACTGTCAGCCACAGGACCCCATGGATAAGCAAGCCCAGGCAGGTTTCATTCTCACCCTGGGCCTGCCTTTCTCTCCCTGAACCTCCAAAGCCCCTTCCTTAACTTTTCCCACAAGGCCTGTGGCTCTCTCAGGAAGTGAGGTGTGTGAAGGCCCTATCTGCCGCCTCCCTGCCTGGCTGGGGAGGAGGCCAGGTCCTGATTCTGTGCAGCCTTCAGCCTAGAGCTGGGTCCCAGGCCTCCCCAGATGGCACAAAGGCACAGGGATGGAAGTGCGTGCTGGGGCTTCTGAGGAGTGCCTGGCAATGTCCACTTTGGGAGATCGGGCTCTGGCATCACCCCAGCTCGACTGGTCCTGGCAGTGCAGGCAGGGAGCTTCGGTGGCAGCAGGTCCCACCAGATGGTGAGCCCCCAGCCATTGCCCTGGAGGAGACCATCTGGCTGATGGTCTCTTTAGTCATGGCTGTGAGAGCCAGGGAGTGAAGGAGAAAGGGTTAGCAGGAGCCAATCCAGCTGGAGATGGACAGCAGAGAAAAGAGGGTAATGGTCCACTCTGTTTCCCCTGCCCTCAGGCTCTAGAACAGCTGTGGGCAAACTACGGCCCGTGGGCTGGATCTGGCCCATTCAGCTGCTCTATCCGGCCTGCGGAGCCGAAAGAGCGGAGGGTTCTCTTGCTCTCCCCTCCGCTCCTTCACCAGCAGCCCAAGATGAGAGTGCCAGCATGGTCAGGTTGCTTTTGTTCCTGCCCTCCAGTCCAGTTTAAGAACCCATTGTGGCCCTCGAGTCAAACAGTTTGCCCACCCCTGCTCTAGAACCTTCTCCTGGTGTGAGAGTGACTGGCTCTTCCTTCCCCTTCCTGAGGACAGAGGCCCGGCTTGCCTCTCAGGATCCAGCACCATGCTGTTGGAGCTTCAGCCTCTCTCCCTCTGGCTGCCTTAGCTTCTGGATTCCATGGGCAGTCTCCCTAGGCATCTGTGTGCTGCAGCCCAGCTCATCGGGGCGGAGGAAGGAGAACAGACCTCTTGAGTCCTAGGTACCGTCCATACCCACCTCCGGTTCCAGGCAGGCACTGCTCCTCTGCCTCTCGCTGGCAGTGCCTGGTTCTGGAACTCACCACCACTCTGACCGGACTCTCCTGGGTCGGCCAAGTGAGCGAGCAGATGCCTGGACCAAGGCATGTTTCTCGCACCTGCCAGCCGGTGGAACAGTCCTGGAAGGTGCCAGGCCCATTTCCTGTTCTCGGGCCACTGCCAAAGGGAGGTGCCCAGGGGGCACAGGAAGGACAGATGGATGTCCTTGAAGCTGCTTCTGGCCTTCCACCCGGAAAATGGAAAGGGAACGCCAACTCTTGCCAGGAGAGAGACATGTTTTTCAGTTTCCTTTTTCTCAAACCTCATTTGCATGTTCCAAAGGAGGGAAGCAAGGGCAGTGGAAGCCTCGCTGAGTAGGAGGGAAAGGGAGCAAGGGCCTGGGTCTGACCTTGATTAGCCATGTGACGGTGACCCACCTCCCTGGGCCCCGCTGCCTGTGACTGAGGAGGGAGAGGCTGCCTGCTCCCCTGCCCTGTCCACTTTGCTTCCTTGCACTGTGTTGGTGGAACCTGAGGCACCCAAACCATCAGAAGAGTAGTGATGGAGGCCTAGGCTGCACCCTCCACCCGCAAACATCCTTTGCTCATGGCGCCCAGGTGCAGCAGGTAGGGCTGTGAAGCATGGCCGGGCCAGGATCGGTGCTGTCTTGTTTGTGCGCTGTGATTGGTGGAGGTGCTCCAGGTTCATGCTCTGGTGACTCTGCGGGGCATCCTTTCCCCTCTGCTCCCAGCTCCAGGCCCCAGCCCAGGATGAACTCACTGCAGCTGCCTTGGGCGGAGGACTGGGCTGCATGTGGCAGAGGGCTTGATCCCCATTTACCTGCTGAGATGCTCCCTGCAGCAGAGAGGGAAGGAGGCAGATGGACCTCTGGTAAAATTTCCCACTTGAAAAGTTTGGGATCCTGAGCCCATTCCCTTCTCAGTGCAGGGAACAGTAGCCAGATTGTTCCAAACCGTGTTCTCTGGACCAGTGCACCTGCATCCTTCCTGACCATGACCCTCCAATTCCTGGCCCTAATGGTCTCGTGTGGGGCAGGGCAGAGCAAAACTGCAGTTGCTGGCTGTTCAGAACAACCCTGGCATCTCCCCTACATTCCTTCTCTGAGTGCTCCGGGCCATCCTATCAGCCCAGCCCTCCTGGTAGCTCTCAGAGGGGGCCTCAGGGCTGGCGAGAGTCATCTCTGCTCCCAAAGGCACGGGGAAAGAGGCTGAGCCTGGTCTGTGGCTGGTGTGAGCCCTGGGCACAGCGGGGCATCTTCCAGGAGACCTAGTCTGTGGTGTGCTTATGGCTCTTGGGTGAAGGGCAATCTGAAAAGAGCATGGCCCTCGGGCAGTGGTCGGCAAACTCATTAGTCAGCAGAGCCAAATCTTAACAGTACAGCGATTGAAATTTCTTTTGGGAGCCAAATTTTTAAAACTTAGACTTCTAACGCAACTTCTTCAAAATACACTCACCCAGGCTGTGGTATTTTGTGGAAGAGCCACACTCAAGGAGCCAAAGAGCCGCATGTGGCTTGCGAGCCGCAGTTTGCTGACCATGGCCCTAAAGGAATGATGGAAGGAAGGGTATGGGTTTGCCCAGGAAAGAGAAGAGGAGTGCTCACATGCTGGGTTCATAAAAGATGCTCAGTAAATGTGTATGTTGAATCCAATTGCGCTTATTGAAAAGGCATCTTGGGAATGACTGGGGCTCTCCTAGGCCTGGCCGTGAGCAGTGAACACTATGGCAGGAATGATTTGACAGTCTTGTAGTGTTTACCACAGGCGTAGTAAGAGAGGGGCAATTCACTTACTCTGGTTACTGCTGGCCCACTCGCCCCCTGAAGAAAAGTGCGGGTTGCCAGCGATCTGTGTTGTCAGAGAATAGGCCAGCTTGGAGGCAGGAGATGGGACCAGAAGAGTCTGGGAGCCCAGCAGAGGGAAACGAACTGCCCAGAGGGAGGCCCATAGGAAGCAGGGTGCAGGGCTGACACTGAAATCAACGGGGCAGGCACCAGGATGGCAGCTCACCTGGATCTGAACCTTCCAGGCCAGCCTGTCCTCAAACCAGACAGTCAGCACAAAGGAAAGATGGCGGTAGAGAATGAAGTTGGCCATGTTTGCTCAGGGGGTGCCCGGGCGCTCCTCTGTGACTGGAGCACCTCATTTCTCTCGTGGTCTCTTTCCCCTCCGTGTCTGTTTCTGGCTTTGAGACCTTGCCAGTCACTTTGGCTTGACGCTCTCTAAGGGCTTCCTTGTGCTTTCTCCTGCTCTGAAGACAGAGGATTGAAGCAGAAAGGGATCCAGGGGGCTTCTGGTCCCATCTCCTGCCTCTCAGCTGGCCTATCCTCTGACATCACAGATGGCAGGGTGTAGAGGATGATGGATTAAAAGTCTGCCTCTTAGTCAAATGACAGACAACCTGTCTTCCTGCCGCTGTCCCCACCCCCATAGATTTGCTCAACGTCTGCACATCAGAGCAACAGCCCCTTTATTGTAATCAGGGAGCCGATGGCTCCTAAATGCCTCTGCTGATGATATCTGTTCCCTGGGATTCTAATGAGATCTCCCTCATAGGAACACGCACACTCGTATTGTTACTTTCTTCAAGCTGTTGAGATTCCCCTTGGCAGGTACTCCACTTACCTTTGAAATTGTCCTTTTCAGGACAGATGGAGGGAGTTTTTCCCTGTGGGACACTGGGTGGTGCTGGCCAGGGCTGGCAGCGTAGGTGCCCTTTCTGGGAGATATTGCTCTCTTTCTTTGACTTTTGAGATGTCATGCTCTCCGGGCTTTTCCTCTGCTTCTCTGCTTCCTTCAGGTTGCTTTTGGCCCTGACCTAACATCCATGAGAATCCCCCTTGGTTCTTTCCCTTCTTGCTCTTCTCTTTGTCCCTTGTCAACGCTGCCCAGCCTCTTGGATTCAGCCTTGAACTCTGATAATAACATCCGACATTTATAAAATGCTTGGGGAGTTTACATTGTTACAAACATTACGTCTGCCCTTTACAATCAGCTGTGAAGTGGAATAATTCATTCGTTTTTGGGGATGATAAAACTGAGGCACAGAATGGTTAAGCTACAGTTTATTTGGTTACACCCCAGAAGGATTTAACTTTGAAGATACAATGTGGCTGAGCTGGATTTTCTGACACTAGACCTGCAGACTTCCCTCTCCACACTTCCACTCGCTTCCCGTTCTCTCCATGTGCATCTTCCCCTGATTCTTTACACTAGTCTCACCTTCTTGCTTCAAAAGCCCTCTTTGGTCCTAAATTGTTTGGTTTAGTAACAGGTCCCATTGCCTGTCCAGCTCTCAGGCTCCACACCTCTGTCTGCCCCTCCCCTTGGCTCCACCTGTCCATTTGCACAGCTATTTCCCTAGCTCAGGACTCACTTGCTCATTCCTTGCCCACTCATTAGGTTTCTGGTGATCTTCCTGTCCCTAGTTTCTCTTAGTTCATTCTATTCACAGCTGCTGGATTCTTCTTCTCCATTCCCACACAAGGTTCCAACACCACCACCACCAACTCCCATCAGAAACTAGCAGAGTTTATGCTCCTCTATCTCCATCATCTGTGCTCATCTTACTCTCTTGATGATTTCAGGCACCCTGCGGACCCCCCCAACCTGTCACTGTTCCCTGTTCCTGCCTGTCACACACAGCACCCTGGTTGGCCCACAGGAAGTGCTCAGATGTCCTTTCTGTTCCACTTCCTGTCCATGTTGCTATATGGTTCCCACTCTCCTCCCTGTCCATGAGTCTTTCCATACCAATTATCTCTATATTACATGCCCATCCCTTTTCCCTTGAAGTTTTCATCTCAAGTGCCACTTCCCTGACTCGTCAAGGTAGAACTCTTAACTCTTCTTCCTCTCTCTCTGTCTCCTACAATCCTTAATAGTTTTCCCTCATACCTTGGTTATTTAAGTGCACGTTGATGTTCCTGTGGGCATATTTACATCTGATTTATCCTTCAAGTGAATATGGATCATGGTTAATGGCTACTTGCTGCGCGTTTCTCACATGACAGGCACTGTCCCCGGGGTTCTCATGTGTTGTTTGATTTTCTCTTCATATTATCCCTACGTGGACATTCTTACCTTCATTTTGCAGATGAGGAAACAGCCCCAGAGAGGTTATGTAATCTGCTCAAAGCCCTTGAGTGAGTGATAGAGTGAGGAGTTGAACTCCCAAGTCTGACTCGGACTTGTGTGCTTCCTCTCCTCTACATCACGCTGAGCAGTACGCCTGCTCCTTCTCCCCACGTGGTGCCCGGGCAGGGCTACCCATGCTAGGCGAGCAGCCTGTCTCAGTGCTCAGTGAGGTCTCGGTGCCCCGGCACCCCTGCTTCCTTTAATGGTCCACGTGGTTCTCTCATCCATGCATTTACCTGAGCTGTCTTGATCTTAGGCCGTGTTTTTATCCTGTGCCACCTGCCTGACAGGGAGTACGTTGCCTCTGCCCATTGTGTAAAGCTGAGCTGCCTTTTATTTGCTCTCAGATGGTTTCTTTCAAGCTTCAGGGATGCCTGAGATTCTATTTTGGAATGTGTCGGGTAGGTCTGTGTTGGCTCTGTCATCTCCTTCATGATGTTACACATTTTGATCTAATCCCCCTTCAGCTTTGTTTTCCCAGAATGAGGAGTTCACAGCTTTTTAGAAATGGGACTGCAGGTCTCACTTTCTCACTTGCCTTTGTGTGTCTGGTGTGTTTGCTGTGTGAGAGGGAGTCTCCCCATTAGAGGTGGGGCACCCCGAGGGCAGGGCCATTTCCCCCTCCCGTGGTTCTGCCACAGCTGACATACACAGGAACACTCGCACTGCACAGACGCGCCACGAGAAGCCCTGTCTCTGCTCCCACCCCAGGCTCCTCTGTCCATGCTGAAGTCAGCTTATCAGCAGCCACAGATACGGCCCATCCCAGGTTAGCTGGCTCAGGCATCGTGCCTGTGACATGAGAAGCCTTTCTTGGTGCTGTGACGGAGCGCTGGAGGTATGCAGAGCTCGGCTCTCAGGCCTCTGTGCAGATCGTAGGTTACCAGGCCCAGGACGCCGGGGTAATGACTGTGATGTGCATGACCACCTGCCCTGAAGAAGGGGCTCGCAGCCAGGAGGGACTGAAGGTGGAGTGAAGCAGACAGGGTGGCACGTGGGGATGTCACTGTTCTCTGGTTCACATACTCTCTTATCTCATCTGGCCTCCCTTTTCTTCTCTTTTTTCTTTCTCATTGTTCCCCACCCCTCTCCTGCCCCTATGTTTTGGGAGTTGTCACAAAGATGTGTGTGATCAGTACCATCCATCCCAAGATCAGAGTATCTGAGTTCTGAAGGATCTTCTGATTATTGATTGTTGGTTTCATACCATCATGGCTTCCTTTTTGTTTTAAGTTTTTCTTTTCTTTTCTTTTCTTTTCTTTTCTTTTCTTTTCTTTTCTTTTCTTTTCTTTTCTTTTCTTTTCTTTTCCCTTCTCTTCCCTTCCCACCCTCCCTCCTTTCCTCCATCCCTTCCTTCCTTTCTTTTTTTCCCCTCTACTGATGATCCCAAACTCCCAACTGTTACCCACTTACCTAGTCCCCACAGCAAAGCCCCCACCCTCCTCACTCCTGCACTCCTACCACAGCACACCAGTTCCATGTAATAGCGTTGGGGCAGTGGTTGTACTTGTGCACAGTGGTTCACACCATCCTGAGGAAGGTTACAGCCACAGCAGACCAGTTATAATAAACAAGTGAGTGTTACACAGGCAGGGCCTGAGGGTACCGGCCTCACCCCCACAACATAGAAAGCGATGAGGGGTCTCTAGAAGAAGTTTCTAGTTTGTGACTTTAAAATATAACCAAAAAGGAATAGGTACCCACTGTAGACTGCATTTCAATGAGCATTGCTCAGAATTGGCAAAGTCGGGGTGGGCTCAGCCAGGAGAGATGAAGGGAGAGTGCTGACCACAGGCCAGCTGCTCCTGCCCCTCTGTTTGCTCTCTGACCAGACTGACGCCTCTGCCCCATCTCTTCCCCCACATCTGCTGGAGCTTGTCTCCCCTTGCACACCTCTGTCTCATTCTGCTGCGGAACCATCAAGGGTTCCTGAAAGATGCTGCAGGCATGTTAAAGATCGAAGGCTGTCCTTGGAGTGGTTAGGGAGCCTTGGTCACATGACCAGAAATGGCAGGGACCACTTCCAGAACCTTGAGAAGGAGAATAACATTGTGCAGCTACTGGGTGCCACATGCTGTCACAGGCATCCCACCTGAAAGACAGGGAAGTCAAGTGCTGTTACTTTCCCAGCAGGGAGTGACCTAGAAATGCAATACAATTGCATTGTGCCTCTGTCCCCTGGTGTGTGCGACTGTGCCAGGGGAATGGAGTGGGGAAGGGGATGGTAGAGGTTTTTGAGGGGCTGATCTTGACTAATGATGGGGGTATCTGAGAGGGGAGAACAAAGTTGGTTCTTTTTATTTTTTAACTCAAAATTTTTTTGTTAATCCTCACCCAAGGCTATTTTTTCTATTGATTTTATTTATTTATTTTAGAGAGACTAGATGGGAGGGAGGGAGAGACAGGGAGACAGAGAGAGGAAAGAGAGACACAGAGAGTGAGAGAGAAACATCAATGTAAGCAAGCCATATAAATTGGTTGCCTCCCACACATACCTTGACTGGGGCCAGGGATCGAACCTACAACCCAGGTATGTGCCTTTGATGGGGAATCAAACCTGTGACCCTTGGGTGCGTGGGCTGATGCTCTAACTACTGAGAAATACCATCTAGGGCAAAAGTTGGTTCTTTTTAAAAAGTTTATTTCTGGCCAAAACCGGTTTGGCTCAGTGGATAGAGCGTCGGTCTGTGGACTGAAAGGTTCCAGGTTCGATTCCGGTCAAGGGCATGTACGTTGGCTGCAGGCACATCCCCAGTAGGAGGTGTGCAAGAGGCAGCTGATCGATGGTTCTCTCTCATTGATGTTTATAACTCTATCCCTCTCACTTCCTCTCTGTAAGAAATCAATAATATGTATATGTATATATATATATATATATATATATATATATATATATATATTAAAATTTTATTTCTGATTTAGAATTAGTATGTGGTCATTGCAGAATATTGGAAATAATAGAGAAGTAAAAAAATCCATAAATTAAAATAACTTATAATGCTGTCATCCAGAGATAACTACTAGAACTGTTCACCTTTTGATGAGTTTCTATGTGTATATATGGGAGGAGAGCCTTTTATTGCAAAAGATACCTTTAATTATAAAGAATAGGAGGACAGAGCCCTAGCCAGTTTGGCTAGTGGATAGAGTGTTGGCCTGGGGACTGAAGGGTCACAAGTTCGATTCTGATCAAGGGCACATGCCCAGGTTGCAGGCTTAATCCCCAGCAGGGGGCGTGCAGGAGGCAGCTGATCAATGATTCTCTCTCATCATTGATGTTTCTATCTCTCTCTCCTTCTCTCTTCCTCTCTGAAATCAATAACAAAATATATATATAAAAAAGAATAGGAGGACACAGAGGACAGTGGGTTCTCAATGCCTCCTACCCCAGGATGCCTGCCCCCCACCTGCCCCCACTTTAATCATTAGCACCAGTTGGCTGCCGCTGGGAACTGGGCAGCCACTCGGCACTCTGCTGAGTTCCCACTGGGCTCTGAGTTGAGAGAGCTGACCAGAAAGAGGACCCTGCTCTCAGAAAGCTCCCATCTATAATAATAAAAGCATAATATGCAAATTAGACCAGACCTCCTTCTGGACAAAGCCAGGGCTGCGAAGGAAGCCTGGGTCCTGGGTGCCTGACAGCCACCAGAGAGAAGCCAGTGCCGGCAGCCAGGGGAAGGAAGGCCTACTCCTACTCGAATTTCTAGTGTAATATGGAAACAGAGCAGGAAGTAGCTGGGACAGCCCCTGCCCCAAAGCAGAGGTCCTTGCAGGAGGCATGGGGTCTCCACCTGGCCTTCTAGTGGCAGCACCAGGTCAATCAGTTTCTGGGTTCTGGACGAGTGTGACCAAGGGATCATTTTTCACCTCATGGGTTCTAACCCTTGGGGACTCTATTCTGCCCTTTAAGTCCGGACACTGAACCATGTCAGTCCTTCCTGTGTTTAAGACTTGCACCGTGTTTGTCGCCACATCCCAAAGCCCTCTCAGGGCAAACACCTGCAGTTCCCACACCGATTCCTACGGGCAACATGGCTTTCGTGCCCTTTGGTGCCGGTGTGGCTGGAGAGAGGTGGAGCCTCTGGCAAGGCTTCCTGGAGCAGGTGAGCCGAGAACGGCGTGTGGAGAGTATGATGATGGCAGCCAGAGGGGGAAGCCCATTCCAGGCTAGGGAATGGCATGCAGGAATGTTCATCCGCGGCAGGTGTGCGCACATGCCTGCACGAGTGTGAGCTCTTGCCGGGGCCAGGGAGAAATCCCAGCCCCTGGGCTCCCCGCAGCCATGTCCTTGTATAGCAGTTGGCGTGCTCCCAGAGCCCCACCTACTGTACTCATGCAGAGAGCCTGCCGCTAGCTGGGTGCTAGCTGGGCCCCGGGCCCACTCTCTCAGGATCGTCTTGTCATCACAGCCGGGGTCAGCTGTTGGCTTGGGAAGCCTTTCCCAGGTCAGCGTTTCATGGTGCACAGCCAGAAATATAGGGTCGGGCAAAAGTAGGTTTGCAGCTGTTCCTATGGAAAACACAAACATAGTGATTAATAAATAATAATACAAGACTGAACTCTGTGTTTTGTGTTCTCACAACTGTAAACCTATTTTTTGCCCCACCCTGTGTAACCCTCCTGTTCGCCAAGAGCATTGGATCTTGGCAGGCATCCTGGTGGCCTATTTTAAACTGAAGGGAATGGAGAGAGGTGCCTCTCGGGCTGAGCTGAGGACCCTTCCCTTGTGGGGCCATGTGGGGCTGCTGGGCTTGTCACTTTCCCCCTCGATGGGCCAGTGGACACCTGTCTGTGGGGAGGGCACAGGAGTGGGAGGTAGGGCTGTTTTAGAGCAGTCCAGAAGAAGGCTTTCACCACTCCATGGTGGGCCCTGGACTGGCGTGGGGAGACTGGTTTGTCCTACATTCTCTGTGTTGCTGTGATAGTTGTATGAGCCAGCTGCTTGACTACCCTGTTTATTCTCCCTCCTGGAAAATGGGGCTCACATGGGTCTGTCCTGCCTGTCCAAGTGCTCCTAGGACTCGGAGGATGGTTCTCAACATCTGGGCCATCTACAGAGCCCCTGTCGCCCTGCTCTGTTGGCTCAATTCACTCTCCCCACCAGGTGCAGCCCACTATGAGCAGACACAAGCTCCAGGGAAGGATCCAATCTAGCTTGGTGCTTAAGATCTTGGACTTGGATTCGACTTGCCACACCTCTCTCTGGGCAAGTTCCTTTAATCTCTGAGCCTCCGTTTCTCAACCGTGAAGGAGGATGACAGTGATATCCCACCTCCTAGGTTGTGTGGGGAGCAGAGAGGTAACGGTCCAAAGGACGGGGACCTGCCACAGTTAGTGCTTGACTGCTGTGACTTGCATGGCCCATGGAGAATTCACAGAATGCCACCATGGACAAAGTGTACCTGTAATGACGCTGAAACCCAGAGAGGACAGGCCACCAATCAGCCCAGATCAACAGAGTGGAAAATAGTCACTCTTTAGTAAAGGCCCACAGAGCGCCAGGTGGGGGTTGGAATCTGGCACTGCTCCCAGGCCTCCGTCACAGAGGGTGGATGCTGGTGCTCGTTCCTGAGGAGAAGAGGGGTGGGGCCACAACATGCCAGCTCTCTAGGGGCAGCATGTCCCTGGGGTTATTTCTCTCTGCTGCGTCCTGTCTGGGCATATGAGTGGTTACAACTGCAGAGATGCCGATTGCTGACTCACAGCAGGCCCAGGGTGTGGTATGGGCATCTGCAATGTTGGGAACTTTCTTGGGTGATTCTGATGTCCTTGAGGGGTGTGGAGGTGTAGGAATCAGAAAGCTGGGAACTGACCCTGGCCCTACTGATGGGTCTTGGATAATAGAGTCTGGCTCCTCAGACTGGTGTGAGAGTAGATGGAATAGTATGCCTGAAGCACCCAGCCTGGAGCCCAGTGCACAGGCCATACACACGCGTATGTTGACTGTTGAGTGAATGGTATTTGTTGGTTTCCAAGGGACGGGGAGAGGCTGGAGAGAGGGCAGCAGCTGCCCTGTCGCCAACCTGCCCACCATGTGGGCTTCTTGCTGCAGTCATCAGCTCCCCTTTGTCCCCCAGAGCCCAAAATAGCAGTCTACAGTCAAGAGAGACAATGAGGGCAAGGCACGTGGCTGGGCTGGAAGGCCGATGGGTGCAGGACACTCATCCTTGGGGCTTCCGGCCTGGCTGTCTACCCGGCCAGCTCCGGGCTTTTTATAGAGGGGCTGCGTTAGGTGAGCCCAGTGAGTTTGTGCATGGGCCTCATCTGACTGCGGCATGTGGACCCTTCACGGAGGTGGCCTGAGGAGACGTGGCCCCTGGGCTGACCTGGGTTTGAGTCTCCACAGCAGCTGACGCCGTGCCCTCAGCCACATCGCGTAATGGGAGCAGCCAGTCAGGGCAACTGAAAAAGGAAACGGGCTGCGCCCAACCCAACTCTATTATTAAACTTTTCTCTAGCACTTTCTCCCCACTCAGCCCTTTGCCACCATATTCGTGAGATTGTCCCTGTGCCACCCCAAAGCGGGTAAGGCCAGCAAGGGCTGTTTTAGTTTCACAGAATCACCAATGGGATTTCCCTTTTTGGCTGCAGAAGAGTGACCAGCTTTCAGAAGGTACTTCTTGGGGTATCTAGCCCATAACCCGGAAGTCAGGGAACCTTTCCCTTTAAGTTACTCTTAGAATAAGGTGAGTATCTTTTAGACAAACATGCTTTAGATGAAGCAAATCAGCGAAGCCTTGAGGATATGGCAATGTTGGGCAGTCAGCATTCTCACTGGGCTGGAGATAAGGGTCAGGCTCAGTAGAGGTGCAGACCATGTCGGAACAAAGCTGGACCCTCTTAGTGGATCTGCGGTGTGGGCATCTGCTTCTTATAGTAGCTCCAGTTGAACAATCTTGCTCTTGCCAGTTACATCCTTGAAGGCAGAGCTGTTAGCTGGTCACCCACCTTTTTTTTTCTTTTCTTTCTTTATAGCAGATTTAAATTGAGAGTAAGGTACAGAGATTTCCCATGTATTCCCTCCCCGCTACATGCATAGCCTCCCTCGTTATCAGCATCTCACCAGAACGGTATATATATATATATATTTTTTTTTTTTTTATGAAGGATGATCCTACATTGACACATCATAGCCAAAAGTTCATAGTTGTCCTTAGGAATCACTGTTGTGCATTCTGTGGTTTTGGACAAATGTGTAGTAACATATATCCAGAGTACTTTCACTGCCCTAAAAGTCCTCTGTGTTCCACCTGTTCATCCCTCCCAACCCCTGGTGACCACTGATCTTTTTACTGTCTCCATAGTTTTGCCTTTTCCAGAATGTCTATGGTCAGAATCATAGAGTATGCAGCCTCCTCAGACTAGCTTCTCTCACTTAGTAATATGCATTTATGGTTCCTCCATGTCTTCTCATGGCTTAATAGTTCATCTCTGTTCAGTGCTGAATAATATCCCACTGTCTGGATGGACCACAATTTATTGTTCATTCACCCACATCTTTTACTGAAGGTGGGGAGACCTGCATACAGGACTAGACCTATTCTCCATTCAAGGCTTATTTGCATAAGTGTCTTACTCCCACCCCTATTTGGTTTTGCTGGTTCTTCAGATTTGTTGGGTTGTCAGAAGCCAAGGAGGTGATTAAACAATAAAAAAGAGGGCAGAGAGCTGTTCGGGGAGCCAGCAGCTGGCGGGGTAAGGCAGTCAGGTCTTGAGTCCTATGGGTGAGCTGGTAGGAGAGATTGGAAGAGTTGAGCTGCATCCCATGGTAGGCCTGGGTCTTCACAGGAGGCATGAGACCCTGATGAGTGAGGCACTCAGTCCCTCAGAGGTGATGGGACAGGGCCACTGGGAGCTGGGAGAAGGCGCTCTGCAGGGTCCTGGCGGGAGCAGACCAGCACAGAGGGGTCCCTGAGGCCGAGGCCGCAGGCCTGGTGCTCCGCTCCTCACTGTAATGGGAGGTGTCTGGTTCCCCCCAGAAGGCGAATGGGTTATAAATAGCAGATGACGGAGCTATAGTGAGAGCTGCCTCTAGCGTAATTGTCGATTTTGAGAGTGCCCTGGCGAGGGTTGGGAGGGATAGCCGAGGTTAAATTCGGCCCTGTTGGCTGATCGGCATTTCTTGAGCCGGGTGCTAATCCCTTCAGGAGGTCAGATAAGCTCCCTAGCGGCGCCCCTGATCTTGTCTTTGAGGCCAGTTAACTCTTCTAGGGGGACCGTAGAAGAACCCCAAAGTCATGACCACTCCACATTGCCCGAAGCAGAGCCGCAGCTGACGTGGGGCTGGACTTCCAGAGGGCCCATGCAAGGAGGGCCAGTTCCTGAAGTGCAGACTGGACCTGCTGTGTGGCCCTCTCTCGGATGAGGCTGTCCTACAGGGAGGGCTGTTCTGGGACGGCCCTTTAGTTAATGAGGAAAGACCTTGCCTCGAAAAGTAGCTTGGGCCCAGGGAACCCAGCTTTGCTGAATATAAGGGGTGAGTGGGTGAAAGGTGCCAAGCAGGCAACATGTGCCAGGCCCCATCTGTCCACTTCCTCCACAGCCTGAGTCAGGAGACCTGGCCCACCATGGTCCCAGGGACTTTTGTAAGTAAAAGCAGAGCACTTCCCCTGAGGTCACCCGGTGCCTCACCCTTGTGCAGAGTAAGGGTAGGTCTCCAGCCCTGCCTACCATGGGTCTCTGGGCCAATGGTAGGTAGTTCCCTGCTGCCATTCTCCCCCTCGCCCCCCCCCCCCCCTTTCAAGTACCTGGGATTCTGGCCTGGCTTTCTCCTCCAAGTCTGACCCCTTCCTTCCCTGAGCTGGGGCCCCAGTTCTACTTTCCCCGGTGATTCATAGTCCACGCTCTTGGATTTCTTGGAACCTCCTCTTTCTAGGACTGTAAAACTCGGTCCCTGCGGAGTGTCACCTCCCATGGGCCGTTCTCTGCTTTATGGCTGCTGTCTCTGCGGCGCTCACTCCCCCGTCACGGAGCCGTGGCATCCAAGAACAACAGTGACTGCTTGTTCCATTATAGACTCAACTAGCTGGAACCCGCTGAGACACTGCGGGAATACATTATCCCCAACAAGCTCTCTTGTTAAAAGCCAGGCCCCTCTGCTGCTGCCTCCCATCTCCCCTCTTGCTGGCATCTGAGCAGGGTTTCCGGAACTAGCCTGCTGACTGTCCCCAATCCGAGTGCCTTTTTACCTGCTGCAACAGCTTCTTTCTAACCACCAAGGGGGACACGTCAGGCGACTTTGGACTTACGCTGCTGGTGCCCAGAAATGGAGAGCACTGGATTTTATTTCTTTGGGGTTTTTTAATGTCTTCCTCTGAAGGAGGAAGATCTTAGCTGGTCGTGTGGGATGAGTCAGGAGAAGGATGGTCTCCCAAACAGGCTTGGCATGAGCAAGGGGATGCTTGGCGATGATGGAACGCCGCTCTATTGTGCTGGAGGGAAATGGCTCACGATGGGGTTCGCGGGAGAGGAGCCTGCAGCCAGCTCATATGGGACCTTGACTGCCAGGCCGGAGGGTTTGGACTCCTCCTGTGGGCAGTGGGAGCTGGTGCAGCACCTGAGCATGGGAAGGCATGGGAAAAGCCAGTGTAGGATTAATTGAGGGGGCAGGGAGGGGAGGAATGCTGGGATAGTCTTGGCAAGAACAGGGTCCCAAGGGCTAGTTGAGAGCTGAGCCATCTGCAGGTGCAGCTTAACTCTGCCTTGGGCTGAACTTGCACGTTGTTGTCCCAGCCCACAGGTTTTGGGGGTCCAGGAAGGGAGTGCTTTGTCAAGATTCCTTTTGTGTCTCTTGAGTGCTGAGTTCTGTGGCCCACGGTATGTCCTCTCCAGCTAAGGAGATATTCTGGGGCTCGAAATTTCCCTGGTGCCCTCCCCTCCTAGAGGGGGAGAGAGCTCGGTGAGCATTCCTGGCTTGGGCATTGTAGATTGTCATCTCCTTCCGGGACTGACTAAGCACAGAGGGAGCCTTGACCCCTTCCCTGGGTTTGAGCTGCTGTTTGGCATCTGAAAACAAGTTGTAGGCAAGTTGGTTCTTATCCTTCTTTTCCCCCTCCCGCTAAGGCTGCAAGGAGGTTAGGGCAACCCTAGGACCCAAGCAGTGTTGAAAAACACCAGGTTGTGTGTCCCCCCGCCTTACCTTCCCCACTGCAGCCCAGTCCCTGCTCCCAGGATCTCTCAAACCTTGTGGAGAATTATGGGCGGGGCTGGGAGCAGACTCCCCTTGGCGACTTCCCTTGGTGACTCCCAGTAGATATCAGTGGGTTCTGAGCGCATGTGCGAGAGTGTTCTAGATAACCCCGCCCCCTGCCTCTTGTCCTTTAGGTGAGATCCTAGATGAGGTGGCTGACACATAAGTGGTGGTGACACTTTGGTATCCCACTTTCTGAGGAGCAGGAACATGGACTCGTGTAATTAGAAAGAGTATGTGGGTCTGAACCCCCACATCCTTGGAGAAAGAGAATTGTATTGAGTGTCCACTCTCTACTAGGCACTGTGCTCATGCACCTTATGAGTTTGGTATTGCTGCCTTCGTTTTGGAAACGAGGAATTAAGGCCTAGAGAGGCTAAGGTGCTTCCCTAAGGTTGCCAGGGCAGGGATTTTACCTCACGTTGGGTCTGTTGACGTCATAGCCCATGATCCTTCTTATTCGTACTTGCCAGAGCTTTCACATCCTGCAGCATTTTCTCTGTGCTGCAACTCAGTGCCCTGCTGTCACTCCCGGGGTCTTGGTGATGCCTGAGCGGTGGCATCCATGGACACTAAATGCCATTCTAGAGGAAAGTTCTCCGGGACAGAAGAGTTTCAAGTCCTGAGCTCCTCTCTCCCTCTACCCCTCACTTCCCCAGATCAGGGGAGCCTTTGCCATATACCTGGTGCAGTGAGCACTGTGGGGAATACACAGGGAACAAGTCAGGAATCTCTAAACTCTCGGAGCTCACATTCTAGTAGGAAGACAGACAACAATGAACAAACAGGATAATACAAGATGGGAAGGAAGCAAGGGAAACTTGAAAGGTAGGAATGAACAATCATGTGACTACCTAAGGAAGAACATTCTGGATAAAGGACACAAAGGGAGGCAGAGGCCAGACCGTGCGCGTCTCGTAGGACATGGAAAGGGACTTGGGGCTTGTTCTGCATGTGAAGGGGGACCGCTGGGAATGTGGAGAATGATGGGCGGGGCTGGGACCATTCTGGCTGCTCTGTGGAGAATGGGTTATAGAGGCAGCAGTGGCATCTGGGAAACAGGAAGGGACGGTGGCAGCAGGGGTGATGGAGAGCAATGGAGGGAGAACTGGCAGGACTTGCTGGTGGATGGTGTGGGACATGAAGGAGGGCAAAGGGTCACTGGTGACTCCTGAGTACTGTGGCTTAAGCACCAGCATTTCCGCTGTGCACCTTTCAAGTGTGAGATGCCACGAGGCATCCAGGTGGTGGTAATAAGACAGAAGGCAAGCGGGTGCGTGCGCTGGAGCCCAGAAAGGGGCTGCTCGGCTTGTGCCCGAGGCAGTCAGGAGGGCAGCCCCTCAGAGAACCCTGAGGTCCTGGGAGGTCCCAGCCCCGGTGAACGTGATTCTTGGTATAGTTTGTGGTTATTCATGACTGTGGAAAGCAATAAGATGATGGCATGAACCAACCACACAGAAGAGGCCCTTAGTCCCTGCGATCACCTGCCTTGGGGACGTAGCTGCATTTGATATTACAACATTTCTGTGCCACTGAAGAATTGGGTAAAGTTGGTACTTCTGGAATTGGGGCTTGCTTCACCCTTACGGTCCTTGACAGCATAAGTGGAGGTTTCCTTTTCTTGGGGTACCAGCTGGGTGCGGCACAGAACAAGTGGTACCGTCTTAGTCCCGCGCTGCGGGAGCTTCCTGTCTCACAGTTGAACTTAAAAATATCTCCTGAAAGCCTGCTCTGTGTGAGGCACAGGAGGAGATGGAAGTGAGAGCGACTTTGGCAAAACCAACAAGGAATGAACATCTGAAGGGCAAAATGTCGTAAGGGCTGTGAGAAAGGTGGCAGGTGCTTCTGGTGCACAGAGGTGGAAGGCAGGGCGGGCGGAGGTCACAGACCCTTTGTGGGAAGGATGGGCAATGCCCAGTAGTAAGAGGTGAGGGGAGGGCGTGGCTGCTGGGGGAAGAGCCATGCAGCCAAAGATGTGAGTACCCTGGACTGTAGGGGCAGGGACAAGATGACAATGAAGAGAGGAGCTGGTGGGTCTCAGGCGAACACCATGCTGAGGGGTTCCAGTGGCATCCCTGGGTGCAGGAGCCCTCCAGGCCTGGCAGAGGAGGCATTCTGTGCTCCAGGAGAGCGTTTCCGTTGTGGTGGTGACCGAGCTGAGGTGGGTGCCAAGTGGGATACTTCCCAGCGCTCAGGCCAAAGAGAGGAGGCCAACAACTGCCCGGTGGGAGTGCAGGGGGTAAGTGCGGGAGATTTTGCAGGGAGATGGCTGAGCGTTTGAGATGGATGAGAGTCACAGTGATTATGTGATAGTGAACATTTCTGATTTAGGCTGTGATCTTGTTCAAAAAGCTTTAGACGTTTTATCCTATTTAGTTCTCACAACAACCTTGTAAGGCAAGTACTACATGTATTTTGAAGAAGAAGCATTAATACCCCCATTTTACAGATGTGGAGTTGGTGTCACTGAGGTCACCTGGCCCAAGGTTCCATCTGGTATGGGGCAAAGCTGGGGTTCAGAACCCAGGCCTTTACTCTAGAGTCTCGCTCCTAACCGCTGGCCACAGAGCCAAGTTTTAAGCCCTGGGTGGAAGAACATGTCCCCAATATAGGGGACACATGGAGAGGCACATTTCAGGAGACTGGACAGACACACTGATCTAGACGACACTCTTCAGAGAGCATGTGACACCAAGGGAAAAAGATCGAATCGCGACCACCTGGTGTGGGTGGCAAGATCCCCACCCGAGCCCTGTGCTTCCAGTGTTCACAAGATCATGCCCATAGACTGATCGCATGCTGTCTTGCAAGACTGCTGAACTCTTACAGGGGATCATACCCCTTCCCCCAGGACTCTCTTGGAGGTTCACTTTTGCAAAAGAGAGCCTTCCCGAGATGAAGCCAGACTGGAGCCCCCTGAGCAGCTGGAGCCACGAACCTTCAAGGTTCCATCTCCAAGTAAAACATGCTTTCTTTCTCTCTCGTAGTGATGGCTACTTCCAAAGATGCAAAGCTACCAAGTGGATGCGAGCAGCACCTCTCCGTGCTAATTTGAGGGTGTCTATTTTGTGGGGACAGCACCCCTGAATCTCCCCACTCACAATGTTATTTCTCCTGACCCCTGTGTCGGCCTGTATCTACCACTCCTTTGAGAGCTTAAGGGAAATGATGAGCCACAAAGTGCAAGCGTCTGCATTCTGCTGTCTCTTCACCCTCCCTGGCTACTGCTCTTTTTTTTTTCGTTTCTTTTTCTGTTGAATAAGCAAAAGCAAGAGCAAATTTATTCCTCAGGATCTCGTATGAAAATGCATAGTAATTGTTTCTTTTCCTATTGTCAATATGTTTCTGTTCCGTTCATTGAACTTTGTTCTCAGCTCCACCTGCCAGCTCACAGTTTAACATATAGGTTATTTCCTCCTGTTTGCCCTTTATAAAATGGCATCACTTTCCCCTCTGGGTCTGGGCGGCAGAGGGAGTGCTTGCGTGCGTGTGTGTGTGTGTGTGTGTGTGTGTGTGTGTGTGTGTGGCCCGTGTGTGTGTGTGATGTAGGAGTGGGTGTGGAGGGGAAGGGGGAAGGCCACTGGGACCTGATTTAGAGCGAGGCCGCCCCCAGCCTGGACTTGCCCAAAGGCCTCCCATTACTCTGCTCCTTCCAGATGTGGGAAGCACCCAAACTCAGAAGTAAATCAATTCTGATTTATATCCAGGGTGGGGTTTAATTAGCCGCCTTGATTAATATCATTGTCGTCTGAAATCTTGCCCGCCGCTCCCTCTGCTTGGGTGTATTTAAATGTTGGCTCCTGAGGCCTGGTGCTGAATGGGCCTTGCCCGTGGGACCCTGAGCAGTCTCCTCTCCGAGCCTCCCATTCCTTGCCGGGGGGGGGGGGGGGGGGAGGGGGTTGGATCATGATGTCACCACACAAGGGGATGAAGGTATATCACACAACACTTCTCAGGGCCTGACTCTTTCCCCTCCCTCAGGGAAGGGGGCCACTCTTAGCAACGCCGGCGGGCTCCAGCCTCCCAGCTCCTTGGCGGCCCTGCAGCCCAGAGCCATCATGTAAAGTGGACCAGGCGCTGTCATCTTACCTCTCACACAGCCAGGGTGCGATGAGCAGACGTGGATCTTGGGCTGGAAGGGGTCTGCCGTGTTATGAGGGTCAACCTTTTGTTTATAGTTGGGGGAGCTGAGGTTCAGAGGAGTGAATCGACTCGCCCAAGATTCCCAGCAC
This sequence comes from Vespertilio murinus, assembly GCA_963924515.1. Lineage (NCBI taxonomy): Eukaryota > Metazoa > Chordata > Mammalia > Chiroptera > Vespertilionidae > Vespertilio > Vespertilio murinus. Next base: position 109,722,861 of record OZ004707.1, read on the forward strand.
GTGGCCAGTGTGCTGGACCGTTTGGGGTTCATCGCGCCATTCTGTCCATTAACTCATAACATATGCAGAGCTGCGCACCTCTCGGTGTGTGGTGGTGGACGGACAGATGGCCCTTCTCCTGCCATATGCTCCGGCCTATTTACCAGTGATGGTGCTGGCAGGGTTGTGTACGTTGCACTTGGGTGGGAGGCTTGCCTGTGGCTAAGCTGAAGCTTACCTAGCCGGTGTCCCACAAACCTCTTCACTTGGGCTCACTCAGTCGATACCTCGCTGTTGGTAAACAAGGGCCTCTCTGTGCCCTCCACTGAGCTTGATGCCAGGGAAATGCACAGGGAAGGGTGGGGGTGGGGGTGTGGGGGAGCTGCCTGCCCGTGCAGCTATTTGTAGGCCATTCACATGCCAGCAGAGGTCAGGACTGGCCAGGTGGGAGAGGTTCTGTGGCTGGTGATGGTCAGAGCCGCTGCAGGGGGTTAGGTGGGGACAGGGTGGGGTTGCCAGCCTGGAGGAAGAGGTGGGTTGTCAGCCGGGCCTTGGAGGCTCTGGGTTGGGGTGGGGGAAGATGCTGTGAGCAAGACATGGGGGGTGGGTGGGGTGGGGCAGGTGCATTCAAGGGCCCGGTGTTCACATTGAGGCGTGCGGAAGCTCTGTGAGAACGATTTCATTTTTAGAGGCTGCTTACCTGTGTTAGCGATTGGGCAGGCAAGTGTGTGGTTGGATTTAGCTAGTCTAACGCAGTGGTTGGGGGTCATTATTTCGGCTCAGGGTATTGCTGAGACTTGGCTTTACCTGTGACTGACACTAATCCGCCTTGAGGATAGAATGGGACCTGAGAGAGGCATGGTGACCTGAGTCCCCCTCTCTGAGAAGCGCAGGTCCAGTGGGAGAGGAGCCTGTCAGCCCCAGTCTTGCTTTGGATTCACTGTGGTCCCTTCTGGGTCACAGAGTGACTTCTCTCACCCCCCCCCCCCCGCCCTCCCTCCCGGGCCCCCCCTCCCCCGCCTGCCTCAGCTCACCTCCTCCTGAGCCAGCTTTCCGCTTATCTTAATTTATTGATGAAAACTTGTTTTACGGTCCATAGCACAGACGGCAGCAACTCCCTGCCAAAAGAAAGCGGGCTCGCAAGTCGGGAAAGCAAGCTGCGTCCGGAGATGGGTGGCTGGGGACCGGGAGGACGGGGAGTGAGTACAGCATGTCTGGGTGGGTGCGCGCTGCGCGGCCACTGCAGGAGTGTGGCCGCGGGCTGGGGACCCTGGGCTCCAGCCGGGCAGGACCTCGGGCGCCGGCCCCTGGTTACAGGTGCTCCGCCTGCTCTCAGCAGTCCGGGGGACTGAGGACTGCAGGCCATAAATACTAATAACGACTCCCGTTTATGGCTTTGTACAGGGTGCCGCGCTAGGAAGTTTATTTTCACGAATCTCATTTAATCTTGATGACAACTCTATGTGGTAGGTACCATTAATTCCCCATTTAAAATCCAGCACTTACGACATCGCTTTCCAGATTTCCCTGGCTGGAAACGAGGGAACCGAGAACTTGCACCTGGTGTACGTGGATCCATGGCCAGCGTGGTCGCCAGCCTTCCCTGACCCAGACGCCCCGCACTGGCCCGTATGCTCTTCTGCACTGTGGCGGCTCATTTGCCTAGAATTGCTGGTCCAGCTGGCTTGGATGTCCCGGAGGAGGGGCCCTGTCTTTCGCTCCTGTGTGCCACCATGGCACCCTGGTGCCCACTCAGCAGCACCCCTGAGGCCCCTGCTGCAGGGCTAGTGAGCAGTTATCAGCCAGGCCCTCCTTGTCGTTCCTTCCTGGGAAGCGGGAAGTCTAAGTGGCTCTGGTTCCCGGTGGGTCAGATGCAGATAGTCCTTGTGCCCCTGCTTCCCGCAGGCGTGTGGAGACGAGGGCTTTGCTCCTGTGAGCTGCAACCTCCTCACCTGTACAGGGGGCTGGCACCTCCCCAGGAGTCTGTGGGACCGTGTGCCCGAGCCCGTGTCTGTGAAAGTGCTCTCCAGAATGCGAACGGCCCGGGGTTGAGATTATTTCAACAAGCTCCCCTGTTTTGTGGAAATGTAGGTGCAAAAATAGGGTCAGTTAATTTCCAAATTATTTTGTTCCTTCTTGCTTCTTCTTGCAGAAGAATAGCCAATAGTTTTCACAATTCTGGTAAAATCAGTGAAGTAGGCAGATTTCCTGGGTTGAAAACTATACCCCACCCAACACATGTATACCTGGACACACACTCCTCCTCTAAATAGGTGCCCTCCACTCACTCGCTGTCCTTGTCCCCTTCTCTGCTCCCCAACACCACCGTTCCGGCGTCAGTCGCCAGCAGGCACCTGAGACCCGGGCCTTGGCTCCCACTCCCCGCGGGGGCTGTGCTTGCTTCCTGGCCTTGGAACCAGATGGACAGGCTCAGGCTCTCGGTTCCCTCATTGACCAGCCAGGGAATCTGTGTTTCTGGGTCCTGTGCCCATTTCCACCTCCCTCGACTCAGGTTAGGCTAGAAAGGGGTTGAAAATGATTAATAAAACAAGATGTAGTAGGCACAGGGTTCAGAGTCACAGCAAACTGGATTAAAATCCCAGGTCTACTGACTCCACGTGTGAGTTTAGGCAACATGCTTAATCTCTGATCCTTTCGTGCTCCCATTTGCGAAGTGAGGGAAATAATAGATAGCAACTCGTGTGGTTTTGTGGAAAGAAGTTGACACAGTTTGTGGCATGTAATATGGGCTCAGTAAGTGCTAGATTCATCGTCAGTATTCTTCTCATCATTGTCACCACAGTCACCCTCACCAGCGCTGTGTCACCACCCCTGTTACTATCTCTGTCACACTTTTATTTCCTGCCCTCCGGTCTACAGGTAGGCTTCCCGGCCACAGCGGCTCGCTCACACCCACCACACCGAGCCAGCCTTCCTTTCTCCGAGAGGGGCAGATCCAGCTCACGCCTTTCTGGCCCATTGGGGATGGCCCCGGTCTAAGCAGGGGGGCACGGTGGTTTCTGCAGTCAGGTTTCCTGTGTTCCTTCGCTGCTGCCCTTCTCTGTGCCTTTTCCTCTCATCTGTAAAACGGGGAGGGCAAAAATAATCTGCCCCAACTCCGTCATCGGGTTGGGAGGATTAAATGAAGCAGAAGAGGCAAAGCTCTCGGAACCGTGCTGGCGCGTGGCCAGTGCTCAGGAGCGCTGGTGCTGTACTGTCCCCAGCAGCGCAGCGTCAAGAGGTGAAGGGGGCAAGTCAGGCTGTGGGGCGGGAGCCAGGCATGGCTCCTCCATGGACGAGCTCTGTGACCTTGCACAAGTTCATCTGATGAGACTGTTAGGCAGCTTTCAGCAGCGTAACCTGAATTGCAGGGCATGTGTCAAATAGTAGAGGGTGGGCCATGGTCTCCTGTTCTACCAGGAGAATGGGGTGGAGAGATGGGCAGAGCCTGGCACAGGGTAGGGAGGGATCTCAGGTTGTCACTTAAGTTGGTGAACTTACCTGGCCTGTGTCCTCCACTCCTGGCGTGGGAGGACGGGGCTCCTGGTGGCGGTATAAATAATAATGGGCAAGGGATCCCTAGAGAGAAGGCCAGTCATGCGTTGGCCACGTCCAAGGGCTGTAGCAAAGGTGTGTGTGTGGAGGGGGTAGCTGTCCTGCAGCCAGAGATGGACCTGGTTGTCAGTCGAGATCTTTCCTGATAGCTATGTGCAATTACAGAGTGTGATTTGCTGAACTTCACCTGCAGAAGATCGTTCTCATTTTTTTTTTTTTTATTAAAGGGGCCTCCCTTATGTGATGGCCGGGACAGAGGAGCCCCACTGAGAAGCATCCCCCAGTGGACGATTTTCACCTCTGGAGGCGGGGCTCCTTTTCTCAAACAGGGCGGATGGGCCTTCCTCCCACTCTGTAGGATGCATTGTGGTCTCACAGATTACTTGAGCGCTTTGCCAGGAAGATGTGATGTGAATTCAAGGTTTCCTTGTCCAGTTCCCGTTGCCTTTTCCAAGGAGTCTGAAAAATAGCACAGTACCGTATACGATATTCATATTCTGAGGACCACAGAGTGCTTGGCAGGCATAATCCATTCGTCCATGAGGTCTTCCTGATGCTGGCAGGTGCTTTTCCTGCCTCAGTCTTCCAGCGGGGGAACGGCTCAGAAGGCTGAGTGGCTCTCCAGAGCCGCACGGCACGCCGCAGTCCCCAGGCTCTTGGCAGTTCTGCGTTCTCAGGGAAGCCCACGTGGCCCCAGTTTCAATGGATCCTTGGGGGTTGGTTTCTTAAGCCCCTCCCCTTCTCCCGTGGCAGCCCTGGCTTCCTGTACTCACGCTTCGATGCTGTCAGAAACGTCTTTCTCCCCAGATACACAAAATAAAACAAACGCAGGGAGGAAAAATATGCTAGTGATTGGAAAATCCCTCTGCAGACTCCTCTGACAAGCTGTTGTTCTGAGTCCTTGTGCCTTCGCTCTCAATTTACGGTGACCTTGGGAGTTCAGACAGTGCCTCCCACTGTGATCCCAGGCTGTCTCCCCATGGCCGGGAGCTCAGCAGCCATGGCCTGTGGGCTGCAGGTAAGGAGAGCTTATGCTGCGCCACCATCAAGAGCACCCCTTCCCACGCCAGCACCCTGCCCGACAGTCACAGGGTGAGGCTCCAGGCTGTTTCCTGCTGGGTATTGACAAGTTCTGTAGTCAGGGGAAAAGACACCTCCAAGGGTCAAACCCTCACTCCCAGCCTTCCCAGCCGAGGGCAGTCCTCCACCAGCTCAGGGAACAGCCACCAGAGGGCGGTAGACTGTCAGCCTCCCTCTTGGGAAGTCCTTCCCCTGCCCCTTCCGCATTTTGGCCCCATCTCCTCTTGTGTGTTCTCCAATGGGGATGGGACACTGCTGTATGCCCACCGCGCTTGACCTGCCAAGGTCCTTGGGCAGAACCCCGCTGTCCGGGCCTCCATCCTGCTGTTGCCAGCAGTGCGCAGGAGCAGGAAGGGCTGGACCCAGCTAGTGAATGCCGGGTACAGTACTCCCTGTACCCCTTCTCCCTCCACCCAGACCACCCCGCCTGGGCCTGTAGGGTGCTGACTGGGAAGAGGTGCAGGTCTGCCCTGTGGAGGCCTGCCCGGGGGCTGTGGTGGCGGCGGCGGCGGTGGCGTGAATCGATGTTTATGGATGGTGAATGATTGCTCCTGCTTTACACGGCTGGCAGGTGCTCTGTATTATCTGCCGCTCTTTGGCATCCAGCTGCACGTCACTGAGGTCCTTCTGGGGGCTGCTGCTAGCCTTTGTTCCTGCCGTAGCCTCCGTCGCACTCCGAGCCCACTGGGGGGCTCTGGGCTGTCTCTGCCTCCTCCTCCACTCCCCCACAGCGGGAGTAGGCCTGTGGGTCAGTTTGAGAAGATGGCAAGGTGCTGGCACCTGAGAAAGTTGATCTGGGTCCTGCTGTCAGAGATGAGGAGTCCAGATGGCCTGGGAACTAGGTGTAGGCGGGGGGTGGGGGGTGAGCTCCTTTGCTCTGCCGGCCTTTCTCCCAGACAGAGGAATGGCTGTGGAAGCCGGGGGCTTCCGGGCTGTGTTGGGAGAGCACAGGTGGGTACCCACCTCTCCTCCCGTATCTGGTTCTTACCTTCACTCACTGTCTGCACATCAGCCTTCTTGGGGACTGGGCCTGACCTTGGCACCACTGCCTTGGCCTCTGAAGCCAGGGACAGGCCCAGATTATCCCTGTCCCTAGAGCCGTGCCACCCTGGGTCCCACCCTTGGTTAGAGTGAGCCCCTGTCAGGGCAGATGCCCTCCATGCCGAGGCCAGGCCAGGAAGCCCAAACGGACGGGCAGTGAGTATTTCACGAGCCAACCTACACTCCCCACCCCCCATCCTACCCTCTAGGGTCAGAGGGCACCAGACCCTTTGTGCAGCCCTCTGGGGACCAGGGCTGCTGGAAACTGGGCATTTCCCCCTGCCCACGGGAGGGTGGCCAGGGCTGCTCTCAAAGTCTCAATGGGACCTTCCTCACCACAGACTCTCATCCTTATGAACTTGCTGGAGTTGTAGACTGTAAGAGGAATTGTAACAGGATCGTCTCTCGACAGATAGGTGTTCTGGTGAACTGGGGAGGGGTTAGCGCCTACAGAGTTCACTGGAGAGAAGTGGACCCCGGAAACATGGAATTTAAGAGCTTTATTCACCTCCGAGGCTTGCGGCTCCCACTTCAACATCCCTTACGTTTGACCACGTTGAAGTGCTCTCCCCTAGGCCTCTCTTGGATGGAAAATAGCCTGATTCTGCAGTCATCAGAATGTAACTGGGTTTAGGATATGCAAATGCTTTGTGTAATGGTTATTTGGAGGAAAATTCAGTTCAGAGACATGGGTGTGATCTCTCTATCACCTGTGCAAGCTGGTGATACCGGGGTGTGTGAACTGAAGCTGTGAAGACATTGGAGGCTTTGAGAGAAAGTGTGGGGTCAAAAAAAGAATGACTGGGGAGTCATGCAATTTGGCTTTAAATTATGCACAATCTTAATGTGAGCAAACCTTGTGCTATGGCTGCCAGCCAAGGCAGTGGAGGCTTAGGCTGGATTACTAGAAGTATAGTGCTCAGGGCGTAGGAGGGGAGAGTGGTATCTGTATCCTCTGTGTTGGTCCCCCCATAGCTGGACTCTGACTTTCAGGTTGGGACAGCGATGAGCAGTGGAAGGTGACTCAGAGGAGGTGGAAGGTCCCAGAGCCCGTCAGGAGGCCAGGAGAAGACTTGAGCAGGAATGTTAGATACCAGCCTGGTATTTTAAGGCCTGCCACACCTGTTCTGGGCGGGCTTCTTGGGCAAAACTAGAACCGAGGCATGTTAGCCAGAGGAGGGTAGATTCTTGAGTTAAAAGGAAGGAATTCTTGACCAGTTAGAGATGTGCATAAATGGAATGGAGCATCTGGTGGGATGGTGAGCAATGGGAGTCTGGGGGTGCTCAAGGAGTGGGTGGACAGCCTGGGGCCAGGGACAGCTCACAGGGGGAGCCCTCTCACTGAGAGGCACCTCCCCCTCTGTGCTCTCATCCTGCTGCCTGCCGGGGGCTTTGGCAAAGACATCTTTGTGATTCTGCCCTGTCCTTTGCTCCGTGCAGAATTAGAAGCGCTGTCCACCCCCACCCCTTACAGCTGCGACAATGATTGAGCTGTGGCGGCCCCTTGGAGGCAACGGGCATTTGAAATGCAATGTAGCAACTCCACTCCCGGCTCTGACGTATGGTCCTTGCTCCCAGTGATGAAGTTCTTGGCAGGCCAGCTTCTCCCGGGCCAGGCAAGATCATTGCTAGCCACATGTCAGGCTGTGAAATTAAAGTCACTTTGGTTTTCTTTTTTATTTTCCACATCCACTAATTTATTAAATGCCATTAAACGTTGTGCTTGGCTCTGGCTCATAAAGAGCATTGGGGAGCGCTGAGGCCTGGTGTGTGAAAAGCTCCTGTGAAGTAAAGAGGGGGTGAGGCTGGATGGGGAGCCAGGGGCTGGGCTGGGTGGGGGCTCTGCAGACACATGAGGCAGCCAGTAAAAATAGCTAGAGGGTGAGATGGGCCCCTGGGGGGCTGAGCAAGTGGAGCGGGGGACTTACAAGCCAATGAGGGGCCGAGGGGGGTAAATTGGAAGTAGCCTGGGGCACTGAGATTCATTCTAGATGTAACAAAGTGGGGGTGAGTGGGGGGCCTCTTTTCCAGGTGGGTTTGTGTGTCTGGGTCTGGTTCTGTCTCCTGCTCTGGCTCTCCCCACCCGTCCATCCATCCATCCACCCACCCGTCCATCCATCCATCCATCCATCCATCCATCCATCCATCCATCCATCCATATTTACGTAGCATGCTCTGGGACCTGCGGGGGAAGAGATAAGAAGCTGGCCCCGGAAGTGTGGTGCTTGAAGGAGGGTGGGCATCAGTCTACACAGAAGGTTGACCCCTGTGTGCTTAGCTCTGGGTCCAGCACTGGCATAGGGGGTCACCCGTGGCGAGGGCCACCCCCACAAGGGGGAGAGGCTGTGGCAGTTATGAGGGGACACTGGCGTGGCTGTCCCTGAGCTCTGAGCGATGTGTAAGTGGGGATAGAAGCTCAGGAAGGAGTTTGGTTTGAAGGGGAAATTATGGGCCTCATCCCCAGAGAAATGGGATGCCTGCATGAAAAATACATAAGGCTACATGGCAGAAGCATGTATTAAAATTACAAATCAATATGCTTCGAACTGAAGATGAGGAAAATGCCACGGGGATATTGGCGAGTTACAACAGGCTTAATAAATGAGGTGAGTCTGGAGTGCTTGTTCCCTCTGTGGCCACGGCCCTCTGGGCCTCGGCTTACTCGCTGTGCGCCATGAGGATGGGCCCACGGGCGAAGGGAAGACCCTGAGACAGCCTCTGGGGCTCAGGCAGGAGAGTCCTGACGGAGGACTCAAAGGCATTGCTAAGGGTGAGGCACTGTTCCAGCTCTGGGTGTTTAGCGAGGAACCAAACAGACCCAAATCCCAGCCTGCACACAGATCAAGGCCAGGGGCAAATAGCAAAGGTAGAACTCGTTTTTTCAAGTTTTGATGTGGATTTATTTGGAGCCCTGAGATGAAAGTATTGAGAAATGCCCTTGGTTGTTGGGGGGAAGGACCAAGGGGCAAGAAAGGCTCGTCAGGATGGCCCCTGGGCCAGCTCCTGCTTAGAGGGGGTGCTGACCAGGCCCCGCTGGTGACCTGGGGTCATTCCATGCTAACAGGGGCTGGATCCCGGCTCCCTGAGTCACTCTGCCTCGCCCCAGTCTCTTCCTGCCTTGGGCTGACTATAGCTCGGTCATCTCAGCTGAGACAACGCTCTGGTTTTGGAAGGGAATTTTCCCGAATGCCACCAGCTAAGCTCTCTGGCACTGATCTTTGGCCGTGCCATTGCAGACCTTGCCTCCTTCCTGTGCTTGGCACCCTCCGTATGAGGCAGCTCCCCTCCCCGCTCCTCCCCTCTCCCATTCCTGCCTCCCCCTCCCCCTGCTCCTGCTCTGCCTTTGGATGTTGGCTTCCTGTCTTCTTGCCCTCCTGCCCAGCAAACCTTTTCTGCTGTCAACTCCCTTCTGCCCAGATGTTGGCCTGTTATGTGCTCCTGCCCCATCCCTCACTAGCTCCTGGGCGGAGTCTTCGCAGCATTTTTCTCCTCTCATGTCGTGTCGACCCTCTCGGAGCCAGGACGCTGCCCCACCCTTGGAGGGGACACAGGAGGTTGTTTCTTTGATGTTGTCTTCTCAGGGCACTGAGAGCTAGAGGATGGACACCTGGCATGGGAGGGCTGGGGCACAGTTTCTTCTCTACTAACATTGGGACTGGATAGTTCTTTATTGGTGTGGGTGGGAGGGGGGGATGGGGATGGGGCGTCTTGTGCACTGTTGGATGTTTAGCAGCACCCCTGACTTCTACTCACTAGGATGCCAGTAGCAGGCCTCTCCCCAAGGTGTGTCAACCACAAATGCTCCAGACATTGTCAGATGGCCCAGGAAGCAAAGCCGCTCCTGATGGAGAATCACCGGGCTAGGTCTTAGTCTTGGCCAAACCCAGGCCGGAAGGGACCTGAGGGGTCCCATAGTCCAAATCTCACCTTTAAGGGAAATTGGGCCCCGAAGAGCTCAAGAATCTGAGGGTCACACAGGGGAAAGTGGTAGAAGTGGCATTTTATTTATGTGTTTATTTACTTTTTGAGTTATAAGAGAAAGCTGATTTAGAAAGTTTCTGAGGCAGCAGAAGTGAGTCAACTGGGCTGTGTAGGCTCAGGAATCAAGTTACAGAAGCAGAAGAAGGGCCCTTGGAGCCCAGGAGAGGGAAGGGCAAAGGTAATGCTGGGGCGGGGGTGGGGGAGGAGAGGGGAGGAAGGCACAGGAGTGCTCCCCAGAGGGAGAGCACGGGGGAAAGAGGCATTTTAGACCGAGATTCAGGCAGCTCAATGCAGGTTGGGCTGACAAACAGGCCAGAGTCAGGGAGGGGAGCACGCTGGGGTCTGGGCATGAGATGGGGGCTCCCGTGGGGGTTGTGCTGCTGCTCCCCGTTGGCCAGGCCTCACATGGGCATGCACTCAGTCCCCTAGGAGTGGCGGTGTGGAAGGGGCCTGCACCAAACGCCAGGAAGCCAGGTTCCGGGCCCATCCGGCAGTGTGACAGGCGCCTGCTCCCTCTCAGTGTCATTTTCTGTAAACTTAGGGCGTGATGTTTGTCTGCTTCCTGCCTGGAGGCTCTGCTGGTTCTGGGTCATCTGAGGTGGGGACACAGGGTCAGCAGCCCTCTGGGGAGAGATGGAAGAGTGACAGGGGTCTCATTCACTCAGCAGGTGTATACCATGCCTTTGCCCAACCCCGGACTTAGGTACAGGCTGCAGATCTCACCTGGGACCTAGCCTGGGGCCTGGTGGGGTCTGGGCATGGCAGTGAGGAGGGAAGCAGGTGGGGGGTGGGTCCACAGCTCATTTCACTCCGCGTGCTGGAGGGAGGCTGCTGGTGGGTCTTTGGGAAGCTTGCAGACCAAATCAAGGACATGCAGTGAGGATCCAGAGAAGCAGGGCTGAGGAGTGACTGGCTCCTGGGAGCTTCTGAATCATTGAGCTTTTCCTGGTGGAGACTCCTTGAACTCACACCCATTCCCCCAGGAGGGAAATGCAGAATGGAGGTACAGCGGGGACCACCAAGCCGACTCCCAGTGAGAACTGGCTTCTGGGGAAAGCTGCACTCTCTGGGAAGGGTCATGGGGCCCCTGGCGTCCCGCTGCCGGGGAATAGGGGTGTCCTGTAGGTCCAGGAGCCCAAGTCAGCTCTCTTTACTAGGCTTCTCCCCCAGAGGGCTATCTGAAGGCAGAGGCCCGCAGCAGCGGGTTTCCTCTTATTCATGGCAGGGTCTGGCTTTAGGAAACATAAATCTGCAACATGAAGGTCATGAATTTCCATGGTATGATTAATGAAAGAAAAATTGAGACGGCAGCATAGATACTGAGCAGATTGAAGAAAGTCAATGACAAGTTGGATGAAAGTTTCTGAGCCTCACTGGCAATCCCAGAGGTTCTGACCCAGCCTGGAGCGCCACCTAGTGGTTGCAAGGGTTATTCCCCTGGCAAAGCATAGGGATGCCCCCATTGGGTGGATAGATGCTCCGGCCTGAGTGTGTCCACCTTGGGAACCTTGTCTTAGAGCTGCTGGAGGGCGTAGGAGGCTCAGGACCCCTCTCCACAGCATGGGAGACCCAGGCAGCCGCTCCACTTACCTAACTCCCATCCCCGATGCTCCTTGCACAGTCTTGGTTTAATGATACGTGGGAATTTCCCAACTTCTTTGTCATGCCCAGTCTGGATCACCTTTGTTTCCCCATTTATAAAAATCCCACTGATTCTTTAAAGCCCAGAAAGCCCTGTCAACTCTACCTACCAAGTATATCTCAAATCGGACATTTCTGACGAGCCCTCCGTAACCACCTGGCGCAGGTCACCGCCAGCCGGGCCGCCCCAGTGCCTCCTCATTGCCGTCCCGGCTCCCCCTTTGCCTCCGATGGTCTGTTCTGCTAACATCAGCTGGAGCGATCTATTGAAAACATAAATCATGTCACTGTCCAGCTCCGAGGGTCTCCCACCCCATTAAGAAGAGCACCCACATTTTCTTTCCTGGTGCCTACTAGGCCCCCACAACTTGTCACCTCCTTCACGCTCCTGTGGCCACTTGGACACCTCAGGGCCGTTCCCTCTGTGAGAACACTTTCCCCCAGGTATTTGTGTGGCTCACTGCCCCCACTTCATTTGGGTCCCTATGCAGTGGCCACCTTTCTCTGACCACTATGTCCCCTGTTACTTTCTAATCCCGTGCCCACCTTAATTTTCTTCACAGCACTCACCAGCGCCTGGAACTCTGCGAGATCTTTGCTTGTTCCCATTCTGTGTGGGAACTCCCCCTTCCAAGGCCAGTGCAGTTTACCGGCTCCCCCAGCACTAGAAAGGGGACTGGCACTTACTGAATAGGGGCTCAGTTTGGGTCTGCGGGCTGCCTGTCTTACCGATATATACGCATCTCCTCTCTGAACTTGGTTCCTGGGGTCAGAGCACAGCTTCGGCACCAGGACCTGCTACTTCTACCCACTTCCCATGCTTGCTTCCACGTAAATTCCCAGAGCAACCCAGAAAGTAGGTGCTATTATTCTCATTCAGAATGAAAGGAGTTTGCACATGGCACAACCAGGACCAGCTGGAGCCGGGTGTCAGATCCATGTCTGGCTCCCCAGCCCCTGGCTCCCTCTTTGCCCTCCGCCTACTCCAAGCCCCCCCATCCTTGGGGCACTGTCTCCACCAACTGGCGTCTTGGACCAGGACAGTGACTGCCTCCTCTGGACTCCTGTGCCGTTTATTTGGCACCAGTGTATACTGCAGGGGCAGATGCTGCTTTTTCATAGCTCCCACCCAGCCCGAGTGGAGGCCCGGGGAAGGCAGGCCTCTAAAGCAGTTGTAGCACTTCTGGCACGGACGCTGCATGCTAGAGGCACTCAATAAATATCGGCTGACTGATTGATTGGCTTCTCAGATTCAGCACACTTCCTCTGGGCTGCGGGAGGGAGGGGGCTGTCAGCTATATCGAGCGTAAAATAAGGCAGACGTGGAGATTTGCAGCCAATGAAACTGAAGCTTCCCCAGGTGAAGTGAGTGGCGGCGCGGCCCCAGGGGTGCTGTTGAAGAGTCAGTTTTCGGGCCCAGAGGGCTGGTCGCTGGCTTACCAGATGGATGGCGAAGGCAGTGATGGGCGGCTCCGTCCCAAACCTCGGCCAGCCCCTCAGTCAGCTCTCAACCAGCCCAGCGAGTCCTTTTCTTTTCCGTCTGTGGGAACGTTGTTCTCCAGGCTCTGAGGACAGTGGGCAGGACCGCAGGGCAGTCACTGTGGGTCTGGCTCTGAGGAACTGGGCTCCGAGCTTCTTTCCCTGTCCCGAGCAAGGCCAATGGCTTCCCCTGACCGCCACACACCCTGCCCAGACCCCTTCCTGAATGCCAGCACTCTCCCCTGCCCAGTGGAATAACTGCAGCCGCCCATCTGCACCCAGGACCCGCAACATTTGTCACGTGCTTTTGCTTAGGTCTCATTTAATCGGATCCGCAGAGTGACCCTAGAGGCCAGTGAAGCCAGTGTAACCCCGTTTGCCAGACAGGGAGACTGAGACAGGGAAAGGCTGAAGGGGTTTGTCTGGTCACATGGCCGACATGATTGGGGGCTGTGATCGTGCTCAGAGTTGGGGGTGGGGACATGGAGTCTTTCCAGACCCCTGCTGGTGAGTGCAAGAGCAATGCCAGTCTAACAGGCTTTCCTTTCTCTCCAGCTCTGTGGCTGCGGGCTGCTTGGAGTGGGCATTTGGCTCTCCGTGTCCCAAGGCAACTTTGCCACCTTCTCCCCCAGCTTCCCTTCGCTGTCTGCAGCCAACCTAGTCATCGCCATAGGCACCATTGTCATGGTGACGGGCTTCCTGGGCTGCCTGGGGGCCATCAAGGAAAACAAGTGCCTCCTCCTCAGTGTAAGTTGGACCCCACACCTCCTACCCTCTGAACTCCGGGTCACCCTGCATTCGGGCCACAATGACCGGCAAGGCCTGGGAACATCAGCTAACTGAGCCCAGGGAGATTGCTTCCAGAATGTTCTTTGCCCAATCACTCCCCTCTTTCTCATGATTGGCTATCCCTGCCTTAATTGTTCCTCTCTTAATGTCCTTCCCCTACCTGCCTGGGTTTCCTCAGAAGTAAGTACCCCCCCGCCCCCCACACACACACCTGCCTCATACCTGGGGAGCCCTGGCTCTGTTGCCTGTCCCTGCCTCCCTGCCATTGTTCTTGTTGGTCCTGCTCATGGCCACAACCACCGCCGTGTGCCCATGCCTGTACCTTCTCTTTCCAGTTTTTCATCGTCCTGTTGGCCATCCTCCTAGCAGAGCTGATCTTACTTATCCTCTTCTTTGTCTACATGGACAAGGTAAGCCTTCAGGAAGGGGGAGCTTATGGAATTTCATTGTCCTTGTGGTTGGGTCAGGCTGGAGTGAACCAGAGGGAAATGGAGCCAGGAAAACAGGCCAGGCCCAGGTGAAAGGTTTTGGTGGGGCAGCGTGGGAAGGCGAGTTTGGGATGGTTCATTATCTGTGCAGTCTTAGGAAGTGGAGTCCCCTAATTGTCCAAGGATGCAATGCACCGCCCCTTGCATAGTGAACTCCCATCACCGGGAGCATCCCAGCGGACTCATGTTGGCCACTGGAGAAGGGAGTTCGACTCACTGAGTGGCTGGGCTGGGATTGGAAGATAACCCATTGGAAATGGGCAGGAACTTTGCCGGTGACACCGTGAGTAGGGCTAACAGCGAAGGGAGCTACCGTTTCTTGTCCAGAGGCCTCTGAGGTGGAGCTCCCAGTCTCTGAGGGCTCAGCAGGCTCCTGGGTGCACTGCGCCCAGGAACCGTGCCGCTCTCAGTTCCGTGGGGTCTTGAATACTTACCCAGCCACACTGGAGGTGGAGTCATTCTTAGGATTAGAAACAAGAGTTCTTGTGCATCTGTGAAAGGGAGGAAATAATAATATTGAGAGATCCCTCTGTGCCAGCTTGTGCCTGGCTCTTTATAAGCATTGTTTCCTTTAATTCTCACAACAACCCCAGAGGTAGATAGATATTATTATTCTAGGACATGACAGATAAAGCAGAGGCAAGCTACTTGCCAGCAAGGGGTGGCCCTAAGATCAAAATGACTGGTCTGCCACTCTCTGGTTCCCAGGGTGTCTCTGACAGGGGCGGCATGGGGCAAGGTGTGGGCCTGTGTGTGGCTGGTCTCTTTCCTCTGAGTGTCACAGCTCTCCTGGGAGTCCGTGGGTGTAGACTGAAGCTGGGAGTGTGGACCTGCCCTGCCCCGGCACCCCACCCCCAGGGAGAGAGGAGGCCAGCAGTTCTAGGTGACCTGGGCAGGCTGCATCCTGGTCCCAACATTCTGGTCCTGTGTGTCTGCCTCAACCGGACAGGTCAATGAGAACGCCAAGAAGGACCTGAAGGAAGGCCTGCTGCTGTACAACACGGAGAACAACGTGGGTCTGAAGAACGCCTGGAACATCATCCAGGCCGAGGTGAGGGCGGGCGGCCCCGCTGACTGGACGGGCAGGGCCAGCAGGCGGGGAGGAGGCGTGGTGGCCCGGGCCTCAGACCCCACCCAGGTGACCAAGTTGAGCTTTCTGGAGAGTAAAGTGAGAGCTGCCGGTCAGATACCAGCCAGTGGGATGCAGCCGGGGAGGGGTGAGGAGGTGAGTGAAGGAGGGTGAACGGGACCTGGGCACAGGAGTAGACAGGCCTGAGGGAGCTGTGCGAGTGGCTAAGTGGGCACAGGGAGCTGAGAAGGATGGGTAATGGAGGACCGGCCATCTGATCCTTCTCTGAAGCTTTGGAATGAGTGACAGAATTTATTTTAGCAACAGCTATGCCCCCTGGTCATGGCTCAGGCTAGGAGGCTCTGATTCTAAGAGAAGAACAAGTCAGTACAGCCTGATGCCCTGTGGGAAGCTCTGGGGAGGGGCAGGCGCCAGCCTGTGATGGTCCCTCGGGCACAGAGCCGCAGGTGCTGGTGGGACGGAGGGCTGAGCACTCCTGCCAGAATCAGTGCCCAGCTCCGAGGGGCCGGCAGCTTTCCTGTCTCCTACTCCAGCCAGCCTCCAGGACAGAGCTCTCACTTACCTCCCCTGTGGGCTCAGCTGAGGCCGAAAACGGACAAGAGAAGGCCTTTGTGTCCTCTGCTGAACGCCGGGGGGCAGTCACTGGGCGGGGTTGGCCTGGATGGGGAGGGTTCGGAGGAGATGGCCGGCTGTGACGTGTCTGACCCTGTGCATCCCGCTCACAGATGCGCTGCTGCGGCGTCACCGAATACACAGACTGGTACCCGGTGCTGGGTGAGAACACGGTCCCCGACCGCTGCTGCATGGAGAACTCCCAGGGCTGTGGGCGCAACAGCACCACCCAGCTGTGGAGAACGGTGAGGCCCGAGCCCTGCCCCGGGTCCTCCTCCCAGGAGCCCGTGCTGTGGCACAAGGAATCTACAGGGGAGGGAGGGGGGCCTGGGTCACCAAGGACTTGGCATTAGTGACACAGGACTTAAGCCAAAAGGGAGGTGGAAAATGGGGGCCTGGACCCGTAGTTGGGAGTGTAATGGGTGGGGGTATGAGGCTGTGCAGTGGGGCCTTGTGGGTGGAGCCCTGGGCCGGGCCGGGCCTGCTCAAAGGCAGGACCAGGCTGAGGGTCAGGGAGGGACAGGAGGAAAGAGCAAGGACGGGGGCTGAAGGAGAAAGAGAGCGGGGTGCTGAGCAGGAAGGGTGCTCACCCTCATGCCGGGCCCTTCACCTTGTGGTCCTCGCTCCCTAGGGCTGCTATGAGAAGGTGAAGATGTGGTTTGATGACAACAAGCATGTTCTCGGCACGGTGGGGATGTGCATCCTTATCATGCAGGTGAGATGGCCATCAGCCTCGCTGCCCGCCCCCCCCTTGCTGGAGAAAAGCAGCCCCCTCCCCAAGTTAAGTCACTGTCCCAGGCGGCCCCATCTCCATTGCTGTCCTGCTCTGCGGCCTCTTGGTGCCTGCCTGACCCTATCGGCCCCAGAGGCGCTGCTTCCTCCCGTTCCCTAGGCCTTGGGCCCGATGCTGGCATCGCCTGCAGCCCGTGTGCGTGTATGCTGGTGAACACATCTGTCCTCAGTTCACAGGGACATTTACCATGTGGCTGGGCTGAAAATGAAACCTAAGTCCTTAGTAACACCCGTGAGCATGGGCGCGTGGGTCAGAGCCCACATGTGTCAGTCCTGGCCTCACGGGCTGTTAGACACGTGTGACCTGGGCACACTGATGAGCTTGTGTGCCTGGATTTCCGCATCAGCATAGTGAGCATGACGATCATGCCTCTTCTCAACAGGGCGGGAGTGCGCTCTGCCTAACATGGCAGGGAGCTGCACCACGCCGAGGAGGTGCCGGGCATGGGAGCTGCTCTTGCAAGCCCTTAGTGACACTGTTCCCTTACGGCCTGGCCTAGATGACGAGAGGGAAGAGGACACAGCCGGCTGGGAGCATGAGACCCCAGCCTTTCTGGGGACGAGTATTTCCTGGGCTCCCTCCTGTGCCCACTACACATGGCTCGTGTCCCTGGTGAGCAGGAGTGTCCATGCCTGATTCCTCCTGGAGCGGAACTTCACTGGTCCGTCCACGGGAAGATGGTCGACATCCCACACCGGGGATCTTCCTATCCTAAACTCTGGGCCCAGGGGCCAGCCGGATGGTGTCTGATTTATCTAAGGGCTCGCAGACTGAGCAGATGAGCTCTGACGTGAGCGGCACTCACCATTCGGCACCGAGAGCGGGGCTCATCTCAGGTCCTCCAGGGTCAGAACCTCGGGGTGGGGCCCACCCACCATGGTCTCCTCCACGTATGCCTGCACCTCAGTGTGGGCGCCAGGAGAGGCACAGGGTCACCTGCTCTGTGGCCTGTGCCCAATGCAGACTGTCTGTGGTGACGGTGAGGCCACAGGCTGGCTCCCTGCTGTCACCACTCCCTTTCGGGATTCTGGAGTTGAGGGAATAACAAACGGGTATTAACGTCGTCCTAAGCATCACTGCTAAGACGTGTCTGCTGCAGTGTGACATCACCCTGTGTATTCCAGAGCAGAATGAATGAGCACAGGTCGCATCCCCTCCCCCCCGCACCGCCTGTTAGCTTCCATGCGGGGCCAGCCCTCTGTGCCCCCGACCTCACAGCACTCTGAGACGGAGAGGGAGGTTCAGCGACATTCTGTGCAGAGAGCCCTGAGGGCTGAGCTCACGGTGGGCCCTGGGCTGGCCGCTGGGTGCCTTCCTCTGTTCACCACGATCCTCATCCCACCAGGTGTTTCCGCCCACAAGCAGCAGCGGTACCACTTGCTGTCGGTGGCCCCGGCTGCGGGGCTTTTGTCTGAGCCCGATCCCCGTGTCTTTCAGATTCTGGGCATGGCCTTCTCCATGACCCTGTTCCAGCACATCCACCGGACGGGTAAGAAGTACGACGCCTGAGCGCCAGCGGGAGCCCAGCCCCCACGCGGACACTGTGTCAGGGAAGGAGATCTGAGCTTTGTGTTGCCTGCCCGCACTCCAGACTGCTGCCCCCGCCCCTGCGCCCCCCAGCGCCCTCCACATCTCCCGCCTCAGCCTTCTTGGGGTGGAGAGCCAGGGGGAAGAGGCTCGGAGACCTTGGGGTGCTGGATTCCTGCGTCTGTGCATTTGCCAAAGAAGACAGGGTGGGCTGGGGGCGCGCTCGAGGAGGCCACACGGACGGTGGCCACCCCGCCCTTCCTCACACCACACTGTGCGCGTGGGGGGCCGTGGGTGCTCCTGCCTGGCGGGGAGACTGCCCGGCCGAGGCCTCCCTGCGGAGGGCGGGGGCCCCGGGAGCACCTTGCCCAGGCTTTTTATACCTTACAGTGTAACTTTTTTATTTTATTTTACTCTGATTATGATTATTCAGGAACATTATCTCAGATAAGTGTAGGGTTAGCTTTCTGATTTATAACTTTTTACTGTGTTGATTTCTGTAACAGTTTGATTACTTTCTGAGGGTGGGAGGTGGGGGGGAGAGAGGACGTCCGCCGGGTTTCAGTCAGGACAAACCACTGTGCGCGTCAGGAGTCAGGAGGCACTGGGCGAGGTGGGCCAGCCTGCGGTCAGCTGCTCTGAGGATGCGGCCGGGGCCCAGGGGCCTGGCAGAGGAGGTGAACCAGAGGCACGTGCGGCAGCGTGAGGAGTGTCCTGCTCGGGAGCCGCGTGTCTGCGCGTGCTGGTGCAGGAGGCCAGGGCAGCGGGGCCCCTGGGGGCTGCCGGGTGCTTTCCCAGGAACGCAGCTGGAGCCGTTGTGGGTCCTTCCACTTCATGGATGAGCAGTTGTTTTTCCTTCCCCTCCTCCTCCTTCTGCCCTCCTCCCCCTCCCCGCCACCCCACAGCGGGCCTTCCTGTGACATCTGCCAGCCCCAGTGATTTCACAGACATTCCTGTAGAAACTCCCGGACACATACCTCTCGTTCAGCTGCTGCTCACTTTCTCACACTGCTTCTGGAAGGGGAAGCAGTCCTGAGGCATTGCTGCTCAGACAGTGGCAGAGGGCCCCGGAGTCAGGAGGGCAGGTGGAAGTGGTGCCCATGACCATTCCAGCCGGCGCACCCGGCTGCTGGTTCCTGCGGGGAGGAAGGGGGAGGTGTCCGTCCAGGTCCCAGGACTCCTCTCCTTCCTCGAGGCTCATGGATGGTGGGGTGGGTGGCAATCAGGTCCCCAGTGACCCCAAGGAAAAGTACAGAAAACTGAGAGATGTCAGATTGGATCCTGTTAATTGGTACCAGAAGGAAGCCGCCCGAGAGAGGAGAGGTGGGCGGGACATCCGGCGCCCACCGGAACTTGTGCTGGTCTAAGCGAGCATTTTGCAGTTAAAGAAGAAAGTCAAGAATCCGTGGGTTGGAGCTTGAAAAGGCTCCCCACTAGCTAGGTGGGACCTGGGGTGCTTCCCCAGGTGGGGCCTCAGGGAGGCTGCCTTTTCCTGCACCACTTGGCCCCAGGCCGAGTTTCCCACCAGACCCACATCTCCCCATCCTGCACCTGCCTGTTCCAAGAGCTGGGACTCAGCTGCCCAGCCAGCAACTCCTCCCTGACCTTCAGTGCAGTGCAGTCAGGACCAGGAGGACAGAACTTGGGGTGAGCTCAGGACTCACATCTTTGGAGGGCGGGGAGTGAGTTGGGCAGTAGAGCCACCCCCTGAGAGCTGGTGCAGACGGGAGAGCTGGGGAGGTGGGGGCTGGGTAAGCACAATTTTGAGCAAAACTGCCTCTGGGTCCTCTGGCTGCCTCCGGGAACCCAGTCTGCAGAGCTCCTAGCGGCCTGCCACCACGCCATCGCGGAGACGACAAACAAGCATTCAAGTCGCGCAGTGGGATGTGGTGCATAATGAGTTTATGCTGGGGGTGGGGGGTTGTTTATGCCTATCAATGCAATTTTTAATTTTTGTTAAAATCAACAGCAAAAGCCTAGCACCTTGGGGTGTGTGGCCTCCCTGGCAATCTTACGTTTCTGGAGCCTCAGGCCCTTCCTCCTTTGAGCCCCACGCTATCATCTGTCCTCAGAGCCTTGTCACAGTTCCCAAATCCCCTCTGGCCTCAGCCTGTGCTCGGTGGCTCCGCCATTGGCCGAGCCCACACTGGGTAGAGGCGCTGTGCATGGGCTGGAGTGCCCTTCCCGGCCCGTGTCCGGCCCACACTGTGCTGGAGGCTGCAGCCGTGGCTCCCCTCACCAGAGTCCGAGTTAGTTTAGTCAGGTCTGATGCAGGCAGTTTACAGATGGCTCAGAAAGTCAGGGTCCTGCAGACGGCATCAGGGGAATGCCTTCCCTGGCCCTTCTTTGCAGCCACCTGGGGAGGTGAGTGAGCAGGGCTGAGTCCTGCTCCGGGGGCTGCGGGAGGTGTAGGCACAATCCCGCCTGCACTCGCTCCCCCTGCGGGCCTGGGCCTGCATCCTGGGCTCACTCAAGAAAGCTGCTGAGCCCACCCCAGATGCTCATGCGAACGTTCTGGTCTGACTTGGAACCAGGTGGCCATCCCTCCTTGTTTTCGTGGCCAAAGAGCAGCCAAATGGATGGAAATGCCTGTCTGGCTCTCGGGCCCCCTGCCCACCGCTGGTGGAGGTGCTAACTAGCAGGGACCTGGCGTAGGATGGGAGCTGGGCCAGGTGCGTGGGGTCTGCTCTTGGTCCTTCAGCCTTTCAGAGTCCGGGGCTCATTTCCCCCTTCTCCCATCCCCCCTCTCCCCGCAGTGCAGCAGTAGTCCAGGGGGGGCCCGGCCTTCCTGCCCTGCCCGGGCGCTCCGGGGGCCAGGCCTCGGCCCGTGCCCACGCCCTGCCCAGGGATAGCAGGGGAGCACGCCTGTTGGTTTCAAATGCACTTTTCTGCTTGTGATGCCGTATCTGCGTTTCCTTCATCCTGGTCCTGGCTTTATTGAACACCATGTTTTTAGCATGTTTTTAAATAAAACCTGATAATGTGTCAAAAGCACAAGCAGGCTGTGTCTTCGTGGTGTGTTCGTTCGGTCAGCCATGACGGTGGCACCTACTCTCTGTCCAGGACACGCCCCGCAGCCAGGACCTCATCTCCCCTCAAGCCCAGGTTACAGGTCTGCTGGCTTGCGGGGGAGGGTCCCTCTGTGGATGCCCGAGGAACCCTAACACCTCCTTTGCCTGGTGAGCTGAGGCGGGTTTTGGGGGGGCCCTCTGCATGAGGGACCACCAGCCTGCGGGCCAGGCCCTTAGTGTGCCGGGAAAGGGCAGTGAGGAGCCACTCGGCCTCCTGTGGGGCAGGGATGCAGCTTTAGGTGCATTTTCTCCCCAGCCCCCCGATGATCCTGGGCTCATCGGAGCCAGGAGTGAGGGGGCCTTGCGGTGGTTTTGCCTGGGCTGCACTCCCTGAGGCGGCTCTGAGATGGCTCCACTGGCACAGAAGCACCAGTCAGAACGAGATGGGCATCGGGAGGAGGGAGGCACTGAAAACCGCCGGACCTGATCCCTGTGGCTCACAGAGCGGGCCGCAGAGTGAGGGGGGCTGCACCTCAGGCTCGGATGCCCAGGTTCTCTGGGTCGGAGAGTAGCTGACCCCAACGAGGGATGTGGAGCTGAGAGCTGAAGTGGAGCCGAGGAAGGTGTGTCCTGTCGCTGTCACTGGGGCTGGCACACAGGTGAAGGGGGTGAGCTTTAAGCCCAGAGCACAGCGAACTGCTGAGAGGCCAGAAACCCATGCACCGGCTCAGACCCACCCTTGAGGACCATCGCTTTGACTGCAGAGTGGAGGGCAATTGAGGGGACGGCGCAGGTGCAGGGACCTCGGGGAGAGGCTGCGCAAGGATTTAGGTGAGCGATGACGCAGCCCTCAGGACACCGGTGGGATGGAGGCAAGAACGGATTTGAGGGACCCCCGGGAGAAGCAATGAGCCTCGGTGACCAACTAGACTTACTGTGGGGAAAGCGCATTCTTGCTGCTCATCGGCATGCTGGCCCTCGCCCTGCCCCGAGCTGACGGATGGTTTGCACCAAACGCAGGGCGAGTGCTTTCTGGGCTCATTGCTCACAGGCAGGAGACGGCAGAGGCCGGCACCGTGCAGTTATCTCTCCTGTTTTGGGCGTCTGGGCTGCACAGTGCTTTCACAGGCGCTATCGTTATCTAGGTTTGTCCTGACCACGGCTGTGCTATCAGCCGTCACCGTCCAGGTGCGGGCGGGAGGGGGCGGGACAGGGCTGCGGGGGGCTGGAGGGCCTGGGCAAATTCCCGCTCCGCAGCTGGTGTCCTCAGGAGCCTGGTAGTCATTGAATTTGTCTTGGTTTCATCATCTGCAGAACGAGGATGACACCTATTTCACAGATTTGCTGTGGAGAAACCCAGCCTGTTCCTAGGCCAAGGGAGGTGCTTGGCAAGAAAGTGGTCAGATTTAGGGCTCAGGGTCCCCACGGAAAAGCACGGCCCCTGCTGACAGCTGGGTCCCAGGGCAGGGCTCCGGGAGGGGAGTGAGCTACGGGAAGGAGAGGTGCAGAACGTGTCCCCCAGTTTTGCTCTCGGCTGGCTGCAGAGCACAGTGATTCACAGAAGCAAGAGGGAAGTCAGATTAAATGAATGTCGATTGGGGCACAAAGATATCGGCATTGCAATGGCCCCTTCTTAAAGCCGTCAGTAAAGATTGGGAGGCTATTGATTTAGCCATCTCATTATGCCGAGTTTAATGACAGCCGTGAGATGGACTACGGTGCCTCCTTAACCCGACAGAAAGAAAAGCAACATCCACAGGACACACTCGGGCCAGGCCCTCCGGCTGAAGCTCAAATCTCCCCCGTGGGCTTGGAGGCTGCTGGGTAGCTGACTGTCCCTGGGGCACACCTGGCAGTGCCCAGGTCCCTCCGGTGTTGGGCTGTGCAGAGAGCAGGGACTGGAAGGGCAAGGCCACCTGGTGGTCTGTGGTGGGTCTGGCGGGTAGAGGTGTTGCCCAGAGATTTTTCTTCCGGCTGCAGAGTCCTGGGACCTAGCCTCCCCGTTGTCCTAAGCAGGGCCGGCCTTCAGGCGGGCAAGAGGACGGTGCTCTGCCATTTGATGGCAGCAGGAAGCCCCTTACCCTTTGTCTTCCCTACCCTAACACCCCCCTGACACACACACACACACACACACACACACACACACACACACAATTCCTGCAACCTCAATAGATTTGTAATATTTCTTTTTCTCTGTCAAGGGACCCTAGTTCTAGAGAGGACTCAGCTTTCTTACTTTACTGGTTGGCAACTCAGGGAGAGAATGTTGGATCTGACCTCTGGTTCCAGCGTGAGGTTCTCTAAATTCCAATCAGGGGCCCATGAGCCCCTCACGAAACTGCTCCTCACCTCTTCGGGGAGGGCCTGGGCTAGTGGGGCTCTGGCCGGCCTGTTCCGGCCTTGGTGTGTGACCGGCTGATGGAAAGGGCCAGATTCAAGCTTCATTCACTGCCCTTTTCATCCTTGGCCTGAGCCAAAGGGTCCCACTGGGTCCCCCTGCAGCGCCCCATCCTTCCTGCCCAGTCACTGCTGGACAGGGTTTCAGCCAGTGAGGAAGTAGGGGCTTCTCATGGATTTGTTTTTAAGAAGAAAGTAAGTGAATTACTTTTCTATAACAGGAGAAAATGTTATCGGTATTTTATGATTTTTCATTAAAAGCTTGATTGAAAACTAAAAGAAGAAGAAAGAAGGGGAGGGGGAAGAGGAGGAGGAGGAAAAAGAGGAGGAGGAGAAAGAGGAGGAGGAAGAGAAGGAGAAGGAGGAGGAGCAGAAGAAGACGAACCTCAGCTTTTGTGCCTGTATCTCCCCCACCCCATGGGCAGCCTCTCTGTTCTCAGTTGGGGACAGGAAGTGGGAATCAGAGTCCCACCAGCTTGAAGCAGCCCACCCTGCCGACAGAGGCGTTGTCTGCTGCCAGGAAGTAGTGGCAGCTGGCAGGCCAGTGGCAGCCACCAGGGGACAGCTTCCACAAGGCTCCCACTGCCCCCATCTGACCAGGCCCCACAGGCAGCCGGGACCATGAGACGCCTGAGCAGCATCCACAGAGCTGTGCGCGGCAGGAAGGGGCCTGGAGGGGTGCTCACCCGCTTCAGGCGGACTGGTGTGCCTGTGTGTACAGGCACACACACACACACACACACTCACATTCAGTGATGGTGCAGGGAGCAGACATCCGGATCCCATGAGATGGGTGACCATCGGCGCCCACACTGGGTCCATCCCCCCAGGGAGGGCTGCCTGTGACTGTTCAGTGGACGATCTTGACCAGCGGGGCGGGAGACACAGGAGGAGGGCCAGGGCTGTGGATCCCTGCCAGGCCGCCCCCCTCACCTGTCCCCCTGCCCCTGAGTCCTCTGTCGTGGGTCCCCAGCGTCCAGCTTACCCGGGTGCTCCTCAGGCTCCCTCACGGACACCCCCTCGCCACACACACACACACACACACACCTCAAGCAAGTTTTCTGGACAGAATAGTGAATGAAATAGAAGGAATTTTTATGTCATAAGAGACAAAGCATTTGCTTCCTTTCGCTCCTTGCTGGGCGGGCACCCTGGTGGCTCGGTCCCTCTGAATCACAGATGGACGTCTTTTTGCATTGGGGTGAACAGTGCCTTACTCTCGTTTGGGGATGAGGACAAATTAGTGGTCTGGAGGGGAGGGTGGAGACACTAGCCCCCGGGGGGAGATGGGGTGAGGGTCAGGGAGCAATAGAAGGGGTGCCTCAGTTTGAGGTGCCCTGCCCTGCCCTCTCCGCACGCCCTGCATCGGCCGCAGCCCTCCGGGGTGATGCCCACAGCAGGACGGCAGACGGCAGGCTCACAACGGGGGCTGCTGGGCACCGCAGTCAGAGGTACGGCGGCCCCCGCTGCCCTACGGCGATTTAAGGGGAACACGACTCCAGCACAGTGGTGAGAGCCTGGCTCCTGCTCGCCTCCAGGAGTAGCCACGCTCACGGGAGGTGAGGTTGGCGCAAACAGTCCACCTGGCGGCTGGCAGGACCTATCAGTGTGGCCAAGGGGTGCCTACCAGGCTCCCTCCCCTTCCCTGCGACACACCTGCCCGGAATTCCCTGCGGTGCCACCTGGCACCGAGGCATGCCAGGTGCCTCAGTGCTGGCTTACACTGAGGGCAGGGAAGGAGGGGGCTGATTACAAGAAGAGCAGCTTCTCTATATGCGGTAGAGTAAGGCGACTTTCCCGTCTCTAGAGTATGTGACAATCCTTATCCAGGGACGCCGGTGCCAGCTCCCCAGGAGCCCTCTGGCCTCAGGAACGCTGGGCTGCTTGGAAACGCTCATGGTGCTGGCGCTGGTGCCTGTGGTGTCACACAGGAGGGAATGGGGGCACGCGGGGAGGGGGGGGCAGGCCTGTACTGAGAGGGAAGGGGCGACGAGAGTGCCGTGGGGCTGGAGGGGGTGGGAAAATGGGGTGGACTGTGGACCTGTTCCCTTCTGGGAAGAGGACCCGGCACTGCTCTGCCAGCTGGGGTCACGGACGGCTCAGAAGGCCCCCTCAGTCCCAGCGGAGGTGGGGCAGCTGTGCAGAACGCACAGCAGGGAGGCAGGGTCCTGGCTGGTGGTGAGCTGCTCACAGCCGCCCCGTTTCACAGAGGGGGACCCACGCTTCACACCGGAGGGAGCTGAGCCCTGGGCTGTGAAGACTAAGGTGGTTACAGGCTGTGGTCTAAAGCAGTGGCTCTCCAGGTGCCGTTCCAGGCCAGCAGCTCCCACATCACCTGGGAACTGGCTAGAGACACAAATCCTTGGCTCCACCCTCTGATCTGAAGCTGGGGTTGGCAGCGGTGTGTGTGTGTGTGTGTGTGTGTGTGTGTGTGAGGGGGCAGTAATCTGTACTAAAAGCCCTCCAGGTGAAGTCTCCAAGTGACCCTCAGGCAACCCCCATGCAAGCTCAAATCTGATCACTAGCATCCTTGGCAGATGTGAGCGCCACCCAGTGGTGACACAAAATGTGGGGTTCTCCTTAGCCATCAAACCACCTCCCCTTCTCCAGTTCTGTCCCCAGGCCCAAAGTGGCCAGTAAGGAGAGAATGTTTACATCCTGATAGCAGGATGGATGGTGGCGAAAGTAACTTTTAATTCACACCCCCACCTCGAAACCCTGAGGATGGACCGGGAGTGGCCGATCCCAAGACCTAAAGTGGCCGTGGGCATGAGGATCTTGGAGGCACATCGCCCTGCGTGTCACCCACACCTCTCCTCAGGGCCAGGCCGGCAGCCTGATGAGAGTCTAGGCTGGAGACAGCTCACACAGTGCCCACCAGCCCTGGTATCTGCCACAGAGGGGAGGGCAGGCAGGCAGGAGGCAGTCAGCTCCCCCAGCCGGACACCTCCTCCCTGCCCGGCCGCTCTGCAGTGCATGAGGCCGCATGGGCGGGAGAGGTGTTTTCTGCCACCTGGTCAGGCCTCCGTGCCCCAGGCCACGGTCTCCACGCCACATGAGTGTTCACAGCCTGCGTGGGGATTCTGAGTGCCGAGGGCGGTCACCCTCACTCTAGTGTCAGCATTGGCTCTGGAGGTGGTAGGCCAGGTGGCCCCTGAGCCATGGCGCCAGGCTCCTGTGACACTCTGTGAGGGGAGGGGGGCTGTCAACCCGAAGGAGCCACACTTCTCTTCCAGCCGCACAGGCTAGGGCTCAAGTGCTGGGGCCGGCGATGGTCCGGCCCAACCGGGGATGGGGTGTGAGGCTGCCGAGGCGCTACAACACCCCGTGGGACATGCTCTTCAATGTCAGCCTGACAGTTTATCAGAGGCCTGGTTCAAGAATTTGTGCGTGAGTGGGGTCTGGCCAGAGGCCCCCATTGGCTGAGGTGGGGAGGGGCTGCAGGCAGTTGGCCACTGGCTGGCCCCCAATCAGGGTGATGAACTCCTTTAGCTTTTTCTTGTCTGTGAAGGGCTTTATCTGGCTTTCAATTCCAGATGAGCTTTGCTGGGCAGAGAAGGGCGTGGCAAGAAATACTCAAAGTGACGAAGAACAAGGACCTGCAGCCAGGGCGACCCTCCTTTTGAAGGAGCTTGTCTGCTCCGGGCCGAGGGTTCGGTCTCCGTGAAACCCAGGTCGGTCTTTGCATCGGGCGAGTGGAATCGCTGAGGCCTATTTGAGAGTCACCGTGGCTGGGTGCGTGGTCTCGGAGCAGTTAAAAGCACGTTCGTGAAGGGATGTTATGGGTGCTCTCTCATCAAAAAGCCCACGTGTGTGCTGCTTTAACAGGGAAGCTCCATCCCAAGGCCGCCCGCCTCCAGGGGCTGGCGGGAGGTGGAAAGTGGCCGTGGGTAGATGAGGCCCGTGCCAGGCGACCTGGCAGGCGTCAGCGGCTCGGCCCTCTGAGCCCCGGCGTGGGGAGGCAGGCTCTGACGTCACCACCGCGGGGAGGATTTGACGGCGGCAGCAGCAGCGGCTTCAGAGCTTGTTGCTATTGTTTTATTTGTGTCTCCTTTTCCCTTTAAACCTCTCCAGCTTGCGTTTGTTCAAGAGAGGAGCAGCCTTTGCAGCCTACTCGGTGGAGAGCAGGTCTTCCGTCTGGGTTCACCCGCAGCCAGAGTCCCGATTAGAAACATGTGTGGGTCTTGCATTATTTGCGTTATTACTGATAAAGAGGGCTTTAGATTCTGGCACGTAAATATGTCTCCTGCTTATCCAGGAGGGCAGGAGGCTGAGCAGTCACAGCTCTTCGCTCCCTCACAGGCCTCCATCCAAGGGCGGAGATGCAGGCGCTGCACACACACACACACACACACACACACACACACACACACACACGGAAGGGGCCGGGGAGCAGGGTGGGGCAGCCCTGCCCTTCCCCGGCCTTCTGTCTCAGTCCCTCTTCCCGCTCTGGGTCTGTAGCGTCTTCCTTTGAGGCGGATTCAGGCGTCTGGGGGACATGGCGTTTATCACATGTTGTTTTCTGTGTGGGTGGTCCGCATGGGGGTGTTCCTGAGTCAGGCTTCCTTTGGCATTGTGTTGGGGGGCGGGGTGGGGGCAGCATGAAGGTGCAAACACAACCCGTGGGGACTCCTCGCTGAGCGCCTTATGTATACCTTCTGTGTACCTGGTGGGCGTCTCCCCTCAGAAGGGGTGCTCCCTGTGTTTGAGGCCAGTAGTGGGGGGTGGGGGGCGCGCATGGTGGGGCAGATCAGACTGGTTGGCTGCCTCAGTGCCCTCATAGCCACAGTGTCAGCGGGTAGGCAGAGTACCTGGGACCCTGGATTCCTTCTGGGGTTTGCAGAACCGTCCCCTCCCTTTGTTCTACCATTCTCCTCGGAGTCGGCTGTTGGCAGAGGCATGAAGGACGGATCCACGATCAGACCTATGGCCTGACTCCAGGGAGGTTTCCTGGCCCCTCTGTGTCCCCCCCCCCCCCCCCCGCTCACCTAAGCCCCTAAAATAGTTGGGGTGCCCAGTGCTCGGAGGCTCCCGTGAGCTCATGGAGGTGGGCCCTTGGTCACTGGTTTTTATTTTTTTACTATAGTTCTTCCATGTGCAGTGATCACACTTAGTCTGGGGCTGGGAGGGCTCGGGTGACCTTGTGGAGCATCCAGGGAGGGGAAGGGGCCGCAGTGCCCGAGGCCGAGTTCCAGGAGGCCAGCAACGCTGTCGGGATCCTGCCAGCAGCGCTGGTCTGTTGGTGCCTGGCCTGCCCGTTTGAGATTGAACCCGCAGGAATACTAAGGGAGCCAGTCCCCAGTTTGGCTCCGCCTCTGCCACCAATTAACTGGAGTCTGAGGGCTGGGAGGAGGGACCAAGAGGTCTGTCTTTCAGCCGCTCGCCTCTAATTGATCAGCTCCCGCTCCCTCAGCTCCCTAACCTGGTGTTCGGTTGAGCCTTTGGTCATTTTGGATGTTACAGACCCCAGGTTTTTATATATTAGGATGGAGAACTGGGGTGGTGTGATGACAGCCATGCTGCTGACTCTGTAGAGTGGGGCGAATATACCCTCTTACCTTGGTCCCTACGAAATGGTGTGTCTACGTGACTAACACATTCTAAGCACACAGTAGGCCTTCAGTAAACACAAGGCCCATGGCTATGCCTGAGCAGCTCCTGGAGCTGGGAGGCGGAGGGAGAAAGAGGAGGATGGTCACAAATATTTTAAACAAGACTCATCCCCTCACTAAAGGACGTTTTACTCTTGTCTCCCCAAACAGAGGTCATCCAGGGAGTTGGGGTGCACTACTTCCTCTGGGAGGGGCTGCCGGTGAGCGGAGGGAAGGAAGGGCAGCTTGGGGAGGTCAGGGTGTGGGTGTGCCGGCTTCTTTCCTGGACCTGTGTGCCGGCACCTATGGCCCCCACAGGACTGCCATGGCTCTCAGCATGCACCCCTTCTCTCTCTGGGGGCTCAGGGCCCTGCCGGTCTCAGAGCAGGGGCCTGGGGGAGCCATCCTGGTGCAGGTCTGCATGCTCACAGGTGGGACGGGCCCCCCAGCTCTGACTCCAGCCTTCAGCGTCCCCTGGGGGAACCTGCCACACCCTGGGCCTCAGTTCCCTGCACCGTGCCTCATCTCCCAGGCCGCTGGCATGAACAAGGAGGTCCCAATTCCCAAAAGTTCGGGGCTGCTCTGTCCCTCCGTGGCTTGGGAATCAGGCCCTACACAAGACACCAGCCGGGTCCTCAAGTAGTGCTCACAAGACGATGCCCAATGCAGGAGCCGCAGCTCCCCCTGCCTCTGCCTCGTCAGCACAGGAGGTGCGCCAGGAAGTCAGCTCTCCGGGGACGCCCCCAGTGACAAGGCCTGGCACCCCATCCCCATCTCCACAGGCTGGGGCGCCTCCGGAAAGTGAAGGGACCAGGAGGGCAGGCATGTCACAGACTGCAGCACCCCTCCCTGCGCCTCCCTCCGCCCTGGGCAGGAAGAGCACGTGAGCTCTCGGCCTCACTTGGTGAGACCTGTCGGTCTGACTCCTGTCCCTGCAAAGAGCTTGGCCTCACCGTCACCTTTTATTTATCCGCACGAGTCCCGGGAAGCTGGAAGGCAGCAAAGATGACCACAACACCGTTTCTTTTGTCCTCCATGTAGTCTGGGGTTGCTAGCAAAGCTGGTCTCCCTCCTAATGACTTTTCCTCAGCCGCCACAAAGCCCTCTGGGTGGAGGGGCTAAGCCAGCCAGGTCCCACCAGCCCTGGAGGCCGGGAGGCCGGGAGGCCAGGAGGCAGGAAAAGAGGGGGGCCAGGAGGCAGGAAGGGAGGGGGGCCAGGAGGCAGGCAGGCAGTGTGCTCTGAGGGTGTGGTTTCTGCACAGTTGAGGGCTGTGTTGGGGACAGCAGTGACCTCTGTATGGGAGAGAGAACACCCTTCACCCAGGACTGACCCGGCTCAGCCAGAGCTGAGCTAGTCACACTGGGGACAGGACCCAGTGGGGAGGCAGAGGGTGACCTTTCTGGGCCTTGGTTTTAGCATAACAAGGGCCCACCTCTCGTGGGTGGGACGGGAAGAGGGTCCCCAGGACCCGAGAAGAGCAGGCCCTGGAGGTGTGGAAGCGGGTGTGAGGTCTTCCTGTTAGAGCACCGCGCCACAGCCATGGGGGTGAGGGAATGGGGGATAGGGTCCCTGTGGCTGTCGTAGGAAACCGCCAGCATCTGCACTGCATTTTCTAGGCTTCGCTTTCAGTTCTCCCTCAGCACCGGGAAGTTCTTTCGGAAGATCCCTGCCCAATTCAGACCGTGAGGCAGAACCCGAGGAGGAGGCTGCTCACTCCGGGAGCAGAGCGAGGCCTCGTGGTCAGGGAACGTGACCCGGGACAAGTGAGGCTCAGGGCAGAGCACCCCTCGACTTGGAGCTTTACCTTTCCAGTGGCTCCAGCGTTTCAGGCTCTGCGTTTGGGTCCAATCAGGAGGGTTTGACACCTGCCCACACACTCGCCCAAGGTTTACAACCTGGCAGTTCTGAGAACCAGGCCCTACACAGGAGATTCCTGGGGGCAGGTTCCTGGAGGCTGGGGCTCAGGCCTTTCTCCCAGTGCTCCTCTCCTGGGCAAGGCCTCCAGGCGGCCCGGCTCCTGATGCCCCATGTGCTGCTATGGCCAACTCCCTGCCTCCCCCACGCCCCAGCCCTCTCGCTCCCTGCCCGAGCCCCACCATCTACCACTGCCCTCACCTCATTCTCTCCACTCCCAGGCCCTGCCGGAAGGAGCGAGGCCACGGGGACTCTCCTCTCACATGAGAAGGCCGTGGGGTGGGCAGATCAGAGGCCCGGGTCTTCTGGGGACAGAGATAACCCTAACTGCCCACCATGATGCTTTTCCGGGAGGCCAGAGCAAAGCCCCCAAACATAGGCAGAGGCGAGAGGAGGGCTGCTCAGCACCGGTGTGTGTGTGTGTGTGTGTGTGTGTGTGTGTGTGTGTGTGTCACACTGAATGCCCGGTCCAGAGGGGTCAAGGTTTATAGTCCTTCATTGTAGTTTCAGGAGCTGGGAGGGAGCAGAAAATCCAACTCTCTCACCTTCCTATGGTTCTTGGGAGCCTTCTGTCTGTCCTGGGCTGGCAGTGAGCACTCAGAAGTGGAGGGTCCTGGCCAGGTGGGAACCGCAGGAGCCGTGGTCTTGGCACTTGTGGGTCTGAAAGGGTGGACACCAGGGACGGGGGCTTCTGGGAGTTCCTGGGTGAGCTGTGCTGGCTCCGCGGGCCTGGCAGATGGGGTTTGGACCCTGTCCTTGTGGGAGCGGTTGGAGGGGGACACGGTGGGCCGTTAGTGAACATGCAGCTGGAGCCTCCGGTGCAAGCAGCAGGTGAGGACCATCCCGCAGGTCTGCCAGGTGGAGAGAGAGAGATCAGGACCCACCGCGGTACGGCGGCCAGTGCCCAGAGCGCGGCTTCCCGCACCGAGTGCGAGTGCGCAGCTGGGACCTCCATGAGGGCAGGTTCCCACGTGGGAGGTGGGGGAGGGGCACTGAGATTCTGTGATTCTGACAAGCTGCCAGGGAACGCCCTCGGAGAACTACTCTGCAAGAGCAGCACTTCTCACGTTTTAATGGGAATGAAACACCCAGGGACCTCGATGTGGGAGTGAGGGAGTGAGGGGGCACTACCAGCGAACGAGCTCGATCCTTGCCGGCCTGCGGCCCAGCTTCTCCAGAAAGATCAGCTGACTGCTACCCGAGCAGCCTTTCTCTGCCGCATTGCGGCTCTGCCCAGAGCAAAACCAGCCACCATAGTGGGTTTTGCCTGATGGACAGAAGCCACTGGGGAAACCGAGGCTCTGGGAGCGGCACCCAGAGCTGTCACCAGCTCATCCTTAAGTCAGCATGGAATGTGGCACCAAATGAGGCCCGAAGATCCTGCCTCCCATCACACCCACTAGCTGACCTAGGAGGGGCTAGAAGCAGCTGTGGGCAAACTACGGCCCGTGGGCTGGATCCGGCCCGTTCGGCTGTTTGATCTGGCCTACGGAGCCGAAAGAGCAGAGGGTTCTCTTGCTCTCCCCTCCGCTCCTTCACCAGCAGCCCAAGATGAGAGTGCCAGCATGGTCAGGTTGCTTTTGTTCCGGCCCTCCGGTCCAGGTTAAGAACCCATTGTGGCCCTCGAGTCAAAAAGTTTGCCCACCCCTGGTAGAGCATCGGCCCAGAGCAGGCCAGTGCTGGGAGGTCACCTTTTCCTGTCTCACTTTCCTGTCTCCACGCTATTGAGGACCCTGTTTTCCTTTGCCTCCTTCTTCCTCTCCACCCTTCTTCCTCCTCACACCCAAGGATACTCTTGGACAAGACGAGGGTATTTGGACCAGGGAGGCCATGACTGTGATCATGCTCCTGACGACGATGCCATTGGATCCTGACTCCGCCGGTGGGGGAGGGGCAGATCCCCCATGACCCCCCTGTGGACACCGGCCAAGGTGCACTCCCCCAGACATGGGAGCAAGGCCCCATCTTCCCGAAACTTTCCAACAGCTGCTGGCCGACGGGAGGAGGACAGACAGGTGTGGACTCCTACGGGCTGGTAGGCCTCGGTCTCGCTTTGCAAGGCTGGCGTAAGGAGGTGGGGAAGGATGCCCCCTCTTCCTCCCCTTCCTCCCTCCTCTCCACCCCGGTGTGGGAGGCTGGGGGGGCCCTGTGAACGCAGCCCTCAGCCTCCAGACTCGGTGCAAGGGCAGAGCTAAGCCACAAGCTGAGGCTACTTTGTCTCCCACTGGCTTTTAGCACGTGGTTGTCACAGCCATTCCACCCAGGTGCCAGCAGCATGACTGCCCTGTGGTCACCTGAGTCTTTCTCCTCCCTGCTGAGGGGGAAGCCGGAGGGAGTAGGTAGGCCAGCAGAGACTCAGGCTGCCTTTCTACACCTCATGCCGGGGAGAGGGAGGGCTGAGCTCCCAGCATGCTCACTCTTGATGAGATGTGTGTTCCCAGGGTGACCCCAGGGAAGGCCCAGTGAGGATGGAGGTGTGCAGGCCAGAACCTCACCAATGCATGTGCGCGTTTGCACACACACACACACACACACACACACACACACACACCACCCTGATTCGTGCAGAAGAGTAATGGGATGAGCTTTCAGATCCCTGAGTGAGCTCAGTGTCTCCTTCCTGGCAGAGGACATGCAGACTTCAGCACAGACACTCAGCGGCAGACCAGGGTGAGCAGAGAAAACACACAAGTTGACCGCCGGAGCGGGAGATGGCAGACGACAGGCTGCCGGGGCCCAGCCTGTGTGGGAATGGCACCCCCTCTGACAGCCGGCCTGGATGCCGCACATGGCACACATGGGGCTGTTAACTGAGAAGCCCGAATGCTTTCAGCTTCTTTCGAAGTTTCTGAGTCGGCACCTGGCGGTCATCAAGAACATCAAGGAAGGGCCAGGAGGTCCCAGGAAGCCTCGGTTCCCCTTAATGCCCAGCAGATTCCAGTCTCTCTGTCTTGGAAATTTCCTGGGCTCTGTGTGTTCCTGTCTTGCTGTGTGGGAATGCTGGGGTGGGAGTAGGAGTGGGCTAACTTCCATTTGGAACTGTGTGGCCTTGAGTACAGTTACAACCCTCTCTGAGCCTCAAATCCTCC
Source organism: Vespertilio murinus (assembly GCA_963924515.1). Lineage (NCBI taxonomy): Eukaryota > Metazoa > Chordata > Mammalia > Chiroptera > Vespertilionidae > Vespertilio > Vespertilio murinus. The sequence goes on from OZ004707.1 coordinate 109,756,919, forward strand.
TCTATCAATAGGAAAACCTCTGACTTCAAGCTGGATTTCCTCCAGGCCTGACCAGGGAAGCATTGTTACACCATCTTGGCCTTGTCTAACCTGAGTCTTTAGGGTCTTCCAAGTGCCACCCTGGGCTCCTGTGGGAAGGTGCCTGGTGCCTGCTCTGGCGGGAGGATGATTGTGAACCTGGGAACAGGCCTGGTGCAAGCCCTCCTTCAAGGCTGGCAGCTGACCTGGACTTGGGGAGCGTAGTTCCATCATTGGCCAGCAGAGGGAGCTGTAACCTGAGGCTTGGCTGCTGCAGGGCCAGCCTCAGAGGAATGGAGGGGAGAGAATGCTCAAGGGCTTGGAGTCCCAGGTGGTGGCTGGGAGAAGCCCTCTCTGGGGGACTTATGAGTAGTTCCAGTGAGCTGGACTGAGACTTTTCATGGAGGGGCTGTAGGAGGGGAGGAGGCACCTGTGGGCCTACAGGCACCCTGCCAGCCTGGCCTCCTGGCATCACTCCTACAGGCGCACTTGGCCACCTTAGGCTCTGGGCACTCGCAGTCCCTCACTGCCCATGGCTTCGCTGCCCCATCTTCAGCTTCTCCAGGCTTTTGAAATGGTCAGAAAGAAACGGACAGAGTGTGGCCCCGTGCAGAGCACGTCCCCTCAATACCTGAGGCAAATAGCAGATTTCCAGAAACCACAGCTGATTCAGGAGCCGAGTGCAGAGCAGCCTTTTCCCTTGACCCCATGGCATCCCCCCTGGGGTCTGGGATGTGGGGCAGAAGGCCTGCCTGGGAATACATGAGGGGCCACGTGACTGCCCCCCGAGGCTCCTGGGCCTGCTCCTGAGTGGAGGTGAAGGGGCAAGCTGGTCTGGCCAGGAAACAATCAGGGCTTCTGGGAGAAATAAAAATGTGCTGCATGGAGGTGATAAAAACAAGGATGGGGACCGTGTGTGCCCTGAGCACCTGCTGCCTGCTCGGCAGTGAGCCCTGTGGCTACATACATTCTGCTGACCCTCACTGGTCACGCACCAGCTGTAATTAGCCCCACATCACAGACGAGGAACCAGGGCTCAGAGGCGAATAACCAGCCCCAGGTTGTCCGGTCTGCCTCCAGAGGGCCAGGCCCGGCAGGGGAGGCCGAAGCGGACCCTCCGGCTCTCAGGCTTTCTCGGGCCGGCAGCCGTGACCTGGGAGGGACCCACACTGAGGCTCCCTGGCCTCGCGCCCATCCTGCTTCTCTTCCCGTGGAACTGTGTTGGAAGGGAGTTTGGGAAAGCGAAGGCCCACGGAGACCTGCGTGGCAGTTCAGGACGAAACCCTCGGTAAGTCCCCTCCCTGGGCCTCAACTTTCTGTTCTGCAAAATGGGGAGGACACTGCTACTCACCTGGCCTGGGTCTCAGGTTGTGGGGATCAGATGAGAGAAAGGATCTGAGCCACTCTGAAGCCCACAGAGTTTCCCCTTATGGAGGCCCTCACCTGAGCCATAAGTCAAGGCCAGAGGAGTCAGGAGTGGCACCCCCAGGGGCAAGGGCAGGCTCAGCGAGCAAGGGTCCTGCGTGCCCACCTCACCTGACACTCCTGCTTCCGCCCAGCCGGCACACATCCATAAGGTGATGGGTGTGCTGCTGCCGTCACACCCATCACCTTGTTCCTATCTGTCCCTCACGCAGTTGGGAAAACGATCCGTAGTTTGAGGATGACTTTGGGGTGCCAGGAACTTACTGATCAAGGTCGCACAGAAGCAGAGGCAGGACTGGGCCCAGGTCCTCTGACAGGCGGCCACTGCTCTCCCTTCCCTCTCCCCCAGACGGTGCTTATAGACCGGGCACAGGAAGGTGGGACAGGACTGAGCTCCCTCCAGAGCCGGCTGGGCGGAAGCAGGAGTGTCAGGTGAGGTGGGCACGCAGGGCCCTTGCCCGCTGAGCCTGCCCTTGCCCCTGGGGGTGCCACTCCTGACTCCTCTGATGTTGACTTGTGACTAGAATGACCAGTGAGAGTAACACTAACTCCCGGATGGCAGCTGGGGGAGGGTGGAGTGGTGACCCAGAGCAAAGAGCATGGCTCATGCTCAGAGCAGAGAGCTGGGTGTACACAGGAAGCACACATCCACGGGTGTGCACACGCACATACACAGAGGAATGAGAGCATGTCATGCACACACATACACACACAAGCACACACATGCACTAGCACACTGAAACACATATACATGCTTCCAACCCCACCATGATGCATGCAAACAAACCTAGGGCCCACACAGACACGGCAGGCTGCACACACACCTGCACGTGCACACACACATAGGGTGCATGCACGTACCTGAGCCCACACTCACACTCCTCTCAGGTGTCTGTTCCTTACAAGTTCAAGTTGGCCCCCCGGCCCCAGGCATTTTCCTTCCTGTCTCTGGGGAAGAGAGTGACCAGGTGACTCAACTTTGGCTGCAAAGGGAAGGGGAGAGGAGGGCAGGGCAGAGCGTGCGTGTGCAAAGGGTCAGTGGTCTGGGACCGCAGCCCGCGGGAGGGCGCTCAGAGCTCCTCTCCGGCCCCGCTCCTCACTCACCTGCAGGCAGGCCACCCCGATGCCCACCGCGCCCATGAGCAGCAGGTGGTTGGCCAGGAACTGTTCCAGTTTGGTGATGCAGCCTCCCTATAACGTAACAACGGGTCACACTCACCCTGACCCGGAAGAGGGCGAGGATGGGGCGGGAAGGGCAGGCCGGTGCTGTATCCACCCGGCTGAGGAAAGGCTTGGCTCAGCCTTCCAGCTGCCCACAGGCCTGTGGGTGACCCAGGGTAGGCCGTGATGTCCCAGAACCTCTCAGTAGCAGGTGCGAGTCCCCTGGGTTGTGCGGCCCTTCGAGGGCCCAGCGCTGCTGATTTCTGGCCAATAATGAAGTGGGCCCCGCTCCCTCCACCTGTTTGCCCCGAGCCTGCCTTTTGGGGGCCCCGGATGGCCAGCTGGAGGTCGGCGCTCACCTCCACCTTGTAGATGTTGGAGGGGTGGGCCCTGTGCCCGCAGCGCGCCACCACGGTCTTGCAGCAGCTGTCGGGCACCCGGCGGCCCTGGGCCTCGGGGGACAGGATGTAGGCGCTGTGCTGCCAGTCGGCAGAGCTGTTGCTTCCGCAGCACTTGAACTGCGGAGAGAGCAGAGCCTGGAGGTGAGGAGACGCACAGGCCCCTCCAGGGAGCAGGACCGTTATTCGAATGGTAACCAGCCCCTTTCCCCCCCTGGGATTCTCCCCTTCCCCCGTTTGGAGTGGGGGCTGGTCTCATTTCAGGCAAAATGTGCCTGCAGTCCACCTGTGTGCTGCCTTAAACATCACCAAGACCTTCAAGGAGGTTATGCTGGTGCCGGTGGGGGGGGGGCAGGGAGGTGTGTGAGAAGATGGGCAGGGAGGTGGAGGCAGGCGGGTCCTGAGAGTGTGGGGCCACCCCCCCCCCAGAGGTCAGGCTGGTGTGAGTGCCGACCTGGGCCCTGCCTCTTCGGCACCTCCCAGGGCGGGGATGTGCCCGCCCAGATCAAGGTGATTTAAAAAAACAGGAGATTGGTTATTTCTCGCCCTTCTGGTTTGGGCACTGAGCCTTAGAGTCCCCAGTGGGCCACAGAACATGGCTATTTGAGGTGGTCTCTGGTGTGAGAGGTGCGGGTGGGGCGGGAGGGGAATTTAGTTACTTAACACGGGTGTGCGAGGCCCCTGCTGTGTGCCGGGGGTGAGGCTCGGCGCTGGGCTCAAACTCGCCTTTATCAAAGCTTGTCACTGCTGAAACCGGTTTGGCTCAGTGGATAGAGCGTCAGCCTGCGGACTGAAAGGTCCCAGGTTCGATTCCGGTCAAGGGCATGTACCTTGGTTGCGGGCACATCCCCAGTAGGGAGTGTGCAAGAGGCAGCTGGTCGGTGATTCTCTCTCATTGATGTTTCTAATTTCTATCCCTCTCTCTTCCTCTCTGTAAAACATCAATAAAATATATTTTTTTAAAAAGAAAGCGTATCACGGCTGGTTGTCCGGGGAGTTGGCAGAGGTGAGGAACTGGCCCAGGCACACAGGACAGAGGACCCAACCCGGCGGGGGCTTACGTCCTGCTGCAGACGGTCGACCGAGGCGGTGATCTCCGGGGCTCCCGGCTGCCCGTAGTTCTCCGACAGCGTCCGGGTCACGTGCTGCTTCAGCTCATCGCCCAGCTGGAGGGCGGAGGGGAGGCGGGTCGGCAGAGACCCCACCCTGGTCCCCAGGCCTGCGCCTAACCCCTGGCTACTCGACACCACCCTGTTCTTCCAGCCGTACAGTGTGGGGCTTCCCGCCCAGGGGATGGGGCCCCTTGGCGCACAGCAGCCAGAGTCATGAGACGATGTTGCAAAACCTGGGGCCCATGCCGAGACCAGTTTGGCTCAGTGGATAGAGCGTCGGCCTGCGGACTCAAGGGTCCCAGGTTCGATTCCGGTCAAGGGCATGTACCTTGGTTGCGGGCACATCCCCAGTCGGGGGTGTGCAAGAGGCAGCTGATTGATGTTTCTCTCTCATCGATGTTTCTAACTCTCTATCCCTCTCTCTCCCTCTCTGTAAAAAAATCAATAAAATATATTTAAAAAACAAAAAAACCAAAAAAACCTGGGGCCCTAACATGAGGGCGGAGGTGTGGTGGGAGGAGCTGAGGGGCAGGTGCGGGAGGAGACAGCTCCTAGGCACGGGGCTGCTTTTCATTACCCGCTGAGTTTCATTTTGGTCATGAGACCCCGGGGGCACCCAGTGCTCCTATAGGTGCTGGTTTGAAACAACCAGAATGGTCACTGTCAGTCTGGGTCAGAGGGCTGGCGGTGGGAGAGGACCTGCCCGGCCCCTTCCTCCTCGTCCTCGCAGTCTGGCATGTGGCCCTGGGCCAGGCCTCTCTTTCCCCTCCATGTCTGACCTCTCCTCAGGAGGGGCGAGGAACCAGCCTCCCCCAGGGAAGCGGCCCCTCCCGGCTGCCCTGTGGAAGACATCCACATCCACGGGTGGAGGACAGGGTCGGGGGCCCGGACAGGAGGCGGGACCCAGGTGTGCGGAGGAGTGCTGGGGCCTGGGAGACAGGACCACCCGAGCGCCGGTGCCTCAGCTTCCCCAGCACCCTGCGCCCTCCCCCACGCGTGGCCTCCTGGGGGCGCTGTGGGCCACGCAGAAGGAAGACCCTCCACTCACCCTCTGGTAGTACACGTGGGCCAGGACCCCCGCCACCAGCTCCACGAGGAAGATCACCAGCAGCAGGCAGAAATACTAGGGGCAAGGGGAGAAGACGGTCACCCTGGCATCGGGCCTGGGCAGCGGTGGTGCTTCAGGGCCTCGATGAGAATGCTTTCCTAAAGTAGTGAGGGCGGTGGGGCGCCTGCCAGGCACCCTCCCCCCCCAGACCATCTTCCTCTCTTCCCAGCAGCTCTGGGCATACCCACCTCTGCTGGCTGCTGGCTGCTGGCACGGTGTTCTCCACTCACCCTTCACTCACTGGTCTGCTGGCAGCTGTTAATCCACCCACACATCCAATACTTATTAAATGCCTACTATGCGCCAGGCGTCCTCAGTAAGACAGTTATTATTGCCTTCAAACTTATTGGTGGTAGGGGGATGGATTGTCAGTGATCATAACGATGTGTTTTAAATGCTACCCTATTTCCCCGAAAATAAGACAGTGTCTTATATTAATTGTTGCTCCCAAAGATGCGCTAGGTCTTGTTTTCGGGGGGATGTATTATGTTTCCATGAAGTAGGTCTTATTTTCGGAGGATGTCTTATTTTCGGGGAAACACGGTATTATGGGGCAAGCCTTGGAGACTACGGGAGAGCAGTCAGAGAAGGCTTCCTGGAGGAGGTGACACCCGAGTGGCATCTCTCAGGCTGAGTGAGCGAGCATTTGCCAGGTGAAGAAGGAGGGGAGTGCACGCCCGGCATGGGGGGAGCAGAAGCATGGGGTGCTTGAGTTCAGGGACGTGGTTGGAGTGCAGGGGCTGCAGCAGCCAAGGCTCAGGAAAAGCACAGGCAGGGACCCGGGGAGGCACTGCAGGTTCTAACCTCCCTCACCACTGCCCGACTGCTCCCGCTCAGCCGCTCCGCTCGCTTCCCAGCCCTGCTGCCGCTGCTGGCTGGCTTCCTGGCCGCGCTCTGGGCTGTGATGGGCCCTGTCCTGCCCCACCCCCACCTGCCTTTACCACCAGGAAGGCTTGGGGCACTGCTGGGTCCCCGTGTGTTCTTGAAGGAGCCAACAGGTCAGGCATGCATGTCAGGCCCACGTGACTGCTAGGGGGCAGGGGAGGGGGTGGCGCAGGTGCAGGTGCAGGTAGGGAAGAAGGAAGGACTTGGGCAGAGGAGGAAGGAGAGGGGGTACTGGTGCCTGAAACTGGCCCCTCTGGGCGAGCACAGCCCCTCCTCCGGGCACTGGTGGGTGATGCCTCTGTCTCCCTCCAGGCACTGCCCCTCTGTGGGGAACTCTGAGACCTGGGCTCATCAGGTCTGGCAGGAAAGGGGGCAGGAGGGTCTGAGGGCAAGGAGACAGCTGGCATGGGCTCCCAAGAGCAGACAGGGTGGGGGCAGCAGGCGGGCGGGGCTGGCTGGCCATGTCAGAGGCCATGTCAGCCCCCGGCCTGTAGGCCTTGCCCACGGTCTCCCGGAGCCCAGCAGGGGGCCCGCCCAGGGCCAGGGGAGAGCACATTTCTCGGACATAGAGCTTTGGCTCCAGAGCAGGCTGCCTCTCCAGTGAAGTGAAGCAGCCGCTTCTCCCTCAGCCATTGGATGAGTGAGCAGAGACACCTATGGTCTCAGTGCCGGTCCAGGCCCGCCCCTCACGGTCCTGGGCCCTCCCTTCCTGCCCCGGCTCCCGGCTGCACCAGGAAGGGCCGGGCCTGCAAGTCTCCGCTCTGCCGTCCCTCCCCAGGCCCGAGCCGGTCCCGCTGGGTGAGGGTTGGGGGAGGCGGGTGTGGAGGAGGGAGGGGCACCAGCCCAGGCGCCCTGTGCAGGCTCGGGACGGAGGCTCAGGCTTGACTACACTGGGACCCCAAGCTCCTGGCCCCCAGATGAATATTGAGTGGGGGTGGGGAAGGTAAGTTCCAAGTAGGCAGGTTCTCTGGGCCCCATGGCCTCTTCCCGCCATGGGAGGGCTTTGGACAAAGGGGACCGTGAGTGCCCGGGTCCTCGGGGGCACTGAATGCTGTCCTGTGAGCAGCGGCCGACCAGAGGTCTGTGGCTGGGCCCTCTCTGCTGAGCAGCCTGGGCGCCTGGCACAGGCCTGAGAGCTGGAGGGTGGCGGTGGGATGCCAGCTGACTTGGCTTTGAGTCCAGGCCCTGCCGCCTGCTGGCTCTGGACGGGCGACCTCGGGCACCTCGGTGTGAATTAGGAAAATGCGCTCCAGTGAGAAAAACGTGGCTCAGTGAGCGGGCGAGCTGACACCAGCCTCCCCTGGTTCCTTGTACAAGGGACAGCCTCCAGGGCCACACGCAGGGCCCTGCCGGTGGGGCTGAGCCGAGGGTCGCCCCTCCTGCCCTGCCGACCCCTTGGAGGACCCGATTGGGGGGGGGGGTGATCTGACCTGCTTCCTGCTCCAGAGCTCATGGGGGCAGCGCCAGGTGAGCCGCACTGGTCAGCCGGCGGCAGGCAGGGCCGCCAGGGGCAGGCGGTTGCCCTCCTGGGAGCTGCCCAGCCCACTGGACAGTGTGTGGCTGCACTGACTCTCCCCCCCACCCCAGGAGGGTGTCCCCACTAGTGCATGCACTCCAGGGCCTTGGGGGTGTGCCTGACCCGGCTGCACCTCCCTGCTGGCTCCAAATTCACCCCCACATCCCCTGCCTGGGTTCGCTGCCCGGCCGCATCTGTGCTCCGCAGCTGTCAGCCACCAACCTCAGCTCCGCACGGTCCCCGAGCCCTCCCTGAGCCCGGGGCTCCTGGCTGGGGCCTCACTGCTCACACCCATGAACCCGATCTGACTGGCGGGCCTCACGCTGGTCCGCTCCCGGGACTATGGACACTCTGCCTGCATCTTGTTCTGTCTCTGCAGGCCCTGTGCAGGGGTGTGAGCCTACCCCCTCCACCCCAGCGCCCCTGTGCCGGGCCTGCCCCCGCTCGCAGGGCTGCCCCGGCTTCCAGAGGGGCCACTGAGTCTTGGCCGGACAGAACGCAGAGCGAGGATTCCAAGGGCAGCTCTTGTAGCTTCTGCCCCCAGAGCCCTCTGGGAGAACGGTCCCATTTCCCACAATGCAAAACTGGACCCCAAACAGGAGGAGCCAGTGTGGTGAGCGCAGAGTGGGACGCAGCCATTTACCAAAGGGGCTTTCCTGTAATTCGTTAGCGGGACCGTTTGAACTGGAAGTGGGATATTTCCTAAAACAAAATCCAGATCCGGAACGGAGCGGGCGCCCCCCGGCACGGCACTTTCTCAGCCTCACCGGCGGGCGCCTGACGGAGCGGCTCTGCAGGAAGCCTGCGGCGAGGTCTCTGCGGTGACAGTGCGGGACAGTTAGAACCGAGTCTTCAGAGGGATGGGGGCCTCCGTCGCCGCATGGGACAGGCTCAGCCCAGGTGCGGCCCTGTCACCGGGGCCACGACACAGGGCAGCTCGGCACCGGCTGGCACACGCCCGAGGTAGGTTTCAAGAACTTCCTACAACTGGACGTGGGAATCTCCCCATTGGACTGATTCTGCCACAAAGAAGGGAGCTCCGCTAAGCGTCCCTCCTCTGTCTCCCTTACAGAAGGGCACCAAGCCACCGTCAGAAAATCGAGGCAGGGTGCACAGGCAGGTGGGGGGAGGGTGGGAAGAGGCACAGCGTGGTCTCAGGGCAGCAAGGCAGCAGGAAGTGAGGAAAATCCAGATGCTGCCAAAGTCGGCGCGGGGAGAGCACAGCTGGAGGCTCCCCGCTTGGCTGTGAGAGAGGGTTACAGCGCAGGCGAGGGAGGGCAGGGAGCTCAGAGCCACCCAGGCCAAATGGGGAGAGACGGGGCCAGCTGTTTAATCGTCAGTGACCTCAGGGCTCATTATTTTCTGGCCATTAACCACGGGCTGGAGGCAGCCAGGGCTCAGAGGCGCAGCTGCCTGGCCTGTTTGTGCAGCGAGGAGAGGATGTGGATTTGGGAGCCTCAAGCCATTCCTGCAACAAGATGTCACTGTTGGCAGGATGAAGGTGACCTCCACCCCCCCAGCCCCAGCCCGGCCCAGGGCTCGGAGCCCGGGCCCTCCAGCCCAGCCATGCTGAATGCTGGGGTTCAGCCACCCCTCCTGGGGCTGTTCCACGGGAAGACGCCAGGGAGCGCTCTGGCTAGTGCTGATGCCAATGTCCAGTTCTGGCCCAAAAGGCTGGGAGCAGAGACGAGGACCAGGCAGGGCGAGGAAGGCTGGTTGGCCGGGCGGGGACATTGGAAGAGGGCAGGGAGGAGCACACCCAGCCACAGAGAGGGGGAGCTATTCAAGAGACATCAAGAGAATGCACCCGAGGCTGTCCGAAGTCCCAGCCAGAGGTCACGCTGTGAGGGTTCGGGAGGAGAACACGGTTTCAGAACTAGAAGCCAGAGACCGGTGGCCCCTGGACATCACGCCAGCACTGCTGAGAGTCCAGACTGACCAGGCTGAGAGAGCAGGTTCCAGAGTGAACAGCAGGGCCTGGCCAGCTGGCTGAGGGCTGGTCACCAGACTACCGAGGGGGCTCAGAGGATGCTGCTGCCCAGTGGGGGTGGGCACGGGGGAGTGAGCTGCTGCTGTCTCCTACAAGCCCCCTGGATGGGCCCAGAGGTGCCTGCTGGCCTGTGGAGAGACGTGGGCGGCCTGCAGGCACCGTGCACAGCCTGGAACGGGGGGATGAGCATGGGCCAGGGCAGGACAGAGGACGTAGCAGAGACCCCGGGATGGGCGTATGGTGGTGACAGGTTGGTGACAGGAGGGAAGGGAAGGCCGGCAGGGGAAATTCCTACCTCGCCTGAGGTTCAGAAAAGTCCTCAGGCTCAGAGGTAAGCGCTCTGACCAAGTTCAAACAGGAATTTAACCCCACACGGTCCTTTGTCTTTTACTACAAGCATTTGTCTTCCTCTCTACACGCCAAGCCAAGAACTGGCTTTAGTCCCTTCTGGCCCTGTCTTGTGCCCAGCAGGGTGGGAAATTCTGGAAATGCTTGTGGAGGTCGATGGACTAGGCAGCCGCATCAGTGTGACACGGTGTATGAGTTGTGAAAATTGAAGAGGAGGAGGTGGTGGAAATTAACCAGCTGTAAACACTACCTTAGAAAGCTTGCTACCACAGGGCAATGATAAGGTACATTTCCTGCAGCCCTGAGGGAGGTGAATCGTAAACCCAGAATGGTGCTGATCCGAGAAAAGAGTGATGTCACACCAGGCACCCTGGCCTGGCTTTCCTCTCTGAAGATGCTGTGTGACCCTGGGTGAATCACTTGCCCTCTCTGGGCCCAGCTTTCCTCTCTGAAGATGCTGTGTGATCCTGGGTGAATCACTTGCCCTCTCTGGGCCTTCTGCATAAAATGTGGGGCTTAGATGGGAAGAATGCCTTGGGGTTGCTGCTCCATCTGTCAGGACAGTGTCAGGTCCTCTCACCGGGCCTCCTGCTTCCCAGCAGGGACACCTGGAGGGACACCCCTCCTTCTCCCCCTTCTTTGCTCGCGGCTCCTCTTATCTGTTTGGCAGGAGGCCGCCTGCCCTCCTCGGGGACAGCCTGTCCTCGGGATGCCCCGTTCTGTGCTGGCCGCCAAGCAGTGGCTGAGGGAGGCAGTTCTCCGCGAGGGGCAGAGGCCTGTCTCTTGTCTCCCAGAGCGGAGGGGCTGCCGAGGCTCCTGCTGCGGAGGTAGAGCTGCTTCAGTAACAACGGTGAGCTCTGGCCGCCATCTCTGTGTCCTGGGTCTTGTTTTCCAATGGATCCTAAGCTCCCCTAAGCTCCGTATGCGTGACGCACGGTCTGATGAGGCAGGGCACTGAGCATCAGATGGAGGCACAGCCTCCCAGAGCCGGTGCCAGGACCTGGCACGGGAGGAGCTGTCCAAACAGCTGTCCAGCTACCACTCCTGTCTGGTCCCACCAACGTGAGGGGTGCAGCGCTGAGTGGGTCCTGCCCTCTCCGCTGCCCGTGGCTCCCGCAGGGAGGGCAGCAGAGCCGGCTCCCTGGTGGGGAGCACCACAGCGGGCACGCAGTGAGCCTTGAAATGAACGACTTGCCTCCACATGCCCTTTCCTCCCACCAGCCCGTGAGAGAGCAGTATGACCGCCTTCCTCAGCAACCTCCGGCACCTTCGTGGGCCTCGGGAGGTTTCCCACCCAGACCCATTTCCTCCTGCGAGCTCACTGCCAGGCCATCCTTTGGGGCGCATGGGGGGTGGGTAATGTGTGTGTAATGAGGTTCAGTGAGGTTCGTTTTACCACCAACAGGCGTGATATGTCCCTGGGAAGGAATGATATTTGCAGAGGCCCGTGGGCTTCCCAATAACTGGCTGAAGGACCACCTGCTATTCAGATAGGCTATTCCAGTGGGCAGCAAACTGCGGCTCGAGAGCCACATGCGGCTCTTTGGCCCCTTGAGTGTGGCTCTTCCACAAAATACCACGTGCGGATGCGCACGTACAGTGTGATTGAAACTTCCTGGCCCAGGTGCAGAAGTTGGTTTTCGGCCTGGGAGAGCCTATTTTGAGGAAGTGGTTCTAACGCCGAGGCACACTCAAGGGGACAAAGAGCCCATGTGGCTCGTGAGCCGTGGCTTGCCGACCACTGGGTTATGGCGAGGCTCCCCCTCTCAAGAGGCTCCGTGATGACAGCACTGATCACTGGGCTCGTCAGGCGACAGGGCCTGGAGCTCGTCTCTTTCCAGCTACACGGCTGAACCCAGAAGCTGCCAAGGAAACGAAGCTGAAGGATGGGAAGGCTAAAGGACGGAAAAGCAAATTCTAGGGCTGGAGACGTAAGCCCTCCGTCCCCTGCCTTCCTGCAGCAGACACAGACACACACACACACTGTCCCTTTTGGTTCAGCCCTGCTCTGAGACATGCTCAGGCCCCGGTGGGGAGTGGGGAGACAGCAAGCCCCTGTGGGTGATACCCCCTCATACACTGAGTGAACTTTACCCCACTAGGTGCAAACACTCCTCGGCGCATAGCAGCTGATTTCTGCCTCACTGCCAGCACCCGGGCTTGGCCTCCGCTCCCGCGTGGATCTGGAGGCAGGCAGCCGGGTCGCCGACCCCACTCTCACCTCAGTGCTTCGGTGTACAGCTGGCAGCACACCATGGGTCCCGGGGCATGAGAAAGGTGAATCCCGTTCCCCGTGTGGGAGGCACCGGGGCAGGGGGGCAGCCTGGGACAGCAGAAAAGGCCTTGGAGCAAGCCTTGGGTGTCCACTGGCTCTGCCAGCTCCTGGCCACGATCTTAGGCAAGTCTCTTTCTGCTCTGGCTGAGGAGCGGTGAGGGCCCGGAGAAAGGGCCTGCAGATAACTGTCTGTCTAGGTTCCTTCCCAAAGGAGCTCGGTCACTGTCTGGAGATGTGAATGTAGTGGTAGCCACGTTCCGTGACCTGTACATAATGTGGTGGTTGGTCTCTTACCTCATCACCCTCCACCTCGCCCAGACACAGATGGGGATGCCAGGGGGCTGGGGGTGTGTGTGTGTGTGACTGCCCTTCGGTCCCAGAGCCCCAGTCCTGAGTCAGGACCTGACTGCCCCGAACTAAGTCTGCGTTCATTAGATGGGAGCATTGCAATCTGCGGTCTCCTCATCTTCAGAAATTGGTTCTAGAACTTCTTACTTTCTAATCTGTCCCATAAATATAAAAGCTCCCGACAAAGACCCAGGCTGGCCGGGGCCATCTATCTTCATCTGGCCTCAGACACAACAGTTTTCAGAGCCATAATTCAGAACCCTAAAAATATCCTTTTTTTTTTTTTTTAAATCAGGGTGGCATCTGTCCTGGTCACCGGCCTTAGGCGTAGCGGCCCCATCTCTCTGCGTTCTCATGCAGCCTTCCCCAAAAGAGAAGAGCTGGTGTGAATAATTTAAACCCCGTTCCTGCTCCCTTTGCAGGCTTCTGATCATCACTGAAGCAGCAGCCAGGGTTTGCCTGTCCTTCTCGGGAAAGTGCCGGGGAGGGCTGAGGGCGGGCCTGGCAGGACCTGTGCGCCTGTGTGAACCGGACGCCTTCTCTGGGGGGTCCTTAGAACTTTTTTCTTTTCTTTTCTTTCCTTTTTCTTTTTTTAAACAATGTAGAAAGAATTTATTTGCCTCATTAAAAAGCTCTTAATAGTGCATTTAAGTATAAATTCAATCTTCTCATTCGAGGAGTTGCAAACAAAGTTTAAATAGAAACATTTGATTGCTTTTTACATTTTAAAAACTCTTAAATTTACCAAGGGAACATATAAGAAAGCCAGACTTAAAATATTTTTAAGGCATACGCCATTAATGGGCCTACTATTCTGCTCCCAGTGCCGGCTCTGCAGGAGAGGACAGTTCCAACTTAAAGCTCGAAGTAAAATTTACAAACTAAATCCAGCATCAACTACTGACAGAGCTTAAGTACTGCAGGGTGGACAAGTTGTGCGTCATTCTCTTACACAATTTCACTTCCAGAGTGAAAGAGCGAACCCGAAGGTGTCCTGTCTACCCCTCCTGCGACCCTTCCCCGATCCAGGACACAGTGGCACTAATGGCCCCCGTGTGGCGGGCTCCTGGGCGGTCCCTGTGCCTGAAAACAAAGGGAATCCCCAGCCAGTGTCCTCGAAGCCCTGAGCGTCACCAGCACTATCTTGGGAACTTCTGATGCCAGGCCTCTCACTCCCCTGGTCCAAGATGGACGCACCTCAACATATGCCTCATCTTTCATCGTTCCCTCTTCTCTTGGGGGCACCACTTTTTAAGAGAGATAGAGATAGATAAGATAGATAGATAGATAGATAGAGAGAGAGAGAGAGAGAGAGAGAGAGATACGAGAGAGAACATTGATTGGTTGCCTTCCGTATGTGCCCCACTGGGGATCAAACCTGAAACCTGGGCATGTACCCTGACCAGGAATCAAACTTGCAACCTTTGGTGCATGGGGTGGTGGTCTCTTTGGATAGTGCTCACAGGCCTAGACTCAAGCCACTTCTCCTCTGGAGTTCCCTCCAGCCTTTAGCTGATTAAACATTTTAAAATAAAGTTAAGACACACATTGAAGAAAAATGCAACGAGACCAGGAAGGAACCCCCAGGAAGCACAGAGTACTTTTAGGCTGCCCTAACCATACCACTTGCCTCTACATGGGAGCCCGGGTTTTAGAAGTCCTGCCTGTGCTAGCCCAAGGAAGGTCTTACGACCACCTGCCTGCTTTAAACAATAAAGTGATCGATAATCCAGGGGCTGGGGGGCCAGGCCATGGATTCCTCAGGGTCCTCTGCTTTATTCCTTAGGCCAGTCCTGTCTTTGGCTCTCTCAGAGGGGGGCAAAGGAAGAGGACTCTGGGCTTGCAGTTTCCTGTGTGTTAGCAATGTCCCCACCCTGCTGGCCTGGGGCTGTGTGCCTGTGTGTGCACTCATGTGTGCCTACACCCGATTCTCCTGACCTCACTTGTGAGCTGGTGCCTCTTTAAGGCTGAGAGGTGCGCACCAGTCGGTAGGCCCTGGCCCTCCTTAAGTCTCATGCTTCCCTGCGCAGCCCTGGGCACAGGCGTGGGCCCCCAACACGGGCCTCAGACCGCGTGCCTGTCAGGCCGAGACTGGAGACTCCTGCTTTCGTACTGGCTCAGCCTAGATGGTGGAAAGGCCCTGCAAACAGGTCATGTAAGAAGGGAGTGAAGAAGGGGAGGCCGTGGTCACAGCACAGAGCAGAGCGCTGTCAGTGACGGAGCCTCAGGCTTGCCTCTTACACCAACTGTGGGTACGGGGAGGAAGGGTAGGGAGGACACAACCTCCAGGGGTTCTTCCGGCTGTCTGCCTCCTTCCAGGCTCAGCCTGACTCTTCATGGAGGCTTGGGTTGGCTCTGGCCCTGCCCTTCCTGGCTGATGTTCGGTAGCCCCCTGCCCACACTGACCTTGGCCTTAGGAGGAGATTGGGGGGGGGGGAGAGGAATGTCCTGGCAGCAGGTGCACCAGAATTAGAGGGTTGGCGGGTCCTGAACTGGCCTCTGGCTTCTGCTCCCTGCAGTCCACCCGGCCTCCCTCTGGATATCCTGAGCCAGGCGAGGAGAGCAGCTTCCCCGGAGAAAGCCTGTCAGGGAGCCTGGCTGCCCACCCCCCACCCGGGAAAAGCTCTTGCCCACACAATCCAACCTGAGTCCGGTCAGGCTTCTGGACTCAAGTACCAGGAGAATGCATTAAATAGCGTCAGGAAAAGCCAGACTGGGAGAAACCACAGCACACGTGACCTGGTTCCTTCAACAAGGAAGTCACAAGAGAGAAAGAAGTTGATTGATGGGGAGCTGAGAGACTAACGGGGACCTAGGGGACAGGTGGGCCAATTTTAATACATGGCCTAATTTAGATTCTAATTCAAACAAACTTTAAAAACATTTTTTAAGAACAGTTCATGGGTCAATTGGGGAAATTTGAAACTGGTTATTTCTGATATTAAGGAACAACTGTTAAAATTATTTTTTTTGTTCTTTTAAAGAATAGTTAGTTGATGTTTAGAGAGAGAGGAAGGAAGAGGGAGAGAGAGAAACATTGCTGTGAGAGCGCAGCACTGATTGGCAGCCTCCGGCACACACCTGCCGGGGATGAAGCGGCACTGGATCAGGCGTGCACCTTTGACCTGGAATTGAACCGGCCACCGATTGTTGCATCGACTACGCCCAACCATCTGAGCCACACCGGCCAGGGCGCTGTTAATTGTTTTCAGATGTGATCATAGTATTGTCATTATGTTTTCTAAAAAAAGGGCCGTAAGTTTTCTAAGTACACCCTGAAATATTTACAGATGACCAGATGCCTGGGGTGTCAGGGTGGAGGGGCACCGGGTACGGGTGAAAGAGGCCTGGCTCTGAGTGAGTGTTGCTGAATCTGAGCGGTGGGACATGGAGTTTCACTACGACATTCTTTTCATTGTGCACAGCTTTGAAAATCACCATGATCCAATCTGGAAGCAGAGGAGGGAGAGACAGAGAGGAGGCGGAGGAGGATGGGAAGCAGGAGGAGGAGGAGCAGGAGCAGGAGGAGGAGGAGGAGGAGGAGGAGAAGGATGGGGAGCAGGAGGAGGAGAAGGGGAGGAGGAAGAGGAGGAGGAAAAGGAAGGGGAGGAGTAGGGAAAGAGGAGGGGAGGAGGAGGAGCAGGAGGAGGAGGAGGAGGATGGGGAGCAGGAAGAGGAGAAGGGGAGGAGGAAGAGGAGGAGGAAAAGGAAGGGGAGGAGGAGGGGAAGAGGAGGGGAGGAGGAGGAAGAACAGCAGCTGTGCGGGGACGGAGACTGCCCTTCTCCCAAAGGCCCTGGAGACAAGGCAAACAGCCACCCCAAGGGCAGCGCAGCCTCCAGCTTCCCGAGGCCTCTGGTTCCAGGCTGGGCCACTCTCCTTGGTGGGGCTCTCAGTGCAGGAGCCTGGCTGGGGTGCAGCTGGGCTCCCTAAGGTCCCCCCAGGTTTCCCTCCTCCCGCCGCACTCACCGTGGAGAGGCAGCTCCTGTCCTCCCGGATGATGGCCCCGAAGCCCAGGAAGCCGGTCACCATGACAAGGGCGCCCGCGAAGATGAGGATGTAGGCGGAGGCGGCGAAGGTGCTGGAGGCCAGGACGCTGAGGTAGCCGCTCTTCTCCACCAGCGTCCAGACGCCCACGGCCAGGACGGCGGCGCCCCCCACCTGCAGGAGGCCCCGGTCAGATTGGGCGGCCGCTGGGCGCCACCGCTGCCCTTCAGTGGGCCATGCTTCACCTCATTTAGTCCTTCAAAGAGCCTGGGAGGGCAGTGGGGCCCAGTTTACAGGTGAGGACATGGAGGTGTGGAGAGGCTCACACACCTGAGCTGCAGGGGCGGATTTTGAATCCGGGTGTGACTACCCACTCCGTGCTTCTCACCGCATTGCCCGTTAGTCTCTGTCCCCTGAGGGAGGGAGACCACCTCTGTGTCTGAACTCCTTGCCTCCCCAGGCCCAGCCACCCTGTGCCCCTCCTACCCCAGGGCTCCTATGCTCTAGTCCACATTCATCCCTATGATCCCCCCCCCGCCCCGCCCTCCCCCCTAGGGAGCACGGGGCAGTGGAGTGGGCGAGGGGAGCTTTCCACCTCTGCACCACAGGGGAGAAAGGAGGCTCCCGGAGGAGAGTGCATTGGCTGAGGGCCTGCCTCCCATTAGGAGGGGCGATTGGAGAGAGGCTGGGACAGGTCTCAGGATGCGGCCTCGGGGACTGAAGGGACAGGTTCCCCACAGCTGGAGTCTCTCTGGGTCTCCGCGGACTGAGCAGGAGATGTTTCTTCTTGCTAACTGATTCCCTTTCAGCCCTGAGAAGGGGGCAGGGACAGGACGCTACTGCCTGGCAGGTCAGGGGTGCCTCCTCAGGGAGGGTCCCTGGAGCAGAGCTGGGTGCCTCCTTTAGCGATCAGATCTCTTCCTCGGATGGATGAAGACTGCACGGCATTCCCATCAGCCCCGGACTCTGCATGCCCCCTGCCTGACAGCTACAGGGACAGCTGTTCTCAGGAGGCACCGCATCAGCTGAGCCAATGGAAGGGCGCTCCTAGCACTGAGTGTGCAGAGGCCCCTACATCACTCAGCTCACCACATTACCAACGGCCCAGCAATGGGTCTGTGAGGGTGGGCGGGGGCTGGGCAGGGCACATTTTTGTTTTGCAGAGGAAGAGCCTGAGGCTTGGAGAGAATAAGAACGGAAGCTGCAGAACTGAGATTCAAAGCCGGGTCTTCCTTCTGAGGGCAGATCCCGGACTTTGTCCGTGGTCCCACGGATTGGGCTGCGCCTGCTCCGCTACTAATTTCTGATTTTTTAAAATAATCGGTGTTCTACAAAGTGCCATTTCACCCCCCTGAGCACCTCCCGCAGGTAAGAAAACCTGGCGGGAGAGCCCACAGCCGCGCGGCTCTGAATGGAGCGGGAGAGGCTCACGTGAGACCCTCCGGTTTCGTTTTTGCTCACGCTTTTACATGTCTCAAACAGACATGCATCTTGGGACTAATGGCATCTTACAGTTATACCTGGCTGTACTTTTTCTTAGTGGGACAGAAAGCAGTGATGTATCTCACAGCTGATGGGATCTCAGCTTTGATGAAATCCCGGACTGCCACAGGTCTGTAAACTCTCGGTGAGTGTACGCTATCTCTGGCCCACACAACCCCATGGCCAGTGAGGAGTTTCCCCAGTCAGCTCTATGGAATTGTGTTAAGTGAGGTTTCCAGCAAAATGTCCTGCACGTGTTCTTTCTGCTCCCACAGCACCCCAAGGGAAAGGACCCTAACTTTGCATAACGAGCTGCATGACCTAACGATCGTCCCATAACCTCTCGGGGCCTAAGCTTCTTCATCTCTCAAATAAGGACATCATATTAGACCAGGAGTTCCCAACCTATAATCACCAAAGATCCCTTTAATTACTTTATTCCATGGATTTTACATTTTGAAGGTTTTTGACTACCAAACCCAGTGCATTAAGTAATAATTCATTTCTCATTTTTTATTAATCAAAGGCACATGATAGTGCCAGGAAGAGGTCCTGAGCAGCGTGGAACAGTCCACGTGACCGCATCGAGTTGATCTACGTTGTAATGGCTGTAGGCTCTTTATGGAAGTCTGCACACTCTCCACTACCCATTAGGCTTGTCAGCCCCGCAGCTGAACATTGGGCCTGGCACCTCCTTCGGGGCACATTTGGACTGGACAGGAGACACTTAATTGGTTGGGAGACACGGAGCCCACTGAGAATATGATATTTGGATGCTTTGCCCAGAGAAATGGTCATCCATTTAAAATAATGCATTCAGATTTGGGGGCTGGAGCCAGTCTGTACCATGCAGTGAGGCCTCCTGCACCTCTAAGGCAGTGATTCTCGGCCTGGCCGCACAGTCACCTGGGAGCTCTGCAAACCCCAGCCACACCCCAGTCAGGGGAGGTCTCTGGGAGCGGGACATGAATATTTTATTCAGTTTCCAGGTGGTCCCAGTTGAGAACGGCTGTGTGTAGATGTCAGATTAAATGGAGGGTCAGAGTGTCCTGCCCCTCTCCCCCAGTAGGTGGTGCTGTGCTGAATCTCACAGACCACAGGCTTCCAGGAAGCTCTGGGCCCTGTAGCCTGGGGGCAGGTGTTGGGAGAGCTTCTGACATTTGTCCAGGACTTGAACTTCATCCTGTTCTGGCTGTGTTACGGTGTTTGATTTGGTAGGAGTTTTGGTGTAGAAGGTGAGGTAACGAGGAGAAGAATTTTCAGTCCAAATGAATGAAAATTAAATTGTGTAAGAAAGGGAAAAAAATTCCTTGGATCCCCAGGAAGGAGTCGGGGACTGAGAAATGCAGCCCCAGGAGAAGAGCAGTGCTGATGGCACCACGGGAGGGCTGCTCTCTCCCACGGCTTGCCAGTCACAGAGAGGCTGGAGTCTGCCAACGGGCAGAGCCTGTAGGTCAGCCAGGGTGGCGGCAGGGTCAGAAGAAATTAGGAAGTGAGTGAGCCATCGGGGATCCCTCCCCTCCGCTGGGGTGTCACGTCGGGTGAAGAAGTTAGTGTCTGCAGGGGATGCCAAGTGGTATTTGCCAGCAGGAGCAAGAGGAGTTCAAGTCCAGGGGTTTCCTGCCTGGGACGCAGTCGACTCTTTAGAAAAAAGCCTTTCCTCTGGACAGGAAAAGTAAAAGTTGGTAACTGTTGGAATGGGTCACCAGAAGGTCTTGGGAGGGTAGAAGTCAGAGGCCTGGGTGCCGCCCTGGCTGTGCCCCTCACTAACCACGTGACTGGGAGCCAGACGCTTCTCCTCTCTGAACCTCTGTTTCTTAATCTGTAAAATGGTGGCGCTGGATGAGATGACTGCGAGGTCCCTACCGTGGGGGTAAATGTCCCTATTACTTACCGGGGGGAACAACCTCTTCCAATACACCCCCAGCAAGATGCTTCTGGACCAGGGGCTCACGGCTTTCACCCACTGTGCAGAGAGGGCCCCTTCAGCAGAATGAGCAGTGGGGGGTGGGGGTTGGGGGAGGGGGGAGGGAAGGTGGGGCTGACATGAGGACAGAGTGAGTGGGGAGAGATCTGACCCCAAAGAGCTATTTCAACAGCTATTTGCATAGAGTTGAATCAACAGTATCAGACTCTACAGAAACTGGGTTGATTTTCTGTGGACTATTAACTATATTTTCAAAACCAGAGCCCATAGCCAATTAGCTAGGACACCCTGCAGAGGGTGAGGCTGACCTTCTTACCAGAGAGGACACAGGCAGGCCAGGGCGGCAGGGCAGTCACCCATGCCATGTAATGTTAGGAACCTCCATTTATAGAAAAGGAACAGTGCCAAAAAGTTGCTCATGTCATATGGGAGAAGGATGAGCCAGGGTCCTGATAGACATCAGGCAGCAGACGGGGAAAAAGCAGGCGGAGAGAGTAGAGTAACTGCAGGACTTTTCTGTGTCAGGATCCCGAAAGGTGTCTGTGCTGGGACGGGGAAGGGACCCGTGGGGCGGTGCAGGGGTCAGGAGCCCCTGGGAGGAGAGTTCTCTGCCTCCACGCGAGGGGAGGCCGAGGGGGGCAAGCAGCTCACTCATGGGAGTGTCTGCTGGGCACCTTCTTGGTGCAAGCACCTCACTGGACCGGC
Organism: Vespertilio murinus; assembly: GCA_963924515.1. Taxonomy (NCBI): domain Eukaryota; kingdom Metazoa; phylum Chordata; class Mammalia; order Chiroptera; family Vespertilionidae; genus Vespertilio; species Vespertilio murinus. Next base: position 109,777,602 of record OZ004707.1, read on the forward strand.
AAGGGTTCTGAGTAGGATGTGTGTTCACCATTGACAACCACACTTGTCATCTACGCTCCTCCTCCCCTGGGCAGTCACATTAACAGCACCACCGCCCACGCAGACCAGAGCCCCTGGGTCCCTATGGACTTCCTCCTCCGCACCCCTCCACTGAGCCCCGCCATGTCCTGCACTGCCCACCTCTACCCCCACCCCACATCTGCCTCCTGGCCTCTGTCAGCCCAGAGGCCAGCTTGCTGTGCTGAGCCAGCAGGCATTGCCGGTGACAAAGCGCCTGAGGTCCCAGACCAGGCGCTCTAAACCCAACGCCCGGATGGCCTCGAGGCCCTTAGATCCAGCCTTAGCCTGACTTTTGGCTCAGATTTCTGCTACTTCCCTTCCTCCTCACCTGGGCTTTAGTTACTGTGAACTGAGTATTTCCTTCCCGGAAGCACCACAGGTGCCCACTAACCGTGATAGTAGAGTAGAGTGGTGAAGAGGCCAACTACCAGTGCCCGCGTCCCAGGCCCCTGCGGGCTGTGTGAATCTGGACAAGGTACATGGCTTCTCTGGGCCTCGGCTCTCTCACCTCTCTGTCTCTGTCTCTGTCTCTGTCTCTGTCTCTGTCTCTCTCTCTTCCCCTCCTCCCCTCCCCCTTCTCTCTCCTCTGCCCTTCCTCTCCTGCCTCTGGCCCCGGCCGGGCAGTTCCTCAGCCTCCGGTGTAGCTCTCAGTGTGAGAGGGGGCCGCACCATGCTCCCCTCAGGATCCCCAGCCCCGCACAGAGCCTGGCACACAGGAGCCTCCGCAGTGGGGTGGACTGCCGGGCGGGACTTGTGCAGAGGGCCAGATATAATGCCATGTGCTGCCCCCACCGCCTCCACAGGCTGAGTTCTGGGGCGACATTATCAATTCTCCTCCTTGCTTTCTGGCAAGTTTTTCAGAGAGGAGTGGACTTTTCTGCCAGTCACTAGGAAGCCCTTGGAAAGGCTGGCAGCACCCATGAGTTCTTAGTGCCAGCGGAGTGCCCCTCACTTTCTCTTTCACCAGGCACCCACTGCGCACCTACTCTGACCAGGCGCCGCGCCAGTGTGGGGCCCACGCTGACACTGTCCTGCCCCACGCTGCCTGCAGGTGACTGGGTGGGAAGACCCAGTCTAAGCACCAGGTGATTCCCATTGTCAGGGAGAGGTGGGGGCGGGGAAAGGGCCCGGGGCCAGGGCTCAGCAAGGCTCAGTCCCTGCGGCTGGCTGAGTGGCTGCTTCTAAAGAACCGCTCCTCATCCCCAAGTCCAGTCAGCTGAGGCCGGGGCTGCAGCCCTGAGGTGTATGCTAAGCCCTCCGCTGGCAGGGCGGGGTGAGGCTGGGGGACCACACTCCAACCACCCCAACTCCCTTCCCTGGGACCATGGGTGCTGTGTTAGGGACGGCTCTCCGCCTCCTTAATGAACAACACCTGCCGGCACCTGGCGAGCATTTCTCCCAGCTGCCCCGTGTTCCCGCGGCCTTGGCACCAGCTCTGTTTGCGCTGAATCTTCAAGGATAAGCTTTCCACGCAAGGCATTCTTTTCTTGGCTCTTTGACTTTAAAGAGCCCCTGTTAAAATAAATGAGCACTACGTTCCCCTCTCCCCCATAACCGTCTACCTTCATAATAAGAGCAGACCTCCTGGTACTTGCTGAGCTGGGAAACAGCTCAAGATCGCCTGCCCCTCTTTCAAACCCCGTTCCGAACCTGCCTTGTGCCGTTGCTGGCCCCACTCCCAGTGAGGGAATCATTCTGTCCTCCCTACCAGCTCCGTGCCTGGGGCAGGTTTCTATGGTTACACTCATCACGGCATATTTGCTGTATTTGTCTCTCCTTGGTTAAATCTCATTCATTTAGCACTCCCAGCAGAGTGCTACATGTGGTAGAGAGAGGCCCGGTAACTACCTGTGGGAGGAGGAAGGAAGGAGGGAAGAACAGAGGAAAAGAATCCAGTCTAACCCCTTTTATGTTCTGGATGAAGACACCAAGGCCCAGAGAGAGGGCGACTGCTCCAAGCTGCCATTACGAGCCAGAGGGAGAGAGGGGACTGGAACTCAGAACCCTAACGTCCGATTTAGTGCCTGCTTTACCAGCTGGGCTGCTGACCCACACAGAGCGCCTGTGCATGAAGCCAGCCAGCTGGTGTCTGGGCCAAGGCCGGCGCGGAGTCCCTGAGAACAGCGGGCAGCTCAGAGCTGTCCCCACAGGCTTCACCCTCGACTGGTCTCATCCGCAGTGGCCTGTGCGGACCAGATGTGTGTCCCCCTCCAGTGTGGGCCTGTTCCCCAGCAGCCTGACAGCCCAGAGGCAGAGATGCCCTGAACTCCTTGTGACTCCAGCACCTCAGGAAGGAGCACAGCAGACACACCAAGCCCGGGCCCTCCCCTGGTCTTTCTCTGAGGACAGGGCTGGGAGGCAGGCAGGGCCCTGCTCCATGGGAGGAGGCGGGGCCAAGGTCTCCTAGCCTCCACAGGAAGCGGGCAGAGGCTCCTTCCTACCAGTGGCCCCTAGGGGTCCTGGGGGATGTGTGGATGCTCTCCAGCCCCCTCACTCCCCTGGCCAGGAATGAGTCCCCCAGCACCTCTGCTTCCTGTCCTGACCCATGTCCCCCTGAAGGGACCCCACAGGTTTCCTGGAGGCAGAGCCCCCACAGGAAGCACCATGGCCTCTGCCAATGGCCGGGCAGGACTTCAGAGCAGAGGAGCCGCCGCTTCCCCGGCTCTCTCACAGCCTGGCACAGCTCCTGGGAGGTTGGGAAAGTTTTGATTGTTAACACAGCCAAGCAGCTAATTAAAACAATAAATTAAAGAACAACATTGCAGGGAGCTGCGCAGAGCTGAGTAGGAAATGGGAGGCGGGAGAAAAGTCACATAGGAAAGCCTGGGCCACATTTCCGTCTGGGGCCATGACGGAGGCGCGAGAGCTGGCGTTTCTGGTTTCTGATGCCGAGCTGTTCAGTGAAGCGGTCATGATCAACACTGGGTTAACCGAAATGCCAGGCACCGGACTTTGAGTCAAAACCCCAGAATTGACATAGAACCTTGCCAATCATCCGAGCCTCAGCTTTATAATCTACAAAATGGGAATGAAGATAGTGATAGAGTGGTTGTGAGAGCAATTCGGTTGTGCAAAGTTATTTGTAACCTTCAAATTATGTTACAGTGGCAGCTGGTGGAGACTTGGCCGCTGAGTCGTGCCTCATCCAGGTGGAGGTGGTGAGTGCTCCCACCATCCCACCACTCTGCATTTCTCAAACTTTGGAATGCTAATCCCTGTTTACCCCCAAAGACACTACAGGGAATGAAGGACTTAGAGCTGGAGGCAACAGAGCCTGACAGCCAAGCACACAGGCCTAGTGGGTCAGGGCTGTGGAATAACTGTGGTGGATTGTAACCTGCCTTAAAAAACAAACCGCCGACAACAAAAGAAGCACCACAAAATAGAAGAGAAAATATCAGAGTGCATCACATACAGAAAGGGTAAGGTTAGTTTCATGAGCATATAAGCGTTTCTTTTGCTTCTATTATCTTTTACAGGTCATGTTCCCCAAAGTTTTAAAGCCATAGGACAAGGCACACTCCTTAATCTAACCATAACTATTGCACATAATAGTTAAGCACCAAGAATGTACCAGAAACCAGGCTAATTGCTTTTCTAAATATTAATCCTTGATTCTTACAGGTATTGACATTCCTATTAAATGTATGAAAAAAGTGAGGCTCAGTGAGATTAAGTGATTTGCCAAATGTTTTATAGTCTACCAGATTGCCATAATAAAACACCATAACTCGGTGGCTAAAGCAAGGAATTTATTTCTAATACTCAATGTTCCGATAGAGCTGGGGTCCAGCTCTGGGACTTTGGGCAAAGTCCTTCCACTCTGTAGAATGGGGCTCTCCTGGAGCTGTTCACAGCATCGAGGTGCTGGGAGGATTACATAGGAAGATGCAGGTGGAAAGACAAGCACAGGAAACCTACAACAGCGAGCTCTGTGAAAGCTGGGCTCTCTCCACTGATGTATTCCCAGCGCCTAGAACAGCGCTGGCACTTGGTACGTGCTTAGTAAACATTGCAGAACGGACTTTTAAACTGTCATTATTAGTGACCAGAACACCTGGTTGTCAGCGCTAGCTCTGCTCATCACCACTATGGTACCCTGAGCAAGTTCCGAACTGGGTGAGCCTGCTCCCTGCCTGTGAAATGAGGGTAATAGTGACCCCGACTGTCAGGGTTGATGTGAGCATCACATGAGACAGCCCGGAAGGTCTTTATCCAGCAGAGCCTCACAAATGCGGGCCACCAACCACCGAAGAAAGCCCAGGGTTTCCTAGCCTCTCAGGGCTGGATTTTCATAGAGCGGGTAAGGTGCTATTCGGCAGATGAACACTGTTCTGGGGGAGAAAGGAAATTGGAGGTTCACCCTTATCACAGGAGCCAGGAGAACGGCCTCTGCTGTCAGGCTCCCTTATGCATCTGTGCAGAGGCGGTGGTGGGCAGGGCGCTGGTGAACAGGAGGGGCACTATCTGTGACCTCCCTGTTGAGGTGCATGACGATGATATGAAGAAGGCGGAAGGGTGGGAAGCGCACGGGGCTAGAGCAACACCCACTGATGTAGAAGCTAGCATTGCTATGTGTCTTAGAGGGGGCTCAGTGGGGAGGACCAGTGGCTGGACTGTGGGAGGGAGCCTTCTCCGGTGGGAGGGATGCAGGGTCCTCATGGACAAGGCCCATCCTGGGGAATTCTTGTAAAGCCCCAGGGGCTTTGTGCGCTGCAGAATGTGGTGCTGTTGTGGGAGAGATGGGCCAGCAGTCTGCCCATATCTACTTCTGAGAAGATCACAGCAGGTCCAGGGCACAGATGCCAGGAACCCAGGACAGGAGACAGGCCTGGACGGTCAGAAACCGACCATCCCCCAGAAGGAAGATGAAACTTGGCTGAATGAGTCCCTGGGAAGCTGGTCCACGTCCACCCAGGCCCCAGGCAGGGGTATTTTTGACTCGAAGCAGGGAGAGCTGTATGGGGGAAGCTGCCCTCACTGGTAGCTGCCCAGGAAACATGCCTGCTACCCATCTGCTTACGCTCCACCCACACGTCCTTCTTCTCACCAGTCCCAAAGGAGTGCAAACACCAACAGGCAGACTCTGAGTCCCTCTGGCTGGAAGGGACCCTGAGGATGGTCACTGGGTTTACTGCCTGTTCCCACCTACAGGGACCCAGCACAGGCAGGACATGCAAGGTCAGGGTCCTTCTACAGATATTTTGGCTGAGCACCTCACAACGGCCTTGAGACCCTTAAGCTACAGTCCTCCCTTCTCCTAGTGTCCAGTGGTGTTGTCTACACTGAGTGTCTACCTCTTCGACCTCTGCCTGAGAGTGTTCTCACCACTCTCCTGAGAGTGCTCTCACCACAGCCACCAATGAACTCTGGGGCCAAACCCATTAGCTACTTTCTAGGTCTTAAAACGCTTGATGTGCCCCTTGCTTTTAACACACTTGACCCCACCCTGATCTCCAGCTTCTATGTCGCTTTTTCTCCTGGTTTTATTCTTGCGGCTCAAACTGCTCCTCCTCCAGCTCCTCTAGTTCTGGCTTTCATGGGCTCTCCTGATTTTAGCGAGGTAAGTCCTACAACTGGGAGCCCCTCAGTTCAAGGCAAATGGGGATCATCACCAACCCTAGACTCACTCTGCTGAGTTGGGATGCTCCATGTCTCATTCTTACCACTGCTTTCTTCTCAGAATCCATGCTCTCCCAGGGGCTGCTCACTTATTTCCATGGCTGCAACCACTGACTAGGTGGGGGTGACCCCCATCTGAGATACAGAGTCATGAGCTAACTGCCCAATGCGCATCTCTGCTCAGATGTCTCCTGGAAACTCAAACTCACCAAGCCTACATCTGATCTGCTATTTGGTCTCCATTGCAAGGAAGAGCTCCACTATCAACCCAAGAGCTATAAACATCTATAATATAACCCATTTTCTAAACACTTCTCTCCTCTTAATCCCACCCAATTAATGACCCAATCTTGTCATTGTCCCTTGACTCTCTTCAGGCCTTTCTATCCCCACTGTGACTCCCACCATGCAGGTTGCCCACCATCTCTTGTCCTCATCAGGACAAGACTAGAGGGAATGTCAACAATGGTCATTCCTGTGATAGTATTATGGGTTGAATTGTGTACCCTCAAAATTTATTGAAGTTTCCTAACCCTACTATCTATGAACGTGACCTTATTTGGAAATAGAAAGTTGGAAGAATTATGGTGAAGTCATTAGGTGGTCCTAACAAAGAAGAAAATGCCATGTGAAGACAAAGACACATAAACAACATGTAAGAACAGAGTAGAGATTCGAAGAGTGATGTAGCTGCAAGTCAAGGAATATCAAAGAACACCAAGGATGGCCAGCCACCACCAGAAGCCAGGAAGAGGCAAGGAGACATTCTACCCAGTGTTTTGGAGGGAGCACTGCTGACATCTTGATTTTGGACTTCTGACCTCCAGAGCTGTGAGAGTGTAAATTTCTGTTGTTTAGAGCCACCTGGCCTATGGTGCTTCATTAAGAAAGCGCTAGCAACCTAAAATAGTGAGATATGGACAATTCTAATTTTCTTTTTAGTATTTTAGGGATTATTTGTACAGTATACATAAGACTTTTATGATCAGGAAAAACATACCTATTCTTTAAAAATAATTCTCATTCATCAAAACACCCTGTTGGATTTTTATCTGAGAATTGAACCTATCTGCACCCACACAGCTTACTGATCACATCAACATGGCTCTATTATTCCACTGTCTTCATCAACACAACTTCACTGTTCCAGGAGACACTTGCCTAGGAAGATACAAGTTGCAAATAAAATAGGTTTACTGTTTATTTCAGGAACTTTTCAAAATAAACCATTTAAACAAAGATCAAGTTGTTGGACTTTTTAAGAGCATCAAATGACTGTCTACTCTCCAAGACTCTTCAGAACCCTTGCCTTGCTGTATCCACTAATCCTAAACCAGTGATCCTTCCCAGTCTTAACTATTTTAGTAGGATAACTACATATCCCATTTCTGCCTTTGCATTTCTGAGATTTTCTAGGACTTGGTCAAGGGGGTATACCCCTTCCCATGTGAGCAGGCATCTCAGCTCTCTCTCATCAGAAGGTTGATTTGGTAGAGTTTTCAGGCCTTCTACATCTAATATATCTGAAACATTGAGTTTATCAAATGCTTTCTATGTGCAGAGACTGAGCTAAGCACTTAATATGTACCATTTTAGGGTATCTGCTAAATGAACTATTAAAAAGATAAACTGAGGCATATTAAACTTTTTGAGTTTATTTGATCAAAATCAATTCAAATCAGGCAGCAGATAGAAAGAAGCACCAAGTCCATAAAAATGAAAGACTTATAGGCAGAAGAGAGCCAGAACAAGGAAGTTATACCAGACAAAAAGCAGGTTAGTCGTTTCACGGTCACTTTCTTTGTGGGTATGGCAGGGGTCCATCAGGAAGATTATTTAGCTAGTGCTGACCATCTGATTTCTGGTAGACTGGTTTAAGATTCCATTTCTGGGAGAACCAAAAGTGTCATTAAGTCTCAGTTTGGTGATGTGGAGCTTAGCGTAAGCGACTCCATTTTGGAATTATTGTCTTGGTTTTGACAAACCCTAAAGGTTAGAAATGATCTCTGTTTTGTAGCTGGGGAGACTCAGCCAACCTAAGGGGTGTGCCTAAGGCCACACCATTAATAACAGTGGAGCCTAGGTCCATCTGGTGGCAAAGCCTGCACTCTGAGTACTCTGCCTCTATAAATTTAGTGAGATTGTAAAATAACACCTTTCTATCCCATGCCTGACTATTTTTGGGAACTAACAGTAGTCTGCTTCTGATTATCCTGATAATTGCTTCAAGTGGACAGACTCCCCTCCTAGAAGACCCCACTGGTGGGTTTCCTGAGGGGAGTCGCTATAGAGACCATTCCCATCTCACACAGAGGCAGCCACCGGCCCCCAGGACTTCTGTTTCTCTGCTCGGGCCAGAGACTGTGAGCCACAGAAGGCAAATGGGCTTCGATGGAAAACAGGCAATTATTTCAGGCAGTCACTTTTCCCACAAGGCACTGGTGCAAGTTAGCAGGGAAGAAAGAGCTGGACCCTTTGTACAGCCAGCAGGAACACAAAGTTCATTGTTATGTTTATCCTTCCTTTATTCAGATGGCATGTGGTACAGACTCATGCCAACCTGCAGACCGGATTCTTTCTTCCTCCTCAGTAGCAAATGCACATGTTTGCTTTCAAGTGGGCAGAATTTGCCCATGGGTGGTCTTTGATTTGGAGGAAATCAACCCCAGAGTGGTGACTCACACACAAAAAAGGTAGCTTAAGCCATTTGGTGCCAGCAGGGGCATGTGTGTGCAGAATCCACTTACCCAGAAGAAGAAGTTGAAGACAAAGAGTAAATACTTCAGGTAGACGACCAGCCAGTCATCCTGCTCAGCTTTGTAATGGGCCATGGTAGCTGGGCCTGCAAAGAAGACACGCATGCTGAGCTCGGGGTTCACGGGGAACCATCTGTTCTTCCCAGAGCCAGAGCTCCTCAGCAAGGTGCCCCTCAGAGGAATGACTAGCCTGTCTGGTCAGAGGAGACTGAGGCTATGGGTTTTAAACCCGGAGCAAAGAGCATGGAAATGCAAAGGCTACTGACACATGGAGGTGAGTTGGGCAAAATTGTCAACATTTTTGTCCTGTTGACACAGGTCTAATCTGCAAGTCTTCCTAAAGACTTTCTGCTGGCCGTGTCGTGCTCTTATTCTTATTCTTATTCTTTCCCCTGTCTCATCAGGTTTGCAGGACACAAGCTTACTTGTCTTACACACACACACACACACACACACACACACACACACACACACACCCTATATACCTGCTTTGCATCAGAGTCCTGCACTCTGCATCATTTGAGTAGGACCTCTGCATGCATGGATGAAGCATGAGCCCCAAATCACAACATCTGTGCTGGAAAGGACTTTGACAATTGCCCAGTCCACCCCAGCGTCCCCTGCACTTCGACTTTCTAAATGAGGAAGCAGGTGGGCAGGCTCAGTGGTTTGGCAGGAAGAGTACAAGGGCTCTGGAGTCTGGCTCCCTGAGATCACACCTAGGTCTCTCATAAAGTGTGTGAGACTTTGGACAAGTCCTGTCCCATGGTGTCCTCATCTGTAAATGGGGATAGTAATGCTACCTACATTGCAGGGTTGTTTTGAAGATTAAGTGGGTTAATCTCTGAGAGGAGTTTAGCATATCTGTTAGCTATTATTATTACTCGTAGCAGGAATCAGAACCCAGGACTCCAGCACTAAAATTCCTAGTCTTTGCCCCTGAACCATGCTTCCTCTCCCTGCCCTGATGTCTACTGATGGACTCTCTGGAAGCTGTGACATCAACTGGTGACACAGGTGGAGAAGATTCATTGTGCCCGTTGGCTTCTCAGGAAGTCTGAACCACTGCCTGAGTGGCTTCCTCTTCTCCTCAGGCCCCTGTGCCCAGCTCCTGCACACCCACGCTCACACTCACAGAGAAGTGCCCCTTAAGAAACCATCTCCCTTTAGGGAGCCTCTCTTATTCTAGAACCAACAGGCATGGGGTTGACCCATTCCCATCTCTTTTCCCTCATTTCCCACCCCCACCGGGCCCTCCTTGCCACCTCCCGCTCCTTCTCCTTGGCTGGTGCTGGCTAAGCCCAGATCCTTGCTCCTGACCCAGAGCTCTGCCTTTTATTTCAAGCTCAAGGCCTCCTGGGACAGCGAGAGAGGAAGGGAGAAACGAAAAGGTGGCTGTCTTATTTGGCCTTTCTATTTGCAGACCTTGAAGAGGTAATTTAAGACTTTTAGTCTTCTTGTTAAAAAAAGACAAAACCCATTTTTCTCTAATTTAGTCTGAGACGCAGGCTGTTGGAAAAAAAACACAAAAGGAGAAAAAAGAAGCCTATAAAAAACGTTTAAAAAAATGGTGATAGATGGGGTCAGCCAGGCGCCTGGAACGGGAGCTATTATAAGGTCCCTCTGCGGAGGCCTGACCGCGCTCTCTGGGCCGCTGGGGCCATTAGTAAAGTGACAGTTTGGGGCCCAGCCTCTCCCCTTTGCATTCTCCCCTCCATTCGCCTGCCCCTCTCCTCCCAAGCAGGGCCCACTGGACTCATGCCACGGAACATTCTCTAGACCTGCAAGCCAAGGGGTCAGGACCCGCTAAAGGAAAATTGTATTTTTAAAAAAGGAGTTCAGATAAGATGTGCCACAAAGAAACACATTCCTAATGGTAAAACCCCAGCCATTAGTGGTAGAGAAGATAGAACCACAGAGTGTCAGGGGGAGGGGAAACCGCCCGGCTCACTTTACCTCAGCTTCTGCAGAAGGAATGAGAAGTAAACACGGCTGAGTTAAGACATACGTTCTTAAATGACCTCAGGCTAAAGTCACAGGCTAATGGTTGGTAGCAGTTTCCTATCCCCATTGTTCAGCGCTCTTCCCCCACTGCGCCCCACGGTGTGCGGGGCCCTGTGCTGGGCGGCAGAGGCCCCACAGAAGTGTCAGTGCCAGCTTGGAGCCCGATGCTTGGGTCTGAAAGCTGGCCTTGTCCTTTCCCCGCCCGAGGTGTGACCTGGGACAAAGTACTTAGTGTCCCAGTGGCCGCACTCTTGGCTTTTCTTGTCCTCTCTGCTCTTTTTCTGGTGCCCTTTTTCTTGGCAGGGTGTGGGTAACAGAACAGCCATGGGTTCTTGGGTCTTCCCCCCTTCCCCCCCCATATATAAACACACCATTGAATTCCAGAAAACCAAAAATCACACCTTTCCCCGGACACTGCTAAGGGGCATGCCTGCTACTCCACACCTCTTCTGTTTATCTTTCTCTCGTTAATGCTTTTAAAAACAAATGAGTATTTTTTATATAAATAACATTTTTAAGGTGTGAAAAAAATTATCTGGAGGACTTATTAAAACAGACCACTCAGCCAAAACCAGTTTGGCTCAGTGGATGGAGCGTCGGCCTGCGGACTGAAAGGTCCCGGGTTCAATCCTGGTCAAGGGCATGTACCTTGGTTGCAGGCACATTCTCAGTAGGGGGTGTGCAGGAGGCAGCTGATCTATGTTTCTCTCTCATCGATGTTTCTAACTCTCTATCCCTCTCCCTCCCTCTCTGTAAAAAATCAACAAAATATTAAAACAACAAACAAATGAACAAACAAACAAACAAATAAAAAAAAAAAGATCACTCAGCCCCAGCCTCAGGGTTTCAGATTCTAGGCTTGGGGTGGGAGCCTGGGAATTCATTCCTAGGCAGGGTCTGATTTGCCCAGGATGGGGGGATGTCTCTGAGTAAGAGACCTTCAGCATTAAGCCTGCATGATCTTGAGCACGCTGGGTGGTTGGTCAGCCTACTCCCAAAGGCTGCTGATGCGGGGTCTGGGGACCACACTCCGAACCAGTGTTCTTCAAAGCCCCTCCTGCTTCTGCTAGTCCAGGACCCCGCATGTAATTATCCTCTGCATCTTAGCAGACATAACTAACTGGGGTAGGGTGGAACATCACATTTAGGACAGTTCCCGATGAAATGCCAAAGATTTCCCACACAGCCTGGTAAGGCAGCCTCAGGACGCCGGCCCCTCAGGCCAAGGCTCTGACCGCTGAACAAAGCTGGGATTCAGCACAGCCAGCAGGCCGGGGGCTGGGAACGCAGTCGGGAGCCACACCATAGGCCATCTCAGAAAAGCAACTGCAGATGCCTTCATGGTGAAGTGATGGATTTGGGGGACTTTCATCAGGGCCGCACATGTTGAGTCATGGGCTATGGGACTTGGGCATTAGCGTCTCTTTTACTGCCCCAACCCCAAGTGACCTGAGTGAGTCTCACAGTGCGGAGAGGAGGAGGGACATGCAGAAAGAGCCCAGCTGGCTGGCCAGATGTGTTGGTGAGCAGAGACTAGGCTAAGTCCTTTCATGGTGATGGGTGGCCCAAGTTGGGGGGTGGGTGGGGCAGGCGGGAAGTGCTTGGGAACTGACTGTACATTACCCATGAATACAAAGCACTGTTGGCATGTGGGCCAGTCTCATCCTTTCCTCATTCAACAAGCATGCTTTGAGGCCCCAGCTTGTGCCAGGAGCTGTGCTTAGAAGACTGGAATTCATCCTTAAGGAGCTCATAGCAATGTGGTAACACAGAGGAAGTGGCATTAATTCTGCCTGGTTGGGATGGCGTAGAGGGACAGAGAGGGGCATTTAATCTGATCCTTGAGGACAGGCAGAAAAGGAGGGAGGGGTGCTCGGGCAGAGGGAACAGTGTGAGAAAAGGGTGGAAGTATGGCTAGGCCCAGTGGCCTGGGTTGCAGAAAGACTGAAAAATAAGGTTGGGGGTCCAGGGCAATTCTGTTGGCCATGTGTAGTTCAGGTTGAAGGTTCCCTGACCCTCCATTCCCTAAGCGAGACCACCCCTCACCAGGGGTGGGGCAGGGTAGGCTCCTGGGGAGCTTAGTGATTCTAAAACAAAAGCAAAACCATGCCCCACCCCAGCTCCACCGCTTCAGCTAAAAAAAGTGCCAGTTTCCACCTCTGGGAATCATCACTCAGTAAGAGGCCGTGCTGGATGATGGTCAAAAACGGCTGGAAAGAAAACAAGCCTAAGTGGTTTAATGTGTAACTTAATTTTCGCTTTTAATGGAACCTGGTTGCAGTCCTGCAAGGTGTGGTTCCTTCCCCATGCAGACAGTTTCATCCTTCTTGTCCTGATTTCCTTCTTATTTAATTTCCACTTTTCTGGCCCGTTCTTGGTAGGGGATACTCCATATGAAACAGTCCAGAAGTGGAACTTCTTCAGAGTCTCTAAATGGGATAGTTGGAAGGAGCTAAAGGATTTCTAGTTCAGCCCCTTGGAGAACTGAGAGAACTGAGTCCAGGGGCCGGGCCCATGGGGGAGTCACACTGCGCATTAGGGCAAGGCAGAGACCTGGTTTCCTGTCACTATAACCACCAACAAAATTTTGATTGACTAATGTATTAATAATAATAATAATAATCTACACCAATAAAAGAGAAATTTGCAAATTGATCGTATCTCCACTACAACCACAAGCCACGCCTACCAACCAATCAGGAGCAAGTTTGCAAATTAACCCAACCAAGATGGCTACAGCCACAGAGTGAGCAGGAGGCTTGGGTTTCCCCGGCAATGGAGGAAGCCAAGCTTACCTCCCACTCTGGCTAGCCCTGGCCTCTGCTCAAGGATACAAAGTTTCAATTATAGAAGATAAGTAAATCCCAGATACCAGGGCCTTCACTTGGGTGGTTGGGGTGTGGCCAGCCTGAAAACCACCACAGGCCCCTCACCCAGGCCACCCCATACCCCAAGGGAACCCCACCCAGATCCGGGACATCCTTCAAGGCAAACCAGCCAGCCCTCACCCGGGTACCAGGCCTCTATCCTATATAATAAAAGAGTAATATGAAAATTGATCATCACTGCAACACATAAGATGGCTGCCACTATGTAGTCAAAGATGACTGACCCCATGTGGACACAAGATGGCCACCACAAGATGGCCAGCAGGTGAGGGACAAGGCCTGCAGGGGAGGGCAGTTGAGGGGGACCAAGCATGCATGGGAGGGCAGTTTGGGGCAATCAGGCTGGAAGGGGAGCAATTAGGCATCAATCAGGTTGGCAGGAGAGTGGTTAGGGGGTGATCAGGCTGGCAGGCAGAAGCAGTTAGGGGCAATCAGGAAGGCAGGCTGGTGAGCAGTTGGGAGCCAGCAGTCCTGGATTGTGAGAGGAATGACCGACTGCCCCCCTGCCAGCCTGCTAGCCCCCAACTGGCCCCCCTGCTGGTCTACTCACCCCTAACTGCCCCCTCCCCCCATCCTGATCACCCCCAACTGTCCCCTCCACCAGCCTGATCATCCCAAACTGCCATCTCATCCTGGCCTGATTACCCACAACTGTCCTCCCCTCTTGGCCTCTAACCACATCTACCTTGGCCCTGCCACCATGGATTTGTCCAGAAGAACATCTGGAAGGTCCCTCAGTCTAACTAGCATATTACCCTTATATTAGTATAGATAAGTCAGAGGCCATGTATCTGAGGGCTGGGGACACAACCTCAAGGCCTCTGCACCTAAGTCCACCTCCTGCTAGAAGACTCCACTTATGGCCACCACAGGAAACCCTATCCTCAGGTGATTATGAAGAATCCATATGTAGAAAATCAAGACCTTATTTTAACAAAGTAGGTTGGTCCAAACAGGAAAGTCGTTTTGAAAGAAAAGGATACAAATATTAATACTACTCAATTAAGTTTAGTATTAAGATGAACTTCAAAATCATGAGAACCTATAGAGATTTATCCTATATAATAAGAGGTAATATGCAAATTGACCCTCACATCATTGCACAAGATGGCCATCCCCATGTAGTCAAAGATGACTGCCACAAGATGGCCACCAGGCCAGCAGGGGAGGGTAGTTGTGGGCTATCAGGCCAGCAGGGCAGGGCAGTTGGGAATGATCAGACCTGTAGGGGAGGGCAGTTAGGGGGGACCAGGTTTGCAGGGGAGGGCAGTTAGGGGGGACCAGGCATGCAAGGGAGAACAGTTGGAGGGTAACCAGGCTGGCAGGGGAGGGCAGTTGGTGGGGATGAGACCTGTAGGGGAAGGGAATTGGGGGGGAACAGTCCATCAGGGGAGGGCAGTTGGGGGCAATCAGGCTGGCAGGGGAGCAGTTAGGCATCAATCAGGCTGGCAGGGGAGTGGGTAGGGGGTGATCAGGCTGGTAGGCAGGCAAGTGGTTGGGAGCCAGCAGTCCCGAATTGTGAGAGGGATGTCCGACTGTAGTCCGGACATCCCCGAGGGGTCCCAGATTGGATAGGGTGCAGGCTGGGCTGAGGACACCCCCCAGCCCCCAGTGTACAAATTTCATGCACCGGACTTCTAGAATTTTCTATAAAATTATAGAGAAATAAATTTGAGATTACATATTGAAAAGCAAATGAGAGTTGAAGGGGATCTTTTCCAAGGCCATTATGGAAACAGTGCAGGAGACACCAGAAAAGAGCTCCCTGGGTTTCTACTCACCATGTTTAAGTCTGAACCTATGAAAATATATTTGAACCATTATTTTTCCTAGTCTACTTTTTCTTTTTCGTTCATCATAATCTTACTTTCTAGGCTCTATTTCACCTGAAGTAGTGCCCCAAATGTAATTTTTTTGATAGGTTGGCTCAAGGTCTATTTGAAAGGCTTCTAAACTCTTATGGATTGACTACCTGGAATTTTCCAGTTTTTAATGACATTTTGCTAGAAAGTATGACAAAAATCACTTTAGTTAGATAAATCTTTCTTGAAAGGTAGACATAACTGAATGTCATCACTCATTTGAATTTTAGTGTGATTTAAATCAGATAAATTCATGATTTTCTAATCTTTCAAAATTTAATAAACACACAATAATGTGAAGAAGTCTTAAGTGTACAGCTTGATGATCTCTTTCAAAGTTAATATATGTATTTTAAGGCTATATATTTCCCTTTGAGTACTGCTTTGGCTGCTTTCTAAACATTTTGTTTTGCTGTATTTTCACTAGTCATTTCAAAGAATTTTCTAATTCTTATTGCAATTTATTTTTTATCTAAGGTTACATGTGAATTGCTTAATTTTCAAACATTTTGGAAATGTTTCAGTTATCATTTTCTTGCTGATTTCTGGTTTGATTCTATTATTGCTGAAGAATATGCTCTATATGATTTCAGCCATTTGAAACTTGTTGAGACTTGCTTTATGCCTCAGAAAATAGTTTCTTCTAATGACTATGTCATGTAAATTGAAAAGAATGTTGATTCTCCAGTTTTATTAATCATGTTATTAAAACTGAAGAAAAATAGACTTAAAAAGAGGTTAAAGGCAAGAGTTACAGTGAACATTTAGCACCTCATCTCAACACAGCAAGGCACTGCAAAAGGAGCGGTGGGGCCGGAGGAGGTGCTCAATGGCAGGGCTGCAGCCCGGCACCCTGCCTGGGGGGTGGGACTCCCTGCAGCCCGGCACCCTGCCTGGGGGGGTGGGACTCCCTGCAGCCGGCACCCTGCCTGGGGGGGTGGGACTCCCTGCAGCCGGCACCCTGCCTGGGGGGGTGGGACTCCCTGCGGCTGCATCTGAGGGCCTCTGCCATCACAGCTGTGCTAAGGCGGTCATTAAGCCAGATGGTGTTAAATGTCAGCCTCACCCACTCCTTTCCCCACTCTGACTTAAGGAGGACTGGGCTTGCACCCAGAGACCTGGGTCCTGGTCCCACTTCTGTTTCTAACTTGCTCTGTGACTCTGGGCCTCAGTTTCTCTCATCTACAAAACTGGAATAACTCTGCCTCCCTTGCTGGGTTGGGTAAAGACATGGCTCCCTTCTAGGACTTAGAGCTGGCACAGTAATTTCTGACAACTTCTGCATCATCTAAGGCTCTGTGGGAAGATGTGCCTAGGACAGTGGTCAGCAAACCACGGCTCACAAGCCACATGAGGCTCTTTCGTCCCTTGAGTGTGGCTCTTCTACAAAATACCACGGTCTGGGCGAGTCTATTTTGAAGAAGTGGCATTAGAAGAAGTTTAAGTTTAAAAAACTTGGCTCTCAAAAGAAATTTCAATCGTTGTACTGTTGCTATTTGGCTCTGTTGACTAATGAGTTTGCCGACCACTGGCCTAGGAATAACAATGGTTAATACTTACTGATCATGTGCCTTATGTCAGGTATATATGGGTCTAAGCACTTTATAAGTATTATTCCTCCTTTAATCCTTACCACAACCCATGAACAGGCATGGCCACCACCCCCATGTTACAGACGAGGAAAGGGAGACAGTTTATACAGTTTGCTGAGGCCACGCTATTAGTAAGCCAGGCAGGATTCGGAGTCAGGCAGTCTGGTTTAAGTGGACCCTCCGCAGGGGGCCATGTGTTCCAGTTGGGCCACACTGCCAGTTTCTCCAGGACAGTCCCAACTTAAACCTACTGTCTTGGCATGATTATTGTGGTAACTCGTACCCTGGTTTGGATGTCTCATCCTGGCTCTTCCCCACTATGTTAGACTGCTTGTCACAATATTCAGTATTCCCCAGCCTCTGAATCTTTCTGCCCCACCTCCCCTCTATATGCTTATAGGTTTCTGCAACCCACTTCCTGCTCTTACATGTGTCACCATTGCCCCATTAATAAAGCCTAAAGCATTTGCCTTAACTATATTACTTGCTAAAACATGAGCTCAGGTCTGAAAAGTAGACATCCACCACAGCTTCGGGCGCCTGGGTGTCAGATGTTGAGTGAATGAGTGAACTGATGATCACGTGCACTAACGAGCCATGTGAAAGCACCTGCCTCTTTGAGAGTTGTCCCTGGGACACCTAAGTTAAAGGTGATCAAAAGGAGTCAAGCCAGACGTATCACTTCTGCAGCCTGAACTTAGGGAAGGCGGAGCATGTTCTGTGTGGGCGGTTTGGCAGGGCCACCGGCAATGCCACCGGCAGGGCCTCCCGGAAGCCTGGCACGAGCAGCCCAGGAAGATCCTCATAGTTTCCTCCCAGAGCTTTCTCTGCCTCGTCCACCCATTTTCTTTGTCTTTCAACTCAGGCCTCAGGTGAGAAACTCGGACCTCTGTCCCTGGTACAAACCAAGATATTTTTTAAGTGAAAAGGGCCACCACAATAATCATGCCAAGACAGCAGGTTTAAATCGGGACTGTCCTGGAGGAACTGGCGGTGTGGCCAAACTGGAACACATGGCCCCCTGCGGAGAGTCCACTTTGAAACCAGCTGCCTGACTCCGGATCCTCCCTCCTGGGCCTGGGTGCCTGTCTTCTGATGGGGTTGACTGGGTGAAACTCTGGCCTTTTTTTTGGAAGTTGCCAAGCACGGACTGGAAAGCACAACTAGAAAATCCTTGTGGAAATAAACAACGAGGCACAAATGGGAACAGGTCAGTCAGGTGCTTCCTAGAGTCAGACTTCTGAAGAAACTACTGGGCAGCTTGGACAGGCATTGACATTGAACAGGCATCTGCCCCTTCTCCAAGCCCCACATCCTCTTTGCCACCTTTGCTCTAGCCCTTAAAGATGGCTCCCAGCAGAGGCCGGGAAAGCCAGGAGCCATCCCAGCGGAACTCAGCACTGAGACACACAGCGACATCCTCCCCCTCCTCCTGCAGATGCTCAGCATGAAAGGCTGCAGAGCTGTGAGAGACGGAGTTGGGTGCGCACTGGATCTGGAAATAGCTAATTGAATAAACAAACGCCGGATCCAAGGAGGCAGGTCATTCTGCCTCTGTTCCAGAAACATTTGACTTCCTAGTCACGGAGACAAGTTGTGTAAGGGTCCTGAGAATCCATCTCTGGACCCAGAGCCTCTCTCAGACTCTGGCAGGCAGTTGGACACGCCATCACTGTGCAGTGCCAGCCAGTGACCAGAGGTGAGGCCCAATCGGGCCAGGTCTCTCATTTAGTGCCTCAGTGACTCAGTGAGGCTGGTGCTTTCACCTCTATTTCATACTTGAGGAGTCTGAGCTCCTCTGGCAGACCCAGGGATGAAGCCCTGTGTCGCAGTGTCCTAGTCAACCCCTTGCCGGTCTGTTTTTAGCAGGATTTGAGGAGAGAAGTCATTTCCATCTAGAGTTGGCAGGTTCTTAGAGCACTGACGGCTCCTGAGAAACCTCTCCTAGCAAGGATGGAGGCTTCAGTGGTGTCCCATTCAGGCTGAGCTCAGGATCTGCACGGCGAGGTGCAGCAACAGCAGGAAGGTCCCAGAGCCCAGGTGCTCAGGTTCAGCAGAGGTGGCACGTGGGGATGAGACAAAGATGGTGTTGTCACATCACTCTACTCCAGGGGGCGCTGTACACTCTGATGTGATTGCCTGCCCTTGGAACTGTGCACAGCTGAGCCCAGAATTGTGCAGGGCATAGTCTATAGAGGTGTGCACAGTTGCTAAGTTAGCAAGCTGTTTTCTCGCTGTTTTCTCTCTCTCTCTCGTTTCCAGTAAACCAGAAGCCTTACCACCTATCCTCCCTACTGGGCCTGGGTGCCTGTCTTCTGATGGGATTGACTGGGTGAAACTTGGCTTTTTTTGGAAGTTGCCAAGCAGGGACTGGGCAGCACAATATGCAGTGATGAGCAGGTAAGGAGGGTGTTCACAGGTTGGGCTGCCCAAACCCAGTGAGGGTGGGCAGACATTTGCGGGCTGGTACACTTGATAAAAAAACCAACAGATTATTTTAAATATATAAGCCTTAACTGAGATCTGTAGGTAGATCCTTCCCATTTTTCTAGAGGATGGGGACGGGGGGTGGTGCATTAAAACTTAAGTTTGGCTCATACGGTATAGCCGAGACTGCTAGTGATTTACCAAAAGTTGTCCTTCCCTTTCTCCACTATAATGAAGTTGTAGTTGGGCACATGGCCACCTAACAAGCAGCTAAGAGCATGGGGTTTTCATTTTGACCCACTGGGTCTCAAAAACATCTTTAAAAAAGAATGCATTGCTTAATATACTTAAACTGCTCCCGCTACAACCAGCATAATTACAGAGAAGAACACAGTCTATAATTTTTCCCACACTCAGAGATGGATCTGCATGATAATTTCCCCCATCATCTTGAATGAATGGATCTATAATTTCCACCGAGGAAAACCTGCTCTTTTCATCACCCGCATGGGGACCCGTGCACAAGGCCCTGTCCAGGTGGGAGTGCTTGGTCCTCACCCCAAGGCAAGGGGGGAACGTGTGTGCTCCTGGGACCCAGGTGAGGGAAAGCACAGAGGGCTGTCTTCCCTTCCGTGGTTCCCAAGGAGAGGAATTGCCAAAGTGATGCTGAGGGAGCCCGCCAACAGACGGGGTGCATCGTCAGGCAGAGGGCGGGACAGGCGGAGGCCCAGGGCCAGGGGGTCTCAGGACTTCCCTCTCTACTTGCCGGCACCTTGGGGAAGTCACCGCCCCTGTCTGAGCCTCCGTTTATCTATCGACACAATGGGATAGCCATATTCTACCGGTATATTCTTTCACATGTATTTTTTGATGCTCACATGAGGATGTGTTTATGGACTTGAGAGAGGGATGGGCGAGAGGGACGAGAAGGTGGGGGGAGAGACTTGTTGTTCCACTTATTTATGCATTCATTGGTTATTTCTTGTGTGTGCCCTGACTCGGTATTGAACCTGCAACGTTGGCATATTGGGACGATGCTCTAACCAACTCAGCTACCCAGCCAAGGGCCGACTCATGTTTTGAACATGGCATCTGCCCTGGGCAAGTGGGCAGAGCCGTGCTCCTCCCACTGAGCAGGAATGGCAGCAGCCCCTGCAAGCAGACATGTGGTTTGCTATTTCTGCCTCCTGCAGGCTTTATAGCTCACTGGCTATTTGCACCAATGATGAGAATAATAATGAGAATAACTACAATAATAACGATAGACTTATTATAGTAGTTCTGACCATAAGTGGGAGGTGGGTACGCTTAGGATCCCGTCACAGATAAGGAAACTTATTCACGGAGACGCAGCCTGTCTGGAATGCAAGTCCATCCACAGCCACTCCCTGTGCGGCTCCAGAGGAGCCTCCCGGGCTTCAGGCTGTCTGGCAGACGCTCCTGCCCGGGTTCCTGGTGCCCGTCTGCCTCCTAGGAACATGTCCAGTTTGGCTGCTGCCAGGCCAGTGCAGGAGGCTGGGCTGCCCGCCAGGTTCTGTCATCACATCAGGCTTCTCTGGTCAGTGCCCAGCTCCCAGTTCACGATGAGAACCACCTCTGTCCAGGAGGTTCTGGCACAGCCGAGCCTGCTCTGTGCCCTTGGCCGGGGCCAGGGAACCCGGGGGTATGTGGTCTGGTCCCAGCTCCCACCTTCCTCCCAAGGCAACTCCTGGCATGTTCCACCCACACTGTGGACAACAGCTTTCCTGACCCCGTGCTCAGCCAGGGAAGCTGGGCTGTGTCTTTGGGAGCTGCACAGGACTCGAGGGTCTGAGTCCACGTGACCACACCAAAGCAAAAGGCTGCCGCCTGCACACAGGCCCTGAGGAGGCCAGTCGGGGGCACCCTGTCCAGGCGGTTCTGCTCCAGCCCTCTCTGGTGCAGCTAGGGTGGAAGCAGGTCTTCCCTGCCTCTTTTGTAAAAAAAAAATATTATTTTATTGATTTTTCACAGAGAGGAAGGAGAGAGGGATAGAGAGCTAGAAACATCGATGAGAGAGAGACACCGATCAGCTGCCTCTTGCACACACCCCCACTGGGGATGTGCCCGCAACCAAGGCACATGCCCTTAACCGGAATCGAACCTGGGACCTTTGAGCCTGCAGGCCGATGCTCTATCCACTGAGTCAAATTGACTTTGGCTCTTCCCTGCCTCTTTGCCACTGGGCCTCCCCCCACCCCCCTGTGTGGTCAGCTAACAATGGCATGCCTTGCAGAAATTATAGAAGGCCAAGAGGCTGGGTGCCCATGACCCCGAGAGTGGAGGGAAAAGCTCCAAACACCACAGTCCCCCAGTGAGCCAGGCAGATGCAGCAGACACTCTGCGCCCAGGCCCACCCCTCCCCCCCAAGCTTGGATTCAGGACTCAGGCCGGGGCTGCGGCCCAAGAGTCATCTGTTCTGAGGGTGTGTGGTCACTGGTGTGTACATGTGAGAAGGGAAGGCTCCTCAAAGCAGTCCAGAGGATGTGGGAGGACGCCAGGCCCCAGATCAACAACGATCCCAGCTCCCAGGCTCAACAAGGACTCGCCATGAACTTGACCCAGGGGACCCAGGTCCTCAGATGCAGGAGCCCAACCACACTGTCCCCACTCCCAGGGCGGGATCCCAGCTGAGTACAAACTCCTCAGAGCAGCCCCTCCCCAGGTCCACAGCTATAGCAACTGTCTGCTTGAGGCAGCGGTTTCTGGGAGCTGCCTGGGAAGTGGTGCTGCTGGAGCACAGAGGACGCCCATGAGCTTCGGGGAAGAGGTCCTCATAGGGTGGCTGATGCACAATCCTGAGCGCAGGCTGGGGTGGGGGGTGGGAGGTAGGGGGTGGGGAGAGGCAGTTTTCTCCAGCCACCATCCCTGCAAGGAGGGGGCAGGAAAGAGGAGGAGTCAGAGTGAGCTGGGAGTGAACATATATGAGGGAAAAACTGTCACCCTTACCAGCTGTGTGACTTTGGGTGAGGCATCTAACAAGAGGGCAAGGACTCCCAGAGAGTGGCCGTGAAGGCCAGTGAGTGCTGGTTGACCTGGTAGCCTGCGTGCCCAGCACACCAGCAGCGGCAGGCTCCGTGGGGGATGAGGGCAGGCACCAGCCAGGAGGAGCGGTGCTTCTTCGGTGCTTCTGGTGGAAGGCACCGGCCCCGGCCCCACAGGAGCCTTCATTAGAGAGCCCATTATTTTGTGGTTAAGCACATCCACAGCCTGCTTGCTGGGAATCAGAAAGACATGGCGCTCCTTCCAGGCAGCAGGAAACGGAAAAAAAATGTGTGCAATTTCTCATTTGCTTTCAAAAATGTGTCTGTGTCGTCTCTGGAGCAGGACACCTTAGCAGTGAGCCTACAGGACCATTCCCTCTGAAAGGCGTAAAGCTTAGGCCCCCTGAAAAAGCATGAAAAATGTTACCATTTATGTGCTGGGGCTCCATAGGTTTTCGCAGATGCCCACAGAGGTTTAAACTCCCCAGGAAAAGGTCCAGGCTCCTTTTTGGCTGGTACAGACCAGGCCCAGACCATCAATTCCCAAGAGAAGGGCCACGTTGTAGACTCAGGCTCAGAGGCAGGGCGGGACTGGAAGCCAGGTGTCCGGGTGGGCCCACCCCCGGTTCAGCTTGCTTCCTACCTCAGCACACGGACTACAGTCCTGTGCATGTGTGTGTGAGCGTGAGGGAGAGGACACTCACGCATCCGAATTTAAATTCCAATTTTCACTTTGGGACTTGGATGTAAATCTGTTCGGTCTTAAGTCCAGGAGGGGATGCAATTTATTGAACAGAGTTTGGAAGCTGCTGAGTTAAGTAAACCGTGCTTCCTCTTCTCAGGTTTGTGAAAACACATTCTCTGGGGACTTAGGAACCCCCTTGGAAAGTATTAGCATCTTCTCCCTGCTGCAGAGCCAAACACACAGATAATTGTATTTTTAAAGATACTTGACCTTCTGGGCAAGGAAATAACATACTCACATGGCAACTAACCAATAACTCCGCACTATTACCTCAATTATTTCTAAACAAGGAACAACTTCAGTTCCATGAGTTATAGAGGGAGGACATTACAGAAACAGTCTTGGCATCAGGACATTGCAGATGCTGCCCACAGTGGCTCCCTAACCATGTACTAATTACATCACCAGCATGAACATCACTACCCATTGTTTCTTTGGGAAGCCGTCTATATGTTCCAGGATTTTAAGAAACAGAGGGAACATTTGGAACCAGTTCACTCCCATGTGCTGGCTGGAGAGACCCAGAGGGTGAATGTCATTTCTCTGCTCTCACGGAGCAAGGCTGAGAAGGGCTGTGACTCAAACCCTTATTGCTGGCCTCAGCTCCCACCTCCTGGGTTTGGGGGGACTGCAGACTCACAGCGCTGCTGGCAGTCATGATCTCAGGGCTCCCACTGCCTCTGGTGTTGCCAAGGCCAACAACATGAGGACATCGGGAGCTAATGAGTTTATGGAGCTTTGGAGATGTAAAGAGCTCTAAAAGGTTGCCTTGTTATTGCTGATGGTGATGATAATGTGTAATGTTTATATACCACTTTGGCTGCTAATTTCCAAAGTGAGAAGGGATGAATTTAAAGTCCCAGGCAGCTCTGTGGGTAGGAACTGTTCTTGGCAACTCTGATGAAATCTTTGCCGCTGGTTGCCCCATGCCTCTGATGCCTCTGGTCCTTGAATTCATTCTAAGATGGTGCATGGCAACCCAGCCTTTGGAAGGTGTGGCTCACACTTGCCAAGGACACACAGGACACTGGGCAAGCCTTGGGAGAGCTGGGGGTCATTGCTTTACAGGTTCATAAGGTCAACCAGTTTAGATTTATTGAACTTATCATGAGGAAGCTCCCCCACCTCCACCCCACCAGTTCTGAGGCCAGACTTCTTTGGGTTTGAATCTCAGCTCTGCTTTTTGTTAGCTGTGGGATCTGAGGAAGGTCTTTAACCTCTCTGTTCCTCAACATCCACAACTGTAAAATGGGGATAATAGCACTGATTTCATAGGGTTGTGATTATTATAGGAGGTAATGTGTGTTAAAACCTCACAAAATGTCCAGCACTTAGTAGGCCATCAGTAAGTCTTAAATTCTCTTACATTTTTTTTTTTTGCTTATAAAAAATCTTTATTGTTCAGATTATTACAGGTGTTCCTCTTTCCCCCCTCCTCCCCCATAACTCCCCTTCACCTGATTCCCAACTCCACCTCGTGCCCTTACCCCGCCCCTGTCTTCATCCATAGGTGTAAGATTTATGTCCAATCTCTTCCTGCACCCCTCAAACCTCCTTCCCCCTGAGAATTGTTAGTCCAATCCCTTTCTATGTCCCTGATTCTCTTATATTTACCAGTCCATTTTGTTCATCAGATTTTTTTATTCACTTGATTTTTAGATTCACTTGTTGGTAGGTATGAATTTGATGTCTTTTTGTTGTTCATAAAATTTTTATCTTTACCTTTTTCTTCTTTTTAAAGGATATCTTTCAGCATTTCATGTAATCTGGTTTGGTGGTGATGAATTCCTTCAGCTTTTTCTTGTCTGTGAAGCTCTTTATTTGACCATCAATTCTGAATGATAGCTTTGCTGGATAGAGTAGTCTTGGTTGTATGTTCTTATTGTTCATCATTTTGAATATTTCTTGCCACTACCTTCTAGCCTGCATAGTTTCTGTTGAGAAATCGGCTGACAGTCGTATGGGTACTCTCTTGTAGGTAACTAGCTGTTTTTCTTTTGCTGTTTGCAAGATTCTCTCTTTGTCCTTTGCCCTTGGTATCTTTAATATGATGTTTCTTGGTGTGTTCCTCTTTGGATTCCTCTTGTTTGGGGTTCTGTGCGCTTCCTGTACTTGTAAGTCTATTTCTTTTACCAGGTAGGGAAAGTTTTCTTTCACTATTTCTTTCAGTAGGCCTTCAATATCCTAGTCTCTCTCTTCTGGCACCTCAAAAATCCGGATGTTGGTGCACTTTAAGCTGTCCCGGAGGTTCCTCAGACTATCTTCACATTTCTGGATTCTTTTTTCTTTTTGCTTCTCTGGTTGGGTGATTTTATCCTCCTTATATTTCAGACTTTTGGTTTGATTCTTGGGGTACATTGATCTATAGTTGAGTTTCTGTATATTCTTTATTTCAGATATTGTATACTTAATTTCTGACTGGTCCTTTTCCATTTCTTTGATGTTCTCTTTAAGGTCCTTGAAGATCGCACCAAGCTTCTTGGAGGTCTCATCAAGTTTCTCAAAGGTTTTTAGAAAATTCTTGAGTGATCTTATAAATGTGATTCTGAACTCTGTGTCGTCCATTAGTTTACTTTCCTCCCTCTCTCCTATTTGTGACATGTTTCTGTGATTCCTCATTTTAGAGGAAGAACTGCTGTGCTGGAGACACACTTTGTTTCAGTGGAGCTTTGGTGCTCTCTGAGACCGTCTCCAGAATGTGTCACTTATGGGTGTAAGGGGTTGAAACTGACCACGAGGAACACTGGTTTCTGCATCACCAATGGGGTACAGTTTATTTGCTTGGGACTTGGCTGTTTTATTGCTGGAGCTTTAGTTTATTTCTTTAAGCTGCCGCAAAAGCAGCTGTGTGGTGCCTAGGCGGGTCTGTAGAATGTGCTGGCGGAGCCTCAGGGCGGGGCCTCAGGGTGGGGCGGGGTCTTAGGACGTCACTAGGCTGGGGCATGGCTAACAGCGATGGCTGCCGTCAGCCATCCCTGCCCTTCGGTGTTTCCAATTCCCCAGCGTGTCCCCAGGATCCAGCGAAGTAAACAGTGATTGCTGTGTGCACCTCTGCAAGAGAGTCCAGACCTGATGGCCAACAGACCAGCTTCTCCCCGTAGGTGTCTGGGTCCCCCACGTGACCCAAGAAACTGGATTTCAAAGTGAAAGTGATCCGCACTTTTTTTCCCTTCTGGTTGGAAAAAAAAAAAAGCCGCGCGCTCTGTCACTGCCACCAGCCCAGTTCGAGATCTCAGTACCTCGTCTCCTCAGCTTTTCAGCGGTTGCACTCCTCTCTCTTTCAGCCAGCCTTCCCGTAGTTTTGGGTGATAGATGTCCTTTATATTAGTTTTAATTCCTCTAAATTGTTGTATGAGGCAGCGGACCAGCCATCTTGGTTCTCTCATTTTTTTTTTCAACCCACATCTTAATAACTTCGCTCTCTCACGTGTCTGGCATTGGGCATATCAGAGCCCCACACATGGTGGGTGGCAGCTTCTCTCTTACATTCTTATAAATGCTGCACATGCTATGTTACTAGAGGTCAGTGGTTGGAGAACAGAATTCACCCATCAGTTATGAGGTGAAGGTCAGCAGCACAGCTTTCCTACTTCCCAGGCACGTATGATGTTTCCTTACATCATGTCAGGCTAGTTCAGGAGTTGTACTTAAACCCCTGTGTTTAGCAACAGTTACCTTCCATAAGTTAACACACTAAAGATAAACATATACGTATGTAGTAATGAAGAGTCCAAAGCTAACATTTTTATTAATGGTAACTCTTATTCGAGAAGAGCTCATGACTGTTGGTGGTGGTGCTATTCCTGCAGCTCATTTCACCTCTCAGGGCCTTGGCTGAGGGTAAAATAACAATGAAGGTGCCAGGCCTCTGGTCACCTTGCCAACCTTCCCCTTTGCGCCTGCTTTCTCCACCAGCCCATCTGTGAGTTTGCTGGCAATGAGCAGGTTTAGGTTTGAAAGGCCAAGCCTCGGAGTACGGTTCTCACACTTGCAGTGCAGCAGAATCCTGAATGTTTGTTAAAATACAGATGCTGCCCAGCTGGCGTGACCCAGTGCTTGAGCGTCTACCTATGAACCAGGTAAACCAGAAGGTCCCGGTTTGATTCCCGGCCAGGACACATGCCAGGTTTTGGGCTTGGTCCCCAGTAGGCGGTGTACAGGAGACCGTGGATCAATGATTCTCTCTCATTATTGATGTTTCTATCTCGCTCTCCCTGTCCCTTCCTCTCAGAAATCAATAAAACAAAACAAAAACAAAATAAACACAGGTGCTGCTCCCTGTGCCCAGCCCCGTTGGAGTTTCTGAGTTAGCAGGTGGGGATGGGCCTGAGATCTGTATTTCTAACCAGCGGGGTGGCTGAACCTGCAGGACCTCTCTCAGAGAGCTACTGCTGTAGGGCAGTGCTTCTCAACCTTAGCTGCCCTGGGTCCACTGGCGGGGGTGGTGGTGGTGGGGGGGGGAAAGGGGGAGGGGCCCTCAGGCTGCACCCCAGGCGAATTCAATTGGGCTGTAGAGGGCTGCACCAGAGAGGGACCTTGGCTCGAGGCTGAGCTTCCCTCTGACCACTGTGCCCTGTTCAGTGCCCTGGGGGTGTTGAGCTGTCATCACCCACAACCACAGGCTGACCCTGGTGGGTTAGGGCTCAGCTCACTTTCTATAAAGGACTAGAGGGCAAAGTTTCAGGCTTGCAGCCCATGTAATCTCTGCTTTCTTTGTTTGTTTCAACCTTTTAAACGTGTAATATTAGCTCGCAAGACACAGAAAAACAGTTGTCGAGCCCCTAGACAATAGCCAGTCATGAATTATCAAATGTAATGATGAAAATAGCTATCCATAATTAGCATTATCTAAACGATAATTGAAATGAAGGTAGGATGTAGATTACTTTACAGCAGTGTTTCCCAAACTTTTGACATATGTGTACCCCTTCTATAATTTTTGTAATGCTGAGTACCCCTCATCAAAAAAAGATGTATTTTAATAACAATCAAAATATATTTATTTTTTTATTTTTTTGGTACATACACAAAATAATAATAAACGAAAAATAAAATTATTCATAATAAAATATAAATAAAAGTTATATTATAAATAACATTTATTTGCACAGCAGACCATCTCATGTCTCACAAGACTGTCTTGACTTGACTCATGAGAACGTAGAATTAGGCGCAGCTAAGCACGGTGCAGTGCGTACCCCCACCAAACTCTTCCCGTACTCCTCGGGGTATGCGTACCACACTTTGGGAAACACTGCTTTAGAGGAATTGAAGTCATTGTGGCTTCTTCTAGCAGTTTTCCTTCAGACACTGAAGAACGACGAGGGCCTTCCTCCCGCCCCCTTTCCGCGCCCACGGTGCTGGGACAGCAGGCCCTCAAATAAGCGTTCCCTCAGTGTTCCTTATGAAGCTGATGAGACGCCATAGGAACTTCCCTCCTGTTGATAACAATTGGCTGGGGGTCAAACTCATTTCACTATGAGTCGTTTCGCCTATAGTCTCAGAACCTACCGAGGGCTTGCTGTACTTGTTTCCTAATATTTGCTTGAAACTGAAGAGTTAAAAGCCCTTAGTATCTGCTCAGTGTGATCAGAAAGTGGTAGCTACCTTCGGAAGGGACTTGGTGGGTTAATGCCCTGAGGAGGGCATGGGCGAGAGAGAAGGGAGAGGCACAGTGTGTGTGCCCTGTTCTGTGCTGCCTCGTTTATTTGTGTTCAGGATGCCCCAGGAGCACAGAATCCCATTTAACACGGTAAGTGACAGAAAGCAGAAAGCGGACAGCAAGCAGTGACTTCACTATCAGTGACATGGCCTTTGATTAACTTTTTTTCAGCTGGAGAAACAACTTTTCGTTTACATTAAAGTTTGGCTGACAAAAATGTTTCAAAACATGAGGTCAGTGTTAAAAAAAAAATAAAGAAGAATCCCTAAGTCAGGACAAGCCAAGAGCCACTGCTGATTGCTCCCTCTTCCATCAGAGAGGAGCAGGGAACTACTTCAACACAGACCGGGCGCCAGCAGAGCGATTTCCCTCACCATTTCCTGAACCCCTGAAGCTGCCTCAATTCCTGATCCCCGGCCTTTACAGGAAAGCTCCCGGAGCCGTGAAGAAGGGCTGTGCGCATATCCAGGGGCAGGGAAAACAGGAGGGAGAAGCTGTTCAGATACAGCTGCATTCCTCCCTAAGCTGTGCACTGGAAAGGCACCCCAAAAAGAAAAGGGGTGCCTGGCTGGCTTGGAGGCATAACCAGCAGGAGACCATGACCCCTGACACCAAGGGAGACCTGGTTTAGACACAATTGCACAGTGGTTACCACGGGCAAGGCCCCTCCCCACCATGAGCCCTTTTCCCAACTGTCCACTGCGTCATCAGACGCTTCGGTGCTCCCTGCCCTCTGCTACGTTGCACTTTCTAGGCCTGACTCAGGCTTCTGTAGAGCAGGCTAGGAGGCACGGATCATTTCCTCTGTTTACAGGACGCGGAACTGGTGCTGAGTGAGGTCATGCGGGAGGAAGGGGCAGAGCCGGGCTCCAGGCTGGGCTGTCTGCCCTGGGCTGGCGCTTGTTTTCCTTACAGTCTCTGGGCGACAGCTGTGTTCCCATCTCTTCCTGGGAGTGAGTTTAACCTCTCAACAATAGGTGCTCGAGGTCAGGGACCGGGTCCTTATGTATTTCTGAGGCCTGAAGGGACAGGCTCTTGCCGAAACCGGTTTGGCTCAGTGGATAGAGTCTTGGCCTGCGGACTGATAGGTCCTGGGTTCGATTCCGGTCAAGGGCATGTACCTTGGTTGCAGGCACATCCCCAATAGGGAGCATGCAGGAGGTAGCTGATCGATGTTTCTCTCTCATCGATGTTTCTAACTCTCTATCCTTCTTCCTTCCTCTCTGTAAAAAATCATATATATATATATATATATATATATATATATATATGAGTCAGGCTCTTAGCAGGCAAGTGGTGACTCCATGTAGATTAACACTCCTGCCCAGGTCTGCTCTGTGGTGTGCTGTCTTGTAAGTATACACATCAGCCACAGCGGGGACATGTGCAAGTAGAAGAGTCAGTGTCCAAAGGAGTGAACGAGATTCTAATCTGTACCCTTCTCTTCTCTGCCCTTCTCTCCAACCACCTAAACAACCCAGTGAGGCAGCCAGACCTTCTCCGCACGTGGGCATTCTGCTAATATACGTAGACATGTTGTAACTAATAAATAATGTGCTGTGCCATATAACTCTATATTATAGTACACATGGGATATACTAACTCCCATGGGTTTAGTAAAGGTGGTGGTAAATGCATATTGTGCCCCAAACCCGGGTACAGTGCTGGGCACAGGAGCCGCACCGCCGCCTGTAAATGTATTTATAGGAAGAGACACATGACAGATGTTTCACATGGAGCTGACGTGGCTGCTGCAAATGTGGGTCAGGGCGAGCCATTGCGCTGCTGCCCTCAGACATTGCTGAGTGGAGGGCTCCTCTCCACTGCCAAGTACTCAAGGAAAACGATGCCGAGTGGACACCTCCTGGGCAGGAGGCACATCTGGGCAGTTGCTTGGGAACACACCCAAGTGAGGGCGGTGACAGACATCACCCTGCATAGGTAGCTCCGGCCCATCAGCGTGTGGCTTAGCCACTTTGTGGGTATTCAGTGTGTCCTTTCGGTCTAATGCTTATCTCACATGGGTTCCAGAGTTTCCCACATTGCTATACTGTGTGAAAAATAATTTTCACCTTAACCTTGACCAAAAATCCAGGAATTCCACCAATTAAAAAACACCCATGAATTCAGTGGCTGCAGGGTTTTCAAATTGTGCTCCTAGGACAGGGGTGGGCAAACTTTTTGACTCGAGGGCCACAATGGCTTCTTAAACTGGACCGTGGGATGTGGGATAATCCCACAACGGTCTGTGGGATAACCACGTCCAGTCTGGATGGCAGCCTTTGGTCCTCCTTGAGGGCCCAGTGTGCATTACTATTATTTCAACTTGGCATTGAAAAGGCCCCTAAAAGTGGTTATCTAGTTTATAGTGGGAAGATGCTTTTGTCAAAGGAAATCCTCCCTGGAAGCCAACCCACAATTCAGATGAACCCTGAGCAGTTGGTGCCCCCAGGTATGGCCCTATAGGGCTTGCTCTTTCCTCATAAGCTCCTAGGAGAGCCGTGGGCAAACTATGGCCCGGGGGCTGGATCTGGCCCGTTTGGCTGTTGTATCCGGCCCGAGGAGCTGAAAGAGCAGAGGGTTCTCTTGCTCTCCCCTCCGCTCCTTCACCAGCAGCCCAAGATGAGAGTGCCAGCATGGTCAGGTTGCTTTTGTTCCGGCCCTCCGGTCCAGTTTCAGAACCCATTGTGGCCCTCGAGTCAAAAAGTTTGCCTATCCCTGTCCTAGGAGCACAATTTGAAAACCATGCAGCCATTCCCCAATACTAAATTAATCCCTCACTTACTAACCCAACCTTTCTCAAGTACCTACTGTGTGCTGGGTGCAGGTGAGGCAGCAGGTAGCAGGAGAGGGAGGGCTTCTCTGCAATGGGCAGACAGGAGTTCAGATGGTGGCAAGTGCTGCGAAGCAAGTAGAACAGGCGCTGTGACTGGGCCAGGCGGTGGCTGCTGCAGACAGGGGATCAGGAATGACTCTGGGGATGTGAGGCATGAGCTGAGAGTAGAAGGACGCCCTGGAAGGAGGCCTGATTCTGACCAGCGGGGAAGCGGCCTCGAAGAGGCGAGTGACTTTCCCAGGTCACACGCAGGGAGGAGGCCGAGCTGGGACTTGACCCCGGGTCTCCAGGCTTCCTGCCAGGGCTCTTTCCTTTCACAATGTTTACCAAATGGCTGCTGCACTCAAAGAAGTCGAGGTGACTGGTGACATCCAAGGGCTGACCAACCACCAACCACATCCTGGTGTTTGGGGCTGTCTGTCATGACTCTTGACCCCCTCCCTGCCCTCCTCAGCCTGTTACAGCGGGGGCTCTGAAACCCAGAAGACAGCGCCCCGCAGATGTCCTCCCTGGCCCCTGCCTGGTTGGGAAAGCGTCCTCCTCTCCTGGCTCCCCGGCTGGCTGCACACTGGAAAATGCTCCTTGCTGCTTCCATTGTTGGCAGAGGGCACACTCGAGACGAGGGTCTAGACCAGGGGTGGGCAAACTTTTTGACTCGAGGGCCACAATGGGTTCTTAAACTGGACTGGAGGGCCGGAACAAAAGCAACCTGACCATGCTGGCACTCTCATCTTGGGCTGCTGGTGAAGGAGCGGAGGGGAGAGCAAGAGAACCCTCCGCTCTTTCAGCTCCACGGGCCAGATATGGCCCGTGGGCCGTAGTTTGCCCACGGCTGGTCTAGACTCAGAGCCTCCTGGCTCACCTGGAGGAAGACTCCCTGGAAGTCATGCTGCTCCAGGGCTCTGACTCAAAGGCCACCCACCCAGGCTGGGCCGTGCTGCAGCGGCATTCACACACACCACCGCGCCACCGGCTGCAGTCAGAGTGCTTCGAGGCAGACACCCCCAGTGTCGGTGATATCGTTGGATATCACCGGGAGCAGCATGCAAATGGCTCCCTCTTTGACCTGCAAACAAACAGCTCCTGGCCCCCAAGTGTTGCCCACGCCTCCCAGGTGGCACCAGTGGACCCAGCATTCACCCTTTGCCCCGAGAGCCTGCTATCAAAGCACTTTCCAGGCATCAGCTAATTGGCGCCTCAGGAGGCAGGAAGGGCAGCGGTTACTAGTTTTGCACTGGAAGCAACTGGACCCCAGAGTGACCGGTGCAGGGAAGTCCACACTGGCCAAGTAACAACCACTGACTTTTGATTCAGACCCAGGTCTCCGGACTCCACCCGCAGAGTCTTTCCCCTGGAATCCAGCTGCCCACAAGTTAAACACAGACCATCCGCTCTGGCCTAACACCACCTTCCTTCTCTTTACCCTCTGCCCTAGAGCACACAGAGGAGTTTTGCCAGAAGCTGCCGCTCCTCTCCAGCCACGCCTGCCTCACCACGCGTGCCAACCTGCCGGGGCACCTATTCCCGTACACGGCCACTCTGACCCAGTTGAGATGTTCTCCTGTCCAACCCGAGACCTCCTCCCTTTTATATTTCCCAGCCTGTTTATGCATGTGAACACTGCACATATCACTGGTGAAAACGGTACACTCTAGAACCTTCCACACCTTCCTTGTTTCCATATGGAACTAATCAACTTCAAGCACAGTGACAGGGTCTGCTGCACCATGTTCCCCAGGACACCCCTGCGCCCATGGGACTGTGCACAGCCCTGCACCGGCAGTCAGGTGCTGAGGACAGCCCTGGACACACTGGAGGCCCACCAGCCGTTGGCATTTCGCAAACCCTGCTCTACATGGGGAGCAGAGCCAAGAACTGCAAAATTGTAGTTAGAATCACGCTGGACCTGTCACCTCACTCTTAAAAGCCAGCGACGGGAATTCAGGTGGACAAAGAGAATGGCAATTTGAAGAGGAGCAGCTATGCACTGAGCAAGCTGGGCAGCACAGGGCACTGACAGGCCCAGAGCTCTCCCAGACCCGCGTGAAGAAATCAGAGCGCAGTTCTGGGCACAGATGCTGGGGACCCCGTACAGACACCAGTGCTGACACACATCCACCCTGAATGTCCCCAGGATTCCTGCCCTACTCCTAACCAGAAGTCAGCTTGCTCCCGCCCGCCAAGGCCCTCTGCGGTCCAGCTCCGGGGACTGGGGGGAGAGCGGCGGGACAAGGCAGGGAAAGTGGGGCGCTTCCTCCCCGCGACCCGCGGGCCTCGCGGGGACGCCCTCCTCCCCGTGCGCCCCAGCCCCGCGGGCCCTCCGGAGCCCGGGGCACCGCACTTACCGGCCGCGGGGCACAGGGCTCGGTCGCAGCCAGGGGAGCGGAGCCTGGAGGTGGAGCGGAGGCTCGGAGGGCCGCCCCCTGCCCGGCTGCCCGCTGCGCTCCTGACCTCCCCCCGGAGAGGGTCTGACCGGGTGAAGGCGGTGCGCTCGGAGCCGGAGCCCTTGGCCCTTCCGGCCGGCCCGCGCCCTGCCCGCCCCGCCCCGCTCCCCGCGCCCACCCTCCCCTCCGCGCCCCCTCTGCTCCCAGGCTCGCTCGCTCCCAGCCGCCGGGGGCCGGGCTCCCCAGAAGCCCTGGGCGGCAGCGTCTTTGTTTGGGACTTGGCCTTTCTTCAATTCACAGCACACAGAGCGAGTTCAGCCAGAGTGAGAGGCAGCTGTGCGGTTGCCTGGGGGACTCTTGTTAGGAAGTGTTGGGACGGACTGGGGTCTGGCGGCTTCCAGATCGCCCATCTGCCCTTAGCCCCCTCCCCACCCCAGGCTTCTCTCAGGCCTTGCTGCCCCCTAGGTCGGCTCTGGTGGAGCCGGGAATGAGCAGGGGGCTGGGAGAAGCTGGCCTTCCAGGGCTCCAGACTCTAGGGACTAGCATGTGTGATCACCTTCCATCTCCTCCTTTTCTCCCCACAGACAGCGCAGGGAAGACTACAGTCACTGCCCTGTCCCTAGGAGAGTGCCACTGACCATCAGCCCCACTCCCCCAGGGCAGGGA
This sequence comes from Vespertilio murinus, assembly GCA_963924515.1. Lineage (NCBI taxonomy): Eukaryota > Metazoa > Chordata > Mammalia > Chiroptera > Vespertilionidae > Vespertilio > Vespertilio murinus. The sequence goes on from OZ004707.1 coordinate 109,812,108, forward strand.
GAACCCAGATCTCTTCCTAGACCCTGGACAAGGAAGACCAGGCAGAGAGCCCATCTGCCTGTGCCCTGGCAGAGGGCAGGGGCAAAGCTACCTGTGGCAGGCTCTGACCCAGCAGCCGGCAGGCATGTGTTATTTCCAAGAGCAACAAAGGCCTGTGCTTTTCCAACCATGCTCTTTTGAAACTTGGCCGAAGTGAGCAGGTTACCCATTTACCCGGCTGCTGGGACAGGGAAGCTGGTGAGGCAGGAGAGCTGACAGGGAAGGCATGGGAGCACCAGCCTTCTCAACACCCAGGCGGATGAGAAAGGATTAGCAGAGGAGACGTAAACTGGGGGTCTTGAAAGGAGATGATTGCAAGTGTCCCTGTGAGAGGAAGACCTGCAATGGGGAGGGGGTGACTATGGAAGGGGCAGCAGAAGGCTGAAGAAGGGAGGGTGGTGGTGGGAGTCGGAGGAGGACCGGGACGATGTGAAGCTGAGAGAAGATGAGATGGGGAGAGTGTAGACGAGGGAGAGAGGGCTGGGTTGAGGACAGAGCCGTGGTCTAGCAGGCAAAGCAGCCAATGAAAGGAACTGAGACCATCCAGGAGGGTCAGGGCTATGCAGGGCACCAGTGCTCCTGAGAAGAGGGTGTGTTCAATAGGAACCCACACTGCAGGGATACCCAAGAGGAGGGTCCTTGGGGACTTCCGAGAGAATTATTTTGGTGGCGGGAAGCATGAGCCGATTGCCCCTCCTTGGGGACATCTGAGTATGCAGGGTCCAAAGGCACATCCCTCTGCTTCTGCTCCAGAGGCTCCTGAAGGGCTCTTTTCCCAGTTCCAGAGCTTCCCAAGGAATTAGCTGAGGCTTGTGTGGAAACGGCATCTCAGTGCAGGTTCACTCTCTGCCCAGGCCCATTTCCTCCCTGTCTTACCAGTGTGTCCCCAGGCAGGTCCCAACAGACCGCCTGCATGCTGATCTCCACCTGCATTTCCATGCAGCGTCTGTTTTCCAGAAATCCAACCTGAGATATACGGTCACTGAGAAAGGGGGAGTGAAAGAAAGAAAAGGTGGGATGGCTTGGTAAGGTATATAAATATGGAATCCCTATGTTGTACTCCTAAAACTAATGTAATATAGTGTATGGGCTATAATTAAAAACAATTTAAAAAAAACATAAAGAAAAATAAAAGAATAGGTAGATGGTGATAAGACAGCATGAACAGCCACACCAGCATTAAGGAGACCAGACATAGCAACATGGTGGGAAGAGGCCTGCGCAAGCACAGAACATGGCCTTGCCCTTTGACCTTCCTACAAGACCTTTAATGAAGCAGACCCCCAATGCAGACCTGGACCTCTCACTAAGCAGTTTTAAGAGACAGAGATTGTCAGAAAAAGTGAGGTGGTGTTAAAGGGAAAGACAGAAATGGGCGGGAGAGGAGGGTTATTCATAGGAGAATATGATTGCAATAGTCCTGTGAAAAGAAAGACCCATAAGTTTGCAAAAGACAGTAGAAGAGAGAAGGGTGTGCATTTTATGCTCCCAGCACATCTGAATTCAAACACTAACTTTTCATTGAAACACCTGATCTATATTTAGATTTGATAACATTCATGGTTGAAAAATAGATTTACAACCAAAGACATTGTATGCATATATGCATAACCCAATGGGCACAGAAAACAGGGTGCTGAAGACCTGGGCGGGGGGGGGGGATGCGAGGGCTGGCTTGAGGGGTCAATGGGGGAAATAAAAAAGAAAAAGAAAAGAAAAGTAGATTTACAAACCTAAGTTGCTGCATACATACTTATGCTTTCTAGTACTGACTCAATGTTAAGGAAGTTTATATTAATTAAACCTAATTGAAATAAAAAAATGTTAGTCCTTCAGTTGCACTTAACATATCACATGTGACTAGCAGTTGTGCATCAGACCACAGGTCTGGAATATGGATTCCTAGACTTCTGTATTTGTGTCTTTGTTATGTCCTCACTGTCTGTGAAAAAAATGGACCCCCAACCACCCACCAAGTGCTACTCCACTAACAAGATCCTAATCTGTTCCATCTTATTTCACAGAAAGCTCTGAAGACGAGGGAGGTTGAAAATCCAACATCTGTGGAAGGGAAATGGGGGTTTGGCTTGGACTAAATGAGGAGTGAGGAAAATGAGATATGAGTTGGAAGTATTCCATCCTGATTGTTACTCCGTGTTCACACGAGGAATCTGTGGTTTCCTTCCCAGCCGGGTGCTCGGGAGACTGCACGGATGGCGCACAGCACAGCTCTCCATGGCGCCATCACCCGGTTTAGTAGTTCCCCTTGAGCTCTGAGCACTGACTGAGTCCAAAACACTTGGGTGTGGCTGCTAGGTCTGGTCCTCATTTCCTGCATTGCAAAATGGGAAAGTAATCCCTTATTTGAAGGAACAATGGGAGGGAATTGGTGAAATCCCAGCTGTGAAGCTACAGGGAAGGAGGAGTGTTCGTCCCAGACTTCGAGGCCATGCCCGCATCTGCCTGTGGCACATCTTCTGCTCCCAGCGGGGTGCTGGCAGCCTCTGCTCTCAGGCCGCTCTCAGGCACTGATTGCTTGCCTTACATCTGACAGATCGGGGGGGGGGGGGGGAGGGTGCTGGGGTGATGGAGGTTCTAGAGATGCCTTTAGAGATGTAGAAAGAATTCCCTCCTTTGCTCTGAAAGGTCCTACATCTATTAGTTGGAGGAGGTCGAGGTTAGATCTGGTGGGACCCCCACCGCAGTACAAGGTCTAATCACTTTGCTTCTTAGCAACAGTATTTATAGCCATGTCTAGAAATGGAGTCACACAGATGGAGATCTCTCTCTCTCTCTCTCTCTCTCTCTCTCTCTCTCTCTCTCTCTCTCACACACACACACACACACACACACACACACACCCCAATGAGTATGATCTGGTATTGCTATATTGCTGGCATCCTTAGGATAAATGGCACATTAGCTTAATATTCATGTTGTACCTTAAACCCTCACAGGTCAGGAAATGTAAAACTTGGATTTCTCCATCCTCTGTGTACAAGTCTGTCTTTCAAAAACAATGTCTAGTCACTACCCAGGAGGGCTGCACGGAAATGAAGGTTCCCTTGACATCCTCTGCTCATGCCTCCTTGACACTCACGCTTGAGTAAGCTGCCATCTTGATGTGGCCCTGATAAGGTCTCAGTGTATAGACTCTGAGCCTCCCCAGGAAAGACAGTGTGTCCTGAGAGGTAGAAACACGCAGGTAGAAAGCACTCCCCTCCGCACACACAGCACACAGCTGTCCAGCTCTGCCTGTTTCCCTATCTTTACACTGGGGGGAAACTCATGAAATTTTTTTCTTCCATCTTAATGGAAACTGGCCATGCCTTCTTCATCCCTATAAAAAACAGAGCTAAAAAAAAAACAAAAAAAAACCACCAAACAACAACAACAACAACAAAAAACCCCCTAAAAAACAAAAAAACAAACTAAAAACAGAGCTACACAGGTTCTGGTCAGCATCTTTTCCTCTTCCAGTTAAATATTGACTCGTTAACATTAGCTGGAATTCAAACTTCATTTAACTATGAACTTAATGACTGAATTTACTAATTTCTGCAACAATGCCCGGTATTTAGTAGGAGGTGGCAAAGAAATGATTGTTGAATTGAACCTCACGGTCCCAGGTATAATTCCCATGAAAGACGTGACATCAGAAGTGGGAGTTTTTCAGTTGTAAGGCATAGGTCCAATGACTCCAAGAACATTAGTTGCACTAATTTGTGCTTGAAATAATTATTGATCTTCTTTAACAGTGTTAAAAGCATTGCTCCGGTGTCCAATTGCTTGTCATGCTCTCCTGGGATGCTACATAAAGGACTTACAGCTTGGTTCTTTCCCAGGAGAACATTATTCAAAGCAAGACATAGAAAACACATTTGGGTACAGAAAACCCAAGTACAGGCAGCCGAGCAAATAAATAAACAGCATGCACAATGACACAGCAGTTACAGGTGGACTGCTTTGGTAAGTGCAGCAGACCTGCCCATCTCGCTCTCCTCTGAGTTCTCAGAGCCTGCTCTGTAACGGCATAGGCTCTCCTCCTCTGCTCTGTAACGGCACAGGCTCTCCTCCTCTGCTCTGTAATGGCACAGGGTCCCGGGAACACACCAGGGAGGAAGAGAGCCTTTGGGTTTTCTGGAGCATCTATGTTAAGATTTATATTTTAGGAATGAGGTTTTTAATATTTAAAAAAGTATAACATCTGTATATCTCACTGTAGAAGATTCTATCACTAACATGTTAAAGAAGAAAGTAAAATTACCTGAAATCTTAGCTATCAGAGAAAATCATCATATTTTTTTCTGTGTGAGTGTATGTGTGTGTACATGTGTATGTGTGTATAACCTGATTTATTTCACTTTAGAATATATTCTAATCATCTTTTTATTTCAATAAATTTAAGAACACGTTAATTATTTTTATGTAAAATATGGATGTACTACAGCTAAATAACTAACCCCCTATTTGTGGATATTTAGAATGTTTTCAATTTAAAAAATATTTTACAATGTGGTCATGAAACTTTTTTTTTCACATATATTCTTGCCTACTTATTTAACCATTTTTTGTTAATTCTCACTGAAGGATATTTTTTCATTAATTGTTTTTTATTTTTGTTGTTGTTTTATAGAGAGTGGAATGGAAGGAGGGAAGACGAGAGAGAAAGAGAGAGAAATGTCCATGTGAGAGAGACATTCAATTGGTTGCCTCCCACAAAGATGACAGCTTTTCCCCGGGGGCCATGCCTATCTGCAAACTTTTGTGGAGGCCTGGGAAGGGCAGGCCTGACTGGCCAGCTATTCTGAATGATTGAGCCTGTAACACTGAGGAGGGTCCCAGGCTCCCTCCTCCACATAAATTTTATCACTCAGAACTTGGAGAATGACTCTTATCTTGAGTAGTTTATCGCACTCATGTTTGGCTTGAAGTTTTAAAAATTCTTGATTCTTCATCAATCCAATTCTTAAAATAAAAATCACCCTCAATATTTTTAGTGTACAAGTAGCATCCTTCCTTGATTTTCAGCAATGTTATAGATCAGATTATTTCTGTTATTTCTCTTTATATATATATTTTATTGATTTTTTTTACAGAGAGAAAGGGAGAGGGATAAAGAGTTAGAAATATCAATGAGAGAGAGAGAAACATCAATCAGTTGCCTCCTGCACACCCCCCACTGGGGATGTGCCCTCAACCAAAGTACATACCTTGGGACTCTTCAGTTCTCAGGACAATGTTCTATCTACTAAGCCAAACCGATCAGGGCTATTTCTGTTATTTCATAGGACTTTCAGAAGGGGTGGGTGGGATGCAGAGACTGGTATCCAGTCTGTATATTTTTCTCATACCCAGTCATCATACTAAATGCATTTTTCATATTAAAATAAACACTGATATATCATCTATACTAATAAAAGCCTAGGTGGCATCTCATCCTAGCAAGATGACCACCCCCATGTCATCACAAGATGGCTGCCACAAGATAGCCAGCAGGGGAGGGCAGTTGGGGTGAACAGGCCTGGAGGGGAAGGCAGTTGGGGGCGACTAGGCTGGTAGGGGAGGGCAATTGGGGGTGATTGGGCTGGCAGGGAAGAAGATATTAATCAACCTGGCAGGGGAGTGGTTATGGAGTGATCAGCCTGGCAGGCAGAAGTGGTTAGGGGAAATCAGGCAGGTAGGCGAGTGGTTAGGAGCCAGCAGTCCCAGATTGTTAGAGGACATCCCAAGAGGGGTCCCATATTGTAGAAGGTGCAGTCTGGGCTGAGGGACATATCCTAATGCACAAATTTCATGCACTGGGCCTCTATATATATAATAAAGAGTTAATATGCAAATGGTTGTCACCCCTTGTGCTCTTGTGTGGTAACTGTTCAGACACTCAACACTGGGGAGAGAGAAATGGGGACCAGCCAGGCATAAATGAGCTTATGAGAGAGGAATGGACACCAACCAGGCTGCGGCCTGGAAGAGGGACAAGCTGTCCGCCCCGTGATCCCAGGCACCTGCGGCCCAGGTGAAGCCGCCTGCCCATGGTCCCCTGCGGATACAACCAGCTCGGGTGAAGCTGGCTCAGGTCCTGAGTGCCTGCGGCTAGCCAGAGGGAGGGAAGCCCATGTCCTGGGTGCCTTCGACTGGCCAGAGGAGGGAATCCTGGGTCCCAGGTGCAGGGTATGGCAGAGGCAGTTAGAGGTGATCATGCCTGCAGGTGACCAGTTAGGGGCAATCAGTCAGGCAGAGGGGTTAGGGGCAATCAGGCAGGCAGGCAGGCAGGCGAGCAGTTAGGAACCAATGGTCCCGGATTGTGAGAGGCAGTTGGACTCCCCCCAAGGGGTCCCCAATTGGAGAGGGTGCAGGTACGGCTGAAGGACCTGCCCCATGCACAAATTTTGTGCACCAGGCCTCTTGTTAAGAATAATGCAAAATATGTATGCATTTTTCAATGACACAGAAACCATCAAACAAATTATATGATTGTGGAGGATTGCTAGGGATACTTTGAGGACAAATTTTGAAGTTCAACTAAAAAAGAATTTTGACTACTTTAACACTTCTCTCTCTCTCTCTCTCTCTCTCTCTCTCTCTCTCTCTCTCTCTCTTTCTCTTTCCACCTTCACCTCTCTTATCCAATGAAATAAATCTGATAAAGACAAAAATGTACTATTAAGCCTTTCTTGTCTTCCAACTACAGGGCCAGCTTTATAGGTTTGCACATAAGGCCCAATGCATAAAAGAGGCCTGCCCTTCACTTAAGGGTCTGCTACTGCTGTCCTAAAATTCTTAATTCACACAACTGGGTGACTGATCCTGAATATAGGCTTTACTTAGCAGAGCCTGGTCATTGATATTTCTGCAAAAATACTTAGAAAGTGTTATGCATTTTTCACCCAAATTAAAAGATTAAGGATTGTGATATTTTGCTGACTCCAAAGAGAACTCCATCATGTATACCTTCAGAATAATCTCACCTTTCTGCAGGGGTTGGGTGAGGGGTTGAACTTGGGGAAAAGAGTATGAACAGAATCCAGTCCATTAGTATTCTTTTGTGAGATGGCCTCACCTTCACTTATTGATATTCTTTTATTCTCACTTTTCTCTCCAGCCATATTCCAGCTTGCAGGTTAGTACACAAAACTTATTCTGTCTCTCACACAATGGTCCGCATTGCTTCAAATACCCTTCCCAACCTATGCACGTGATGAGCTCCTACTTGATCTTCAGCCTTTGCTTAGTTATAACCCTTTTAAGGAACCCCCTTCTTGTCTCTCCAGGCTGAGCCAAGTGCCTTGCTCTATTGACCTCATGTCTCCAGTGAGGACTTAATCATGGAGCTGGAATTCTTATGTACTTCTTTTCCACTGGATTAGTGGTTTCCAACATTTTTGTGTGTATTCACTAATTTTTGTGTGTGTGGCACACTTGAAAGTATTGAAACACTGAAGAACATTAAACAAGTCAAGAATAATGCAAGGCAATTACTGCTGTAGTGTAACTGGGTCTCACAGCCACTATAACAGCATTGCTGTTATTGCACAATCATTTGGTCTCCCTTTAATGCTAGTTTGCTGTTCTAAGTGCATGCTCTTGTATATCTTACACATTACATTTTCTTATGCTCCAGTAAATACCAAGTTGGATAGATTTTACATCTCTCATCTTGGGTTTGTGTCCTATTTGACAGACTTTGCTAATATACATATTTCATTAGAGCAAAAATATGTGTTAGACACCGATTAAAGTCTGACAGCCCATCATGATCATCAGGATCAGTTACACAGGTTGCTCACTGTACCAGGGCCCTCAGCTGATGGGGCCAAGGGAGACCAATGGCCAGCGGTAATCTGTCAACAGATGATGTGCCCGCCACGCTGCACCTTCCCAGAAGGGGCCTCTTTTCCTGATTTGTGCAAAAGGTGCCATTTGGATGAATGGGTGCCCTGGGTCAGGACACCCCAGGGTGCTACAGCGATCACCAGGGAACTGCTGGAGAGCAAAGATTCTATTCATCTTTACATCTCCAGCATTTACCACTGTGCTGGATAATAACAGACATTAATAAATGTGGAATAAATTATAAAACAATCAAGAGACTGTGCTGATAGCATGTAACACAATTTGGGACTAGTCTAAAACATTATTAACATAAATTTCCCAAATCTAGTCTGCTGGGGCTCTGCCTTTTAAATGTGTTGGATACACTGGAGTGATGTGGTAAAATTACCCAGCCCGCACCTCCCCCCTCCTCTTCCGCCTCCCTCCCCCATCCGTCAGGTATCATATAGAGACCTGGATCCTTCCCATTTGTGCTGGGAGTGTTTGAAGCCCTTAGTCATTATTCATCAAATGTACTAATGTTTAAAGAAAGGAGGTGAGAACATACAGAGAGGTAAAGACCATCTATTCAATAAACGGTGTTGGGAAACTTGGACAGATACAAAAGAAAATGAAACTATACCATGTTTTTACACCATACACAAGAATAAACTCAAAATGGATTAAAGGCTTAAACATAACACTCAAAACTATAAAACTCCTGGAAGAAAACATAGGCAGTAAAATCTTGAACATTTCTCTTAATAGTATTTTTTTTCCTGATGTATCTCCTCTGGCAAGGGAAACAAAGGAATACATAAACCAATGGGATTATGTCAAATGAGAAGTTTTTGCACAGCAAAGGAAATCATCAAAAAAATTCAGAGACAACCTACTGAATGGAAGAACATATTCACCAATGATGCATCTGATAAGGGGTTAATACAAAATTTATAAAAAACTTTTACAACCCAGCACCAAAAATCAAACAATCTCATTAAAAATGGGTAAAGGACTTGAATAGGTATTTCTCCAAATAGGACATACAGATGGCAAATAGACATATAAAAAGGTGCTCAACATCATTAATCATTAGGGAATTAAAACCATAATGAAATATCACTTCACATCTGTCAGAATGGCTACCATCAATAAATCAACAAACAAACAGTTGGTGAGAATGTAGAGAAAAGGGAACCCTCATGCACTGTTGGTGGGAATGGAGATTGGTGCAGCAACTATGGAAAACAGTATGGAGGGTACTCAACATTTAAAAATGGAGCTGCCTTATGACTAGTGATTCCACTTTTGGATATATATTTGAAGAAGAAACCCAAAACAAAAATTCAAAAGTACATATGCAATCTTATGCTCATTGCAGTATTATTTACAATAACCAAGATATGGAAGCAATTCAAGTGCTCATCAATAGATGAGAGGATAAAAAAAGTGGGGGCACATATATACAATGAATATTACATAGCCATAAGAAAGAATAAAGTCTTACCTTTTGCAACAGTATGGATAGACCTAGAGAGTATTATTCTAAGTGAAATAAGTAAGTCAGAGAAAGACAAATACCATATGATTTCACTAATATATGGAATCTAAAGAAAAAATAAAACAGAAACGGATTCATAGATACAGAGAACAGGCTGATGTTTCCAGAGGGAACTGGGTGAAAAAGGTGAAGGGATTAAGCACTACAACTTGGTAGTTACAAAATAGTCACCAAATGTAAAGTACAGCATAGGGAATATAGTTAGTAATATTGTAATAACTATGTATGGTGCCAGGTGGGCACTGGAAATATCAGAGGGACCACTTTGTAAAGTGTATGATTATCTAATAACTATGCTGCACACCTAAATCTCATACAAAATAATATTGAATGTAGTAAACTGTAATTGAAAAAAAAATTAAAAAAGAGAAAGGAAGGCTGAGAGCTGCTGTGCCAACACACTTCCTTCTTACAAACAGGAAACCCGCAGTCTCTCTCCCTGCCCCGGTTCCTGCAGAGCACATGTGTGATGAGCAAGCAGAAATGAGCACTCACTGAGAATTTCAGTCCTAGAGCTGAAAGAAGGCTTAGAGGTCACGCAGTTCATTCTTTTTTTATTATTTATTTTTTTATTTTCTTTATTTACTTTGTATTGTTGAATTTTTTTTCAATTTAATATTTTTTTTTATTAAGGTATTATCTGTGTACATAGCTTACCATTGCCCCCCCCCCTCCCATTTATGCCCTCCCTCCCCAGAGTTCTGTGTTCGTTGGTTGTATTTATGTTTATGCATACCAGTCCCTTGGTTGTTCTCCTATCTCCCCCCAGGTCTCCTTCCCCTCCCTGCTGTCATTTGACAATCTGCTTGTTTTATGGTGACCATCTCAGGACCCCATGAATAGAGTCCGCTCCTCATTTGGCAGTCTGCTTGTTTTATGGTGACTATCTCAGGACCATAGGAATAGAGTCTGCTGCTCCTCTGGTTTTCACCGACCCTTCCCCTGGGTCCCACTGCTTCCCCTGGGACACACGGCTCGCCCGGGGCACTCGGCCCCATGGGACACTCGGCTCACCCGGGTCACTGGGCCCCATGGGATACTCGGCTCAGCTGGGGCACATGGCCCCCTGGGACACATGGCTCACCCGGGGCACTCGGCCCCCTGGGACACTCGGCTCATCCAGGGCACTCGGCCCCCTGGGACACACGGCTCACCCGGGAAACCCTTCCCCTTTGGGGGGTACGGCTCACCCGGGGCACACAGCCCCCTGGGACACTCGGCTCACCCGGGGCACTCGGCCCCCTGGGACACTCGGCTCTCCCGGGGCACTCGGCCCCCTGGGACACTCGGCTCACCCGGGGCACTCGGCCCCCTGGGACACACAGCTCACCCGGGGCACTCGGCCCCCTGGGACACACGGCTCACCTGGGACACCCTTCCCCTTTGGGGGGTACGGCTCACCCGGGGCACTCGGCCCCCTGGGACACTCGGCTCACCCGGGGCACTCGGCCCCCTGGGACACTCGGCTCACCCGGGGCACTCGGCCCCCTGGGACACACGGCTCACCCGGGACACCCTTCCCCTTTGGGGGGTACGGCTCACCCGGGGCACATGGCCCCATGGGACACTCGGCTCACCCGGGGCACTCGGCCCCTCTAGGGTGTTGGGGTCGCATATTGGAGGCACCATGCTAGCTCCTTGCTAGCATGGCGGGCAGGCTGGGACAGCTGCAGTTGGGCTGAGTTGGGGGGACCAGCTGGGCAGGCGGGGGGACCACCTTCAAAGGTGTCTCATTCGGTGTGGGAGCGGAGCAGCTGCAGACATGGAGGCTAAGTTCTGAGGTCGCCCACTCCCTGAGCCCAAGGCTTGGTGAGCTCTGTTCTCAGTGGATTTCCTTTATTCACGGCGGCAATGGCGGGTGGTGGTGCCAGGTGCAGCAGTGACGGTCGCTCCTGTGGTTCAATTACCACTGTAGTTTTAAAGTTCACATGGCAGTGGTGGCGAGAGCTTTGGCTCGGCCATGCGGCATAGGAGGAAGGGCTCGCCTGGGCGGCTAATGGAAGGCGCTGTGCCATTTCCTCACCAGCGCGCTTCATCTCCCTCCCAGCATGGTGGGTGTGCTGGAAAGATTGTGGGCGGGCTGTGATGGCTGCATGGGGAGAGTCTGCCTTCAATGGTGTCCTCTTTGGTGCGGATGTGGAGCTGCTGTGAATGCAGAGGCTAATTTCTGAAGCCACACTCTCTGTGAGCCCGGGGCGTAGTGATCTCTGATTTCGGTGGATTCCCATTCTTGGGGCGGCAGCGATGGTAGCTCCTGTGGCTCAATTTCCCTTATAGTTTTAAAATCCGCATGGCAGTGTCTGATGCTTTGGCCTGGCCATGCGGCAGTGGAGAGAGGATTCTCTGGGTCTGCCAATGGAAGGCACAGCGCCAGCACAGCGCGCGCGATGGCCTGGCAGAGCAGGCAGCGGGTGGTGGCAGCGGTGGAGGCTGCGGGATCCACGGGTGTGGTGCAAAGGCAGGGCCGAGCCAGTCGTGGGTGGTGGAGAGTCCCTGCGATGTCTTAGTCTTTCAGACTTAGTGAAACGCTTCCCCTGAGCCAGGAGAAGCAGCACCACAAATATTGGCCAGCTCAGTGCTGCCCCCTCTACAGGTGCACCCAGTTCATTCTTATTCATAATCAAGAGACTGAGACCTAGAGAGGAATGTGCTATCACACAATTGTTGGTAGAACAGCAACTAGAACCCAGATTAATTAAGACTACCTTCCTCCTGCAAGCCGTGTGTATGCCTTCCCATCCTTCCTTTTATTCAGGTCTATAGCAGTTCTCTCCTCCCCCATTCCATGAGCCAATTGCCTTGGTCATCCCCTAATCCTACTCTAAGAGATGACAGAGCCAAGCCCAAGGAAGGGTGGGAATAGAAAATGGCCTAAAGGATGATCTTGTCTTGAAAGTGCACGAAGCTGGCCTGTGCCTCTGTCTGGAGACATCACATTGACACTGCCAGATTTTGTGCGAATAAAGAGTGCTGCCTGGCTGCTGTGGCTCAGTGGTTGAGTGTCAAACCATGAACCAGGAAGTCACTGGGCATGGGGGTGGAGGGGGAGGATGTCCCTCAGCCCAGCCTGCACCTCTCCAATCTGGGATCCCTTGAGGGATGTTGGACTGCCTGTAAACTGGCAGTTGGACATCCCTCTCACAATCCAGGACTGCTGGCTCCCAACTACTCACTTGCCTGCCTATCTGCCTGATTGCCCCTAACCATTTCTGCCTGCCAGCCTGATCACCCCCTAACCACTCCCCTTCCAGCCTGATTGACACCTAACTGCTCCTCTGCTGGCCCAATTGCCCTTAACTGTCTTCACCTGCAGGCCTGGGTCCCCCCAACTGTCCTCCCTTGCAGACCTGGTCTCCCCCAACTGCCCTCCTCTGCTGGCCATCTTGTGGAGTATATCTTGTGTCCACATGGGGGCAGCCATCTTTGACCACATGGGGTGGCCATCTTGTGTGTTGGAGTATTGGTCAATTTGCATATTACTCTTTTATTAGGTAGGATACACACACACACACACACACACACACACACACACACACACACTAGGGGCCCAGTGCACAAAATTCATGCACTGGGGAGGAATCCCTCAGCCCAACCTGCCCCCTCTCACATACTGGGAGCCCTTAGGGGATGTCCTATGGATGGCTTAAGCCTGCCCCCCATTGGGAGCAGACCTAAGCCACAGTCTGGCCTCCCTTTGTTTGAGGTGACCGGGCTGATCAGGGGAAGGTGCTAGCCCCATCACCCCGCTGCTGCAGCCACTGCCAGTCACCACAGCCACCAAAGTATTTTCATCAACATGGACTCTAGCCCCTCACCATGAAAAAATGACAACTTTCTTTAAGCATTTTCAAGATGTGTGTTTCATAGGATAGGACATTTCTTTTTCTTTTTTTAAAATATATTTTATTGATTTTTTATAGAGAGGAAGGGAGAGGGATAGAGAGTTAGAAATATCAATGAGAGAGAAACATTGATCAGCTGCCTCCTGCACACTTCCTACTGGGTATGTGCCCGCAATCAAGGTACATGCCCTTGACCGGAATCAAACCTGGGACTCTTGAGTCTGTAGGCTGATACTCTATCTAGTGAGCCAAACCAGTTAGGGTGGATATGACATTTCTTTCTTTATTTTTCATTTTATCCTCACCTGAGGATATGTTTCCATTGATATTTTCCCCTTCCCTCCAATCCCAAGCTCAGCCCCTTCCCAAGCCAAAAGCCTCCGCCCTCCACCCCAGGTTTAGGCTTGGGAAGGGTTATCACTCCCCCCCCCCCCCTTTTGGTTTAATGGCTGCAACCTGAGCACTCGGCATTAGGTGTGCGTTTAAACCAGATATAAATTATATAAATGGTCTTTTGCGTCACCCATGACTCTTTTTATAAGCGATGGAGCAGACAACCAGGGGATTAATATATTTTCCAATGGACATGGGTTTCCTAAATGAATAACATTACTATAAATTCTATTATACCTCATTTTTACTTCACTGCATAATTCACGATCCCGTCTTATACATAGTGATTTACAGTTTGTCTGTCTTACCTTTGTGTGGAGAAATGTTGTTAAAGGAGTTTTTATTTTGCTCCTTTGACGTGAGTGTTAATAAAACTAGGCCTGCTCTGCCCAACTTCAGAGGATGTTCATACTGGAGGGAAGTGAAGGCGGCCCTGGGGGTGGGGGTGATCTTTCCAGGGCACCCAGAAGGATCTTTTCAAAACTTAAATGAGAGCACGGCATTCATGTGCTTCACACCCTCCAGTGACCTCTCATTGCACTGAGAACAAAAACAAATCCCTCCCATGGCCTACAGGCCCGAGAGGATGTGCCCTGGCCTGTCTCCTATCTGGTCACTTCTCTCCCTCCCCAGCTCAGTGGACTCAGGCTCCAGAACCTTCTTTCTCTTGTATTGTTGTCTGCCCAGACGTTTCTTCCTCCCCATCCTTGCCCAGCTGTGCTCTCTCATTATTCAGTTCCTGACTTACACATCTCCCCCAGGAGATCACTTCTCTGACCCCAGTTCTAAGGTACACCCCTGATCACTCTCCGTTAACATCTTTCTGTTTGTCTTTCCGTAGAACTCATCGCTATCTGATATCTGATAGTTTCTTGTTCTTCTGGTCGCCCCACTAGAATACAAGTGCCATGAGAACTGGGTCATTATCTTTCTTGTTCTTTGCTGCATTCCCAGCTCAAATCAGTGCTGCGCCCATAGTAGATGCACTAGAAATATTTGCAGATGAACGAATGAGAGCCCACAGGCAGAGTTGCTGGCATGGTTTCCCAGCCTGGCCCGAGGTTGACCTGGAGAGTCCGTTTGAGAACTTGGAAAACAATAGGAGCATGCAAGTGGCCTGGAAGTTACGAGGTCTGACTCCTAGACTTTTTTCTTATTCTCAGCACTAGCTTCTTTCCCAGGGTCTCCATTTCCTCATCTGCCCTGTGAGGGAATTGGATGGGGCCATCTCTGAGGTCACACCTGGTGGATTTTGTGCCCTAGTGCTCTACCCTTCAAGCACAGAGGCCAGCTGCCTAGGGGAGCAAAGCCTTGGGGTAGCCGCAGCTGCAAAACCTTCTCATCAGAGGCTCCTGATATTGAAGGAGATGCCTGACTCTTTTGGCTTGAAACGGGGAGTTAAGCAGCAAACAGCACGGTTGGAGGCAGTGAGGTGTACCGGAAGGTTACTGGCACCAGATGGACCTGCGTTTGTGCCTGGGCTCCTTGTTTACCAGCTGGATGACCTTGAACATTTTCCTAACGAGAATGCTTGTCCCTGCTCGCAGTGAAGCTTACAGAGAAACTGAATAGAAGTCAAATCCCTTCCCATCACCTTAGGAAGTTCAGCGTGACCATGGGAATGCCGGGCCTGGGTCACAGAAGCCAGCCTGCAGGCAGTTCTCACCCATGTCAGCAGCGGCTGCAGGGCTGGGGCAGCCAGAGTGAAAATGGGAGATGGGCTTAGCTCCGAGACGGAAAACCAAAATAACTCATTTGTGAGAACTGCAAAATAGCTTATTTGCGTTGCACCAGAGCAAATAGAGAGATGACTGTGCAGAACTGGAAAGAAGAGTAGTGTGTTTATCACGGTTTCCTGGGCAAACCTCATTTGCATTCCTAGAGAGTGCGGATCGCAGTGTTCTATGAAATGAAGTTGTGCCCTAGGTGGTGTCCTCGATGGTTAGGGTGTCGGCTCACAGACCAAAGGGTTGCATGTTCCATCCCTGGCCCAGGTTGCAAGGCCTGTATCAATGTATATCTCTCACATCACTCATCTCTCTCTCTCTCTCTCTCTCTCTCTCTCTCTCTCTCTCTCTCTCTCTCTCCTCTTTCCTCCCTCCCTCCTTCTCTTCCATTTCCTCTAAAAATCAATGGAAAAAATATCCTTGTGGGAGGATCAACTGAAAAATCTAAAAAGGAAGAAGACATGAGGTTATTTGGCAGGCTGGTTTATCTCAACACAAATCACTTGGGCTTTTGCGTGTGTGGGGGTAAAGAGCCGCTATTGGTGAGCTTGACTTCATGGCTGAGATTGGGCTGAGTGTTTTACAGACTGTGGCAGACACGACACGTTGCCTCACTCAGTACCCAGCCACCTTCTGTCTCCCCTGCCTTCCTCTCTTATAGAGGCCGGGAACCTGAAACTCTGCAAATGGCCACGTACCATAGTTCTGGCCAATAATATGTAAGTGGAAATTTCTTGGAGAGAAAATACTTTATCTTCTTCCCACTCCTCCTCTGTTCTCGTCTGTAATATGGATGTGATGCCGAGGATGAGCAGCCTTCTTGCAACCATGAGGACGAAAGCCCCCAGGCTGAGTCTAGTCCCCGAGAACATAATGTCTTTCATTAGAAACACAATCGATATTGTAAAAGACACCATTATCGGTACCATTAGGAAAGATACAATTATGCTGCTCATTGAACGACAGCCTGTTTGAAAAGCACAGCCAGATTCCCAAGACATTAAAATGTAGAGGAAATAAAACACACAAAAAACAACGTGGCTCTTCGAATCTATGGGAGTTGAACACCAAGTATCTGAAACTTGGACGATCTATCTTAGACTTCAATAAAAACAACAAACTCCTTTTTAGGCATGGTTGTTGGGCTTTTGTTACGGATGGGGAACGTGTTTCTAACATGTTGGTTCCTCACAATCACCTTCTGAGATGGGTATTAATATCTCGAGTTCATTAATAAGGAAATGAGGCAGAGAAGGGCGGTGGACTATAATGCATAGAATCACACACCTTGGAAATGAGAGCTGAGCTCACTTGGGGGTCTCCGAGTCTGCTATCCGTGACCCTGTGCCCCACCTGCTCTGTTGCTCTTCCTGCCTCGCTGGTGGCCTTCGTGGCTCAGCTAGGAGGGCTGGTCAGCAGCTCTCACCCTGCTCCTGAGGACACTGCCCAGCTCTCCAGCACACGAAATTTGATCCTGGGAGCCGGGTGCCAGGACCCAGAATTTAGCAATCACTCCAGCACAATGTTTCTTAGTCACTCAGGCAGTTGGTTTTCTGTCCTGATGCTTGCTCTCCTTCCTCATCCCCTACTGAATAAAAGCCTAGGAGAAAGCTCAGTGTGTTTCTGGAGGAATTCCATATTCATATCCTCCCTGGCTTGCTGCTGATTTCCTGTTAGCCTACAGGCTTCTAGTCTGCGGGGCCCAGGAGGCCACATGTGGAGGAAGTTTGCAGAAGAGGACTCCGTGGCCAAGGGCCTCTTTCAAATCAGCAGGCCTTGTGAACCTGGCCTCGAGGACAACCTCCTGGAGACCGGCGGAAGGGGAAGGGACGGGAGGCTGAGCACTCGGCCGAAGGTCACAGCCCAGGCAGTGGCTTGCAGCTTAAGGAAGTGCTCCCTCCAAACGCTGATGCTTCCTAACGTGGGAGGAGAAGCAGTTGTTGAAGGACTGTTAGTTTAAATAAGAGAGAGTGTGCTTTTCCACATGGCTGCTCTCTGACTGGCAGAAGAAGCTGAGGACATAGGGGCAAATTAAATGGGATATCAGTTGAACCAATACTTCAGAACATTATATTTTAGAGTGTTGTTTATGGAATGACTGGAGATGCTTAAGGAGCACGTTAAGAAGCAGACTGCTCCTTTGGGAGCCATTCCTGTGAAAAGAACCCCACGCAAAAGCCAGGGGGCTGGAGCGGGAGCAGGAGGAGAGGAGGCTTTGCTCCTTGTGTGGCCACGCTAGCATTCCCTCGGGGCAGGCGGGGGCTTGGTGCCATCGCCTCTGGCTTCCGCAGAGGCAGGAGTGGAAAAGTGGGAAAATCCTGTGGGGTTTTTCTTTTGACACGAGGGAAAAGCACTCAAATGATCCTTTTCTGAGAAAACCCATTGAGATCTGCTGCCCCACCCCCACCCCAAGACCCACACAGTCCAGGCTGTGGGCTGGAAAACTGACCTTCCCAACCCTGGTTTATGCACAACCCAACCTCATTCCAACCCCAGCGTGGCCTGGCATCCCACACCACACTCTTCCCGTAAGAGATGTTATTAAAGGCCTGCGTACCTCACAGGAAGCCTTAGATTGCAAGCATATGTCCAAACTGCTGACTTTGTGTAAGTGGATCGAGTCACGGAGTCTGAGTTGGAGGGCCGATGTTTGCACGGGGAGTGGTGAGGACTTGCCATCTGAATGTGCACCAGGCTGAGTGGGGCTCCGGGCTTCAGACGGAGTCAGGCTGAGAGAGATTCTTTTGTACAACAGCCATATGGTAATTCTTCTCCTCTCTTCTTCCTGCAAGTGAGGCATCAGCACACATTTATCCTGACCCCATGTGGGGCTCATTGGCTTTTCCCTCTCATCATCCGCTGTGCCGGATCTCTCTCATCACTGATGTTTCTATCTCTCCCTTCCACTCTGAAATCAATAAAAGTGTATATATATATATATATATATATATATATATATATATATATATATTTATTTAAAATTAAACTTCTGCTTCATAAAAGGATGTGAAGAGGATGAGAAAACAACCCACAAACTGGGAGAAAATTGTTTTCAATTTTCTCTCTCGGTTCCAATCTCCACTACACTTGCTATGGGCTTCCTGGGCCAACAGATCTGTTGACTGCATGCTGGTGCAGTTTTTGATGATTAAATGTTTTATTTTGAGCTAATTGTGAATTCACTCATATGCAGTTATAAGAAATAATGCAGAGAGATTTTCATGTATTCTTTTCCCAGTTTCCTCCAGTGGTAACTTCTAACAAACGTATAGTGCCATATCACAACCAGAATATTGACATTGAGACATTCAAAATGTAAGATTTATCGATGATTGTTGTCCTTTTATTGCCACACCCACACCCCCCGTCCTATCATCCCCCTCCTTTACCTGTGGCAAATACTAATCTCTTATTTGTTTCTATAATTTTGTCATTTAAAGAAAGCTATATAAATGGAATCATATAGTTTGTAACATATTGCTGTTAGATTTTTAAATTTTACTCAGCATAATTCTCTGGAGATTCATCCAAGTTGTTGCATATATCAATCGTTCTTTTTTTTATTGCTGAGTAGTATTCCATGGTATGGATGTATCACAGATTGTTTACCCATTCACTCATTGAAGAACACCTGGTTTGCCTCTAGTTTTGGGCTATTGTGAATAAAGTTGTTATGAATAGTGATGTGCAGGTTTTCATGTAAAGGTAAGTTATCTTTTTTTTTTTGGAATAAATGCCATTCTTCTGAGTCATATGGTAGAGTGACTGTACCAATTTGAATGATAGGCAATGTATGAGAGATCCTTTCTCTACATACTCACCTGCATTGATGTTGCCACTACTTTCTATTATAGTCATTCTGATGAGTGTATATGATATCCTAACATGATTTATATTTGCATTTTCCTAATTGCTAGTGATGTTAAATGTCTTTTCATGTGCTTATTTGCCATCTGTTTAACCTTTGTTGAAATGTTTGCTGGTGTCTTTGGCCTATTTTCCAATAGAATAATTTGGTTTTGTTATTTAGTTTTAAGAGTTTTTATATACGTAGATACTAGTTCTTCATCAGATATGTGGTTTGCAATTTTCTCCATGTTTGTGAGTTATTTTCTCATCATCTTAACAGGAACTTTTGTGAAGCAGAAGTTTAAATTAAAAAAAAAAACACACTTCTTGTATTGGCTTCAGAGAGGAAGGAAGAGGAAGAGAGATAGAAACATTAATGATGAGAGAGATTCATTGATTAGCTGTCTCCTGAATACCCCTTACTGGGAATGGAGCCTGCAATCCTCACATGTGCCCTGACTGAGAATCAAACTGTGACCTTTTGATTCATAGGTTAACGCTCAACCACTGAGCCATGCTGGTAGGGCAGAAGTTTAAATTTTGACGAAGTCTAATTTATTGACTTTTCCTTTATGAATTATGCTTTTGGTGTCAATTTGAAGAACTCTTTACTTAACTTTACCCCAAAGATTTTCTTCTATGCTCTTTTCTAAAAGATTTATAGTTTTATATTCATTTGAGGCTGTAATACATTTTTTCTTTTTAATTTTTGGTGTTTATATTTTTATTTTTGTGTCTGCTTTTACATTTATTTATTTATTTTTACAATACACAAAATAAATCTATTACCACATTGTAGATACAAAATAATTATCCATTTACATGCAATAAACATTGATATTTCAAACAAAATGATTTTAAGTTAATAATACATTTTGAATTAATTTTTGTATGCTGTGTAGGACTTAGGGCAAGATACTTTTATTTTGCCTGTAAATGTCCAATTGCTCCAGCACCATTTGTTAAAAAGGTTGTCTTTCCTACACTGACTTAATTTTGCACATTTGTCAAAAAATTTCTTGGGCATATTTGTGCGTGTCTATTTCTGGGTTCTCTATTCTGCTCCAGTGCTCTATGTGTCTATCCCTCTTCCAACACCATCCAATCTTGCTCACTGTAGCTATACACCGAGTGGCCAGATTATTATGATCTCTGAATGCATAATAATCTGACCACTCAGTATATATCCTGTATAATAAAAGGCTAATATGCAAATTGTCCCCTTGACTAGGAGTTTGACCAGCAGGCAGGCCAGCCAAATGCCAATGTTCCCTCACCCTGGCCAGGCTTGCTTGACCCCACCCATGCATGAATTTATGCACCAAGCCTCTAATATATATATCTACACTAACAAAAGAGAAACATGCAAATTGACTGTACCTCCACTATGCCCACCAGCCAATTATGCAAATTAATCCAACAAGGATGGTGGCAGTCACAGAGCTAGAGTGAGCAGGAGGCTTGGATTGCCCCTGACGATGGAGGAAGTCAAGCTTCCCATCCGCCCTGGCTGGTCCTGGCCTCCGCTCAAGGCTACAAAGTTTCAATTTTAGAAGATAAATAAATTCCAGATACCTGCTTCCAACTGGCCCTGGCCTCTGCTCAAGGAGGTGCTGAAAAAAAAAAAAAGGAGGGGCTGGGAGCTTGAGTCATCAAGGGGGTGTGGCCAGCCAGCAAACAGCCATCAGCCCCTCACCCAGACTGGCCACATACCCATGGGGTGAGGATCCCTGCTGGGGGGCATGGCCAGCCTGAAAAATGCCAACAATCCTTCACCCAGGCTGGCCAGGGAATCCAGAGGGGATCCCCACCCTGAAGGGGGTGTGGCCAGCCTGAAAACTGCCCTCAGCCCCTCACTCAGGTTGGCCACACACCTCCAGTGGGGACCCTCACCTCATGGCCCCTCACCCAGGCCACCCCACAGTAACCCCCACTCTGATCCGGGACACCCTTCAGGGTAAACCAGCTGGCCCCTACCCGTGTACCAGGCCTCTATCTATACTAATGAAAGGGTAATATGCTAATTAGACTGGGAGATGTTCCAGAAGACCTTCTGGACAAAGCCATGGTGCCGGGGCCAAGGTAGAGGTGGTTAGAGGCCAAGGGGGGAGGGCAGTTGTGGGTAATCAGGCCAGGATGGGACGGCAGTTGTGAGTGATCAGGCTGTTGGGGGCAGGGCCATTGGGGGTAAGAAGACCAGGAGGGGGGCCAGTAGGGGGCAAGCAGGCTGGCAGGCAGAGTGGTTAGGGGCAGTCAGGCAGGTAGGCAGGCAGGTGAGCAGTTAAAAGCAGTCCAGGATTGCTAGAGGATGTCCAACTGCCTTTTTAGGCCTTATCCCTGTAAACTGTCAGTAGGACATCTTTCAAGGGGTCCCAGATTGAAGAGGGTGCAGGCTGGGCTAAGGGATATGCCCCCACCCCCAAGCTTCATGAATTTTGTGCACAGGGCCACCAATGTGTGTGTGTGTGTGTGTGTGTGTGTGTGTGTGTGTATACTGAGTGGCCAGATTATTATGCATTCAGAGATCATAATAGTCTGGCCACTCAGTGTATATTATGATACAATGTCTTGAAATTGAGTAGAGTGGTTATTTCCAATTTATTTTTCTATTTCAAATACTGTTTTAGCTATTTTGGATCTTTTGCCTTCCCAAATAAATTTTAAAGTAATTTTGTCTATAGCTCTAAAAGATCTTGCTGAAATTTTGATAGGAATTGTGTTAAACCTGTATAAAAATTTAAAGGATAATTGACACATTTATTATGTTGAGTCTTCCAAACTATGAACACAGTATTTAGATCTTTGATTTTTTTCAACAGTGCTTTGTAGCTCTCAGCATAAAAGTCCTATACATGTTTTACTATATTCAAACCAAAATATTTTATCCTTTTAAAGCTACTGTAAATGGTAATGCATTTAAAATTTTGCTGTATATGTGTTCATTGCCAGTATATAGGAGTAGAATTGATTTTTGTGTGTTTATTGTGTATCTTGAAATATTGCCCAACACAGTTTGAGTGGTTTTTATTTTTGTTTGTAGATTTTTTGAAATTTTCTACATAGAAAATCATGCCACATGCAATATGGAGGGTTTTCTTCTTTCCAATTTGTATACCATCCCCACAACCCCCCTTAAAAATTGTTAAAAGACACACCCCATAAAATTTACTATCCGTACTATAGCAGAAGACCAAAGGGGGGGGGGGGAAACAAGCAATGCATTAAAGAAAAAGAGGGGCACTATTTAATATGCTGGCAGACTCAGGGAATAACTTTCCAAATCTGAGTGAAGTAACATGGAGGGGACTTCTCTTTATATCTCCCTGTGGTCTTTGTCCCGCAAATATGAATTATGCTTCCAGTCCTTTTTGCAGGCCTTGCAAGAAGGACCCAGGTGTTGGGGGTCTCCAGGGCATATCTGATGGTTTGGCCTGTGCCAGCATTAATAACCCTCCCTCTGGGGCAGTGCACTGTCCGCAGCCCCATGGCCTCTGTAACTGCTTCTGCAAGACCAGTATCTGGGAAGGAGGTAGTGACTTAATTATAGGTTATCAAGAATTTCACTGAGCTTGCTGGCATGGATTCCAATTGCTCAACCCCCAAATATCAGGGTTACATTGGAATTAGCCCTTTTTTGCCTTCTCAATACCAGTGTATGTTTCCGTGGTGTTGAGTACATTCAAACTTGTGCAGCCATCATCACCATCCATCCCATAACTATTTTAATCCTGCAAAACCAAAACTCTATATCTATTAACACCCAGTTCTTTCCTCCCCCTAGACCCTGGTAGCCACCATTATACTTTCAGTCCTTATGATTTTGACTACTCTAAGTACCTTATATAAGCAGAATCATACAGTATTTGTTCTTTCATGCCTGGCTTATTTCACATAGCATAATATCCTCAAGGTTCATCCATGTTGTAGCATATTACAAGGTTTTCTTCCTTTTTAAAGGTGAATAACATTCCATGTATATACCACACGTTGCTTATCTATTCTTCTGTTGATGGAAACTTGGGTTGCCCCACATTTTAGCTACTGTGAAGAATGAATGGATATACAAAAATCTCTTAGAACTCTGCTTTCAATTATTTTTTATTATTTTTATTTATTTATTTATTTATTTATTTATTTATTTATATTTAGTGTTTAAAGTATTACTTGTCTCTCTCCCCCCATTAGCCCTCCTGGTCATTCCCATCCCCAAGGGAAAGCCCCTACCACCCAAGTGTCTGTGTCCATTGGTCATGCTAATATGCATGCATACAAGTCCTTTGGTTGATCTATAGCCACTCCCCCTCCCCTGCCTTCTCCCCGAGGTTGAATGGTCTGCTCAGTACCACCTTGTCTCTAGATCATTTTTGTCCATCAGTTTATGTTGATCATTATATCCCACACATGAGTGAGATCATGTGATATTTATCTTTCTCCGACTGTCCTATTTTGCTTAGCAAAATGATCTCCAGTTCCATTCATGCTGTTCCAAATGGTAAAAGTTTCTCCATTTTTCTAGTGGTGTAGTATTCCATCGTGTATATGTACCACAGTTTTTTAATCCACTCATCTGCTGATGGGCACTTAGGATGTTTCCAAATCTTAGCTATTGTAAATTGTGCTGTTATGAACATAAGGGTGCTCACCTTTTCTCTAACATGATCAAATGTCTCTCCTGCTTTATAGATGGAAAACTGAATGCCAAAACGGCCTACTGGCTTAAGCCCTCTCGCCATGGCAAGTCAGGTACTGAGATGTAGGGCTAAAACAGACATTTTTGGATGTCAATAGTTTCAATAAAATCAAGATGTTATTATCACCTGCATATCATATTTACTATTAATTGAATTCTTAAGTGCCAAGAACTTTATATGCATTGTCCTTTCCCAAAATTTTTATTTAGAAAAAATTTCAAACCTACAAAAAGTTGTGAGACTATACAATAAAACATTGTTTCACTAATTGCTTTACTTTTTACACATGGTTTCTTAGGACTAGTTTTACATTTTTGCTTATCTCCCCCCATCCCTAAACCATTTGTGTTATACAAAGAACGTGTGATTCTTTGTTCTTAAGTATTTCAGTATATATCAGAATACAAGCATTCTATATAACTAAAACACAACTATCACACTGAGGACTTTTAACATGTTATCTAAATATCATAATTATTAAAAATTTCCCAATAATCCTGCCTTCCTTTCTTCTTTCTTTCAATCCAGGATCTCATCAAGGATTATGCATTATAGTTACTTTTTGTACTTCACTAATATACTTTAATTTAGGACAGTTTCTCAGCCTTTTTTCTCCTTAATGTCATTGACTGTTGTGAGGACTCCAAGCTGGTTGCTGTGCAAAGTGGCTCTCTATTTTGAATTCATTTGATGTTTCCTCATGGAAAGATTTGGGGTAAATATTGGCCAGCATGATTAGATAAGTGATGCTCTGTGTTTTTCACTTCATCACATCACAGAGCATGAAATAGTCTGTCCTGTCATCCATGACATTACAGGGGACATTTGCCCAAGTTCTGCATGGCAGAGATACCATATTCCTTGGCAATTATTAAGTAACCTGTAGGGTGACATGATACGGTTGTGTGACTACCCTCCCATCAGCCTTTCATCCAGTGATTTTAACATTTTGATGACAATTGTACACTATATTTTAAAACTTGCATGATAACCTTGTGAGGGAGATACTATTGCCAGTATTTTTTCAGTGGGGGAGCTGACAAATACATATCTATCAACAATTGAATCTAAAAATCAAACGAAGAAAAAACCTGATGAACAGAATAAACTGGTGGATGGAATAGAATCAGGGGCACGGAAATGGAACAGACTGATGATTCTCAGAGGAAAGGGTATTGGGGCCGGGGGGGGGGGGGAGAGGGCGGGAAGAGATTAGACAAAGATCTTATATGCGTATATGCATTACCTACTGACACAGACAGTAAGTGGCGAGGGTTTAGGGTGGGGTGGGAACTGGGTGGAGGAGAGCTATGGGGAGGAGGGGAAAATGAGGGACATTTGTAATAATCTCAATAATAAAGATTAAAAAAAAAAAGAGAGAGAAACTTGCTCCAGGCCCCACAGCTAGTAAGGAACAGAGCTGAGCTTTCAACCCCCGCAGCTGTCTCTAAATGTCTCTGCCCTCATGACTTAGTGCACGATACTTCTTGAAGGTACATCTCCTTTTTTACTCTAGGCGAGAGAAGAAAAAGTGATATTTCCTTTTATTCCCTGAACCCTATTTTTTTGTTGAAGCCTGATGCCCCTCAATTCACCCTCACTTACCTAAATGTGGTGAATAAATTACACTTTTGCCCAATGGTCCCTAGACTATGAACTTTTACTTTGATTTGATCCCAGGGTGCTGGGGACCCTGACCCTTGCCAACACCACACTGTGACTGAAGCAGTTAGCTTTGGTAATGTTCTATGGGAGTGTAAGAAAGATCATGACATCAACCAATAGGGATGATCACAGAACTTCTCTCTGGGTTCTTTCATAAAAGGGGAGCTTGTGGGTCTTGGGGTGAGGGCAGGGAATATATTTTTTTATTGGAATCAAATTTTCCAGCCAAGAATTGGATTTAAAAATCATAATATATTAAAACTAGAAGAGATCACCTGGCCCAAACCCCTTCTTTGTGGATGAAGAAAGTGAGCCCTAGAGTGGGAAGTGGACTGCCCAAGTTCATAGCAGGTGACCCACAGATTTGGGGCTAGAACAAGGGATCCCATGCAGTTATGCTCCAAAATCACTAAGTTATGCTCTATATTCACCCTTGCCTGGGGCCAACTCAGCCAGCTTGCCTGGCCCTTAGTCTTCCTGCTGCCCTTTCCCAGGCTTTCCCTTGTCAGATTTGTCTTTTGAAGGCATTTGGTCATTCTTTCCTTCCTTCCTCCATTGTTTCATTCATTTCTAACCAACATTTATTATCGTCCTGCTGTATACCAGATCCTATGCTGGGCACAGGGGGGTACAAAGCAAAAAGAAACAGTGTCAGCCTGGAAGGAGGTCACAGTTTGGGGGTGGGGGTGGGGAATACAATGCAACAACCATAACATTATGTGCTATGTGTACACTAGAGTAACACTGCTCACCCAGAGTTCTTGGGAAGCAGTTGCTGGGGAACGTGGGACCCCCGGTGGAAAGGAAAGAAAGTACTAGGGGGAAAAGAAGGGCAGGGCAGAGCTTGCTAAATGTGTGATGAGAGGATTTGGGAAGGGACCCAGGACACACCCTCTCACAAACCCAGGGGTAATGGTGTGTCGAAGCCTAGACTGGTTATTGGCTCAGTTCAGTTCAAAGGTTTAAGCAAGAGCTTCATCATCCTGCTTGGCTGCTGGGTGTCCTGGGAGGAGGCCAGGCGAGGAGGCCTGGGAAGGAGGCCAGAGGAAGAGGCCAGGGGAAGAAATGGCGAGGATGCTGAGGAGCAGGAACACAGCTGCCCTGAGGGCACTAATTGCAGCGTCAGCTGCGGGAGGCCCTGTGATCCTGCCGTCTGCTGCCCAGTACACTGCCTAATGGACACTTAGTTATGAGGTCTACACGGAGGCCCAATCTTATTCTGCACAAGGGAATAATCACATCACAGGCAGGAAGGAAGGCGTTAAGTGCTGATTGCACCAAGGCATATGTAGGCTGTGAAAAGTTTTGGCTGCTTTTTCCGTTCTTGCTGGTGACTGATTGCACAATCCAGGCCAATTAGGAAACAGCTGCTTACATATATCAGCGACTTGATATAATGACTTCATACAGCACGGCCTTGGGCTCTGTTGGACTTCTCGAGTGATCCCTTCTTCCCTTAACAACAGTCAGCCCAACAGTGACAACTGGAAAACATTTACTCTGCCAGACTGTGCGTTCTTTAATGCATTAGCTGCTCAGTCCTCATAGCAACCCAAATATTAGGCAGTACTAAGAACCCAGTTATGCACAGGAAGAAACTGAAGCTCGGCGATGTTAAGTAACTTGCCCAAGATCACACAGCTAATAAACAGTGCAACCAGGACCGAATGAGGCGTGTGTAGGTTTTGAACCTGTGCTCCTGCTCACTGGGCCATATTGCCTCTTAGTCCCAGGAGAATGTGAGGTGGGCAGGTGTTCTAGAGATTGTTAAAACGTTTAATTATGTTGTTCATGCACTTGTACTTCATTAAATGATAAACTACGTGAGGGCAGGGGATAGGCCATTTTGTTCACCGCTGGGCCCCCAGAACCTAGCACCTTCCTTGCACGTGGTACACGTTTCATACATCTTTTGGGTTGAAGGAATAGCTACGGCTCAGGCTACATAGCCTATTTTATATTTTGCTAATTATCCTAGCAGGAGAAGCCAGTGATTATAGTCTTTCTGGGAGTCTGTATTTCTCAGTTATGTGAGCTGTCTGGGCTCTGGGTCTTTGGAGAGAGTTAGCAGAGCGGCTCCTTTCTTTGCCCTTACCCTCAGCTCCAGTCTCGGGCACTCATTCTTTAATGAATTTGTTTAGCGGATATGGAAGGAATGCCTGTGCCAGATACTGTCCCAGGTACAGCAGCAAATAAGACAGATAAGAATTCCTTTTCACATTGGCTTGCACTCCCCTAGGGGAGGCCAACAATAACAAGAAATAAGTAAAATACACAATATATGCAATGGAATAAATGTTTGGGAAGGGGGATGTGAAGTCTCAGGAGGAGAGTGAACATTTTAGATAGGTGGCCATGAAGGCCTCATGGAGAATGCGACGCCTGAAAAAAGATTGGAGGGAAGTTAGGAGGCAGGTCATGCAAATACCACAGAAAGGAGCTATCCAGGCACAAATGTTTTGGGGCAAAACTATGTGGGTATAGATGAACAATGGGAAAGTCAGAAGTCACTGGAGTGAGAGGGAAAAGGGATGGAGAGAGTTCAGAGAAGTAACCGGAGCCAGGCTGTGTAAGGGCTTCCAGATCAGGACGAGGTGGGAACCACTGGATCATCTGGGCAGAGGAGGGCCATAATCAGACTTTCCATGTTATTCCGTAACGTGGCTGCGTGCATACTTATCTCCCCTCTAGACTGTGAGCTTATCTTTTCAAATTATTTTCAAATATATTTTTATTGATTAAGGTATTACATAGGTGTCCTTATCTCCCCATTACTTCCTCACCCTCCTCCCACTCATGCCCTCACCCCTCTGTTGTCTGTGTCCATGGGTTAGACTTATATACATGCATACAAGTCCTTTGAATTGATCTTTCCCCATTACCCCCACCTTCTCCTCTATTCCCTCTGAGGTTTGACAGTCTGATAGATGCTTCTCTGTTTCTGGATCTGTTTTTTTTTTTTCATCAGTTTATGTTGTTCATTATATTCCATGAATGAGTGAGATCATGTGATATTTATCTTTCTCTGACTGGCTTTTTTTTCACTTAGCATAATGCTCTCCAGGTCCATCTGTGATGTTGCAAATGGTAAGAATTCCTTCCTTTTTTTTTTTTTTAACCACAATATTGTATTCCATTCTGTAGATGTATCACAGTTTTCTAATCCACTCATCTGCTGATGGGCACTTAGGCTGTTTCCAAATCTTAGCTATGGTGTTCTATGCTATGAACATAGGGGTGCATATATGCTTTCTGATTGGTGTTTCTAGTTTCTTGGGATATATTCCTAGAAGTGGGATCACTGGTTCAAATGGGAGTTCCATTTTTAGTGTTTTGAGGAAACTCTGTACTGTTCTCCACAGTGGCTGCATGACAACTGAGCTACCACTCAGGGTGGCCTCTTTTTTTTTTTTTTTTTTACTTTTGGCCTCTTCCAGCCCTGCCTATAAAACTCTCATTATGGATTCAGAAATTAAATATGGACCAAGAGGTCTTGGTGATGGGGACAGGCATGTGTGCTGGATTGAGGCTGAATCTCTGATTATACTCGACTCACACGAAAAGAAGATTTTGGTTTCCACTCTTCTGTAGTAAGGGTTAATGGATGACATTGTTTTGACAGCTGTCAGTATCTACTAAAGACATTAGAAATTCTCATAGTCTTTGACCTAAAAACCCAACATCTAGGAATGTTTCCAAAGAAATTAGAGATAGCACAAATATTTAAGATAAAGATCTTAACACAGTATTATTTATAATGGTAAAAAACTATAGCCATTAAAAATTGCTATTTAAGAATGTTTGATGAAATAAAAACTTATTTACAATTATTAAAACTTTAAAAATTATGAAAAAAATTTATATGGAAAATCATGACAGATATCCATATGCCCTCCAGCCAAATGATCAAATGTTGACATTTTGCCATATTTTCTTAAGAATTTTTTTAAGAAATAAAAAGTTACAGATACAGCCCTGGTCAGTGTTCTCAGTGGTTAGAGCACTGGCCCATACACCAAAAAGGTCTCAGATTTGATTCCTGGTCAAGGGTATGTACCTGGTTGCAGGTTGGTTCTCTCCCCAGTTGGGGCAATGTGGGAGGCACATTAATATCTCTCTCTCTCTCTCTCTCTCTCTCTCTCTCTCTCTCTCTCTTCCTCCCCTCTCCCATACCTTCCCTCCTTCTAAAAAATTAATGGGAAAAATATCCTCAGATGAGGATTAAAAAAATTACATATATAATTGAGGACTGTTTTATATTCTTCCCTTCCCTGTCTTTCCATAGATAACTATTTTGCTGAAATTAATATATAACTTTCCCAGCAAGAATTTATCTCTCTTTATAAAAGCCTAAGTGACCATTATGACCAAATGACCAGTGCTATGATGTGCACTGACCATCTGGGGGCAGATGCTCAATGCAGGAGCTGCCCTCTGGTGGTTAGTGTGTTCCCACAGCCACCCTCCCTCAGCCCCTCCCCCCTGGCTGACCCTCCTTCCACTGCTCCTTGCCTCTCTGAGGCAATCCCTCCTCCAGATAGGCTCTGATTGGGGGACTGGCCTGCCAACCTCCCGGGGTCCCTCCCCCAGCCAGCTGGCCTCTGATAGGGAGGGACCCCACCTGTGCACAATTTTGTGCACCAGGGCTCTAGTACTTTATACACACACACATATAGCTCTCCATAATAATTATAGAGCATTCAAAAATAATTTACAAAAATTTTAACCTCCTGCAATTTGCTGTTTTCACTCAACTCAATTTTCAAGATGTACAAAATGAATGTTTTTATTGCTTTGTGTAGTATTCCAACTACACAAATATATTTAATAAATTTTTAAAATAAAATTATAGCTCTTGCTGGTGTGGCTCAGGTAGTTGAGCATTGTCTCATGCACTGAAAGGTTGCTGATTCAATCCCTGGTCAGGGCACATGCCAGGATTTCAGGCTCCATCACTGGTGGGGGGCATGCAGGAGACAGCCAATCAATGTTTCTCTCTCACATGGATATTTTTATCTCTCTCTCCCTCTTTCTCTAAAAATCAATTTAAAAAATCTTAAAAAAATTATAGTTTTTTTGAAGAGTTATCTCTAAGTGAACACTTTCATCTAATTACTACCCAGATCAACAATTAGACTTACCTGTACCCCAGAAATACTCCCTTATACCCATTCCCAACAGTTATGTTTTTTTCTTCCCCCAAAGTAGCCACTGTCATTATTTTTTAAAATATGTTTTTTAAATCAATTTTAGAGATAAAGAGAGAGGGGAAGAGAGAGAGAAACATCAAAAATGAGAATCATTGATTGGCTGCCTCCTGCGTGTTCCCTACTGGGGATAGAGCCTGAAACTTGGGCATGTGCCTTGACTGGGAATCAAGTGTGACATCCTGGTTCATAGGTTGATGCTCAACCACTGAGCCACACCAACCAGGCCATTGTCATTATTTTTAATAATATCATTTTTTTCTATTTTTGAAAATTATATAAAATGGTGTTCTACACTCCATAGTTCATTTGTTAGTTGTGTTCATCTCTTTTCTTACTTATTTTTCTTATTATTATTTTGCTCCATTATCAGCTGTAGAGAGAGGTATTAAACTCATTAGGAATGTGGATTTGTTGTTTCTCCTTTTAATTTTGTCAATTTTTGCTTTAAATATATTAAAGCAATTTTATTGCAAGCATATAGATTTAGAATTGTGATAGCTTTCTGGTTAACTAACCCCTTTATGATTGTAAAATGCCTCTCCTTAGCTAGCTATCATTTTTGCTTTTAAATCTACTTTCTCTGCTATTGGAATAACCATTTTCATTTCGCTAAAGTTTACATCTTTTCCACTCTTATTTTCATCCCTTCTGTGTACTTATATTTAGACTGCTTCTTGTAAGCAGCATATGGTTGGATTTTTAAAATTCATTTTTATAACCTACTACATTTATTTTTACATATTTAATCTATTTATATTTAGTATTTGGCTCATTAACATGTAATGCAATTATCAAATATTTGGGTTCATATGCACCATTTATATGTTTGGTTTCTTTTTGACCTACCTGTTTTATATTTCTTTCTTTATTTTTTTATTGTTTAAAGTATTATGTATGTCTCCATTTTCCCCGATTGACCACCCCTCCCTTCATCCAATCCCACCCCTGAGGGCAAGCCCCCACCGCCCCAGTGTCTATGTCCATTGGTTTTGCTAATATGCATGCATACAAGTCCTTTGGTTGAGCTCTAACCCCTCCCTCCCTCCTCCCTGCCCCTTGTCTCTGGATCTATTTTTGTTCATCAGTTTATGTCGATCATTATATTCCACATATGAGTTCGATCATGTGATATTTATCTTTCTCCAACTAGCTCATTTCACTGAGCATAATGCTCTCCAGTTCCATCCATGCTGTTGCAAATGGTAAAAGTTCCTTCTTTTTTTTTTTTTTTTACAGCAGCATAGTATTTCACTGTGTAGATGCATCATAGTTTTTTTTTAATCCACTCATCTGCTGGTGGGCATTTAGGCTGTTTTCAGATCTTAGCTATTGTAAATTGTGCTGCTATGAAGATAGGGATGCATATATTCTTTCTGATAGGTGTTTCTTAGGATATATTCCTAGAAGTGGGATCACTGGTTCAAATGGGAGTTCCATTTTTAGTTTTTTGAGGAAACTCCATACTGTCTTCCTCAGTGGCTGCACCAGTCTGCATTCCCACCAGCAGTGCACAAGGATTCCTTTTTCCTTTGATGTTAGCCATTCTGACAGGTGTGATATGGTACCTTATTATTGTTTTGATTTATATCTCTCAGACGATTAGTGACTTTGAGCATGTTTTCTTATGTCTCTCGGCCTTCTGTATGTCCTCTTTCAAAAAGTGTCTATATAAGTCCTTTACGCATTTTTTGATTTGATTGTCTATCTTCCTTTTGTTAAGTTGTATGAGTTCCCTGCAAATTTTGGAAATTAAACCCTTATCTAAATAGCATTGGCAAAAAAATGTTCTCCTCTGCAATGGGCTTTCTTGTTGTTTTGTTGATGGTTTCTTTTGTTGTGCAGAAGAAGCTTTTTATTTTGGTGTAGTCTCATTTATTTATTTTATTCATTTCCATTGCCCTAGGAGCTGTATTGGTAAAGAAATTGCTATGACATATGTTTGATATTTTGGAGTCTTCTAAGATTTTTATGGTTTCCCGTCTTACATTTAAGTCTTTTAGCTATTTTTAGTTTGTTTTTGATGGAGTCTTTGGGGTTTTCTATGTACAATATCATGTCATCTGCAAATAAGGACAGCTTTACTTTTTCTTTTCCAATTTGGAAGCCTTTTATTTCTTCTTCTTGTCTGATCACTATGGCCAGTACTTCCAGTACTATATCAAATAAGAGCAGTGAAAGTGGGCATCCTTATTTTGTTCTTGTTCTTAGGGGAAATGAATTTAGTTTTTGCCCATTGAGTATGATGTTGGCTGCAGGTTTGTCATATATCTTTTATTATGTTGAGGTATAATATCTCTATTTGCACTTTGTTGAGAATTTTTATCAAGAAAGGGTGTTGGATTGTGTCAAATGCTTTTTCTGAATCAATTAATATGATTATGTGATTTTTTGTCTCTCAATTTATTTATGTGATGTATCACATTAATTGATTTGCAGATATTGTACCATCCTTGTATCCTTGGAATAAATCTCACTTGGTCATGTTGTATGATCTTTTCAGTGTAATGCTGGATCCAATTTGCTAGAATTTTGTTGAGGATTTTAGCATCTATGTTAATCAAGGATATTGGCCTGTAGTTCTCTTTCTTCGTGGTGTCTTTATCTGGTTTTGGAATTAGGGTAATGTTCACTTCATAGAAAGAGTTTGGAAATGAGCCTTCCTCTTGAATTTTTGGAAATAGTCTGAGGAGAATAGGTTTTAGTTCTTCTTTAAATGCTTGGTAGAACTCCCCTGTAAAGCTGTCCAGACAAGGGCTTTTGTTTGCTGGAAGATTTTTCATCACTGTTTCAATTTCTTCAATAATTATTGGCTTCTCAGGTTTTTTGATTCTTCCTCTGTTTTATATTTCTTTTTATCACATCCTTTTCAAAAACACATGTGACATTATGCCATCTTTTTGAGTAAGCAAATATTTTGATTATTTCACTTTTTCTTGTATATACTTGATGGTTCTACATTCTTTTACTTTTTGTTTAGTGCTTACACCAAAAAATGTGCATATTTGGCCCAGCCAGTGTCGCTCAGTGGTTGAGCATCTACTTATGAACCAGGCAGTCACGGTCCGACTCCTGGCCAGGGCACAGCCTGGGTTTCCAGACTTGATCCCCAGTGGGGAGCATGCAGGGGCAGCTAATTGTGGATTCTCTCTCATCATTGATGTTTATATCTCTCTCCCTTTTCCCTCCTCTCTGAAGTCAATAAAAACATATTTTTTTAAAATGTGCATCCTTGACTTAGTTAGTCTAGTACAAACTTATTATTTTTACCACTTCTCTAATAATGCTAGACTTAGAATAATTTATTTTCATTTACTTCTTCTGACTTTTTTCTTTCCATGCATTTTAATTCTGCATATACTTAAAACTCCATTATATGTTAATATTATTTGGTCTTAGAAAGTCAATATAAATTTGCATTTCCCATATTTTTACCTTTTTCTTATTCTTCTTTCAATATATACTAGAGGTCTTGTACACAAAATTCATGCATGGGAAGGTTCCCTAAGCCTGGCTGGTGATGAGGGCCAATATCTGTGGAGACGGCAGGGTGATGGGGGCGGGGGTGGGGACCCTGCTGGCACTTGCCTTGGCTGGCCTGGGGCCTGCAGGCTGGGGGAAGCTCCTATGTTGAGTGCCTGTTCCCTGGTGGTCAGTGTGCATCATAGCGACTGGTTATTCCACTGGTCATTCCACCATTTGGTTTATTTGCATATTAGGCTTTTATTATATAGGATATTAAATATTTTTATTTATTTCAGAGGAAGGAAGAGGGAAAGAGATAGAAACATCAATGATGAGAGAGAATCATTGATTGGCTGCCTCCTGCATACCTCCTACTGGAGATTAAGCCTGCAACCCAGGCATGTACCTTTGACCAGAGTCAAACCTGGGACCCTTCAGTCTGCAGGCCAATACTCTATCCACTGAGCCAAACCAGCTAGGGCTTTTCTTATGTTTTTGTATTTTTATCTGGGATCATTTATTTTATTTTATTTTTTTACTGAATAAGTTTTTCCCCCCACAGTCCTTTTAAAGCATGTTGGATGGTAATAAGTTCTCTGTTTTTGTTTGTCTGAAATGTCTTCATATTGCCTTCATTTTTGAGGACAAGCTTTGGTGTGTACAGATTTCTAGATTGGTCGTTATTTCCTTTGGGCCCTTTAAAGCTAGCATTCTAATGTCTTGTGGCTTCCATCATCTCTGGGGGAAGTGAGATTAAAGTCTTACTGTTGCTCCTTTGCCTGTTTTTCTCTGAATATTTTTTCTTGTATTTTCAGTAGCTTCCCTGTGGTGCACCTAGATATCATTTTATTTATACTTATACTGCTTGGGGTTCATAGGTCTTACTGATTCTGAGTTGATATTATTTATTAGTTTTGGGAAGTTCTTGACCATTATCTTTTCAAAAATTGTTTCTTCCACCTTGGACATTGGTTGGAGGACCGGCTCTTGCACCAAAAGGTTTTGGGTCTAGAGTGCATGGGGAAGGCAACCAATCAATGTTTCTCTCTCACATAGATGTCTCTCTCTCTCCCTTCCTCATTCTCCTTTTCTCCCTCTCTTCCTCCTTTCTCTCTCCAAGATCAATGACAAAAAGTGTTTCTTTTTCTCCATGACAGTCCATTTTCATGTATGTTAAGTTTTCTGACTATAACTCTGAGTCTCTTATGCTCTTTGCATATATTCCTTTTTAAAACCATCTTGTTTGGATATTTTCTATTTACATGTCTTTAGGTTCATATCCTTCATCTTCTGGATCTAAATTGCTGTTAAAAAGTTCGAGTTGTTCATAACAGATATTGAGTTCATAATTTCAGGTATGGCATTTTTTAGTGCTGTAACTTCTCTTTTATTCTTTAAAATGTAGATTCTAGTTCTCAGTTAAAATTCTTTATCATTTCATTTATTTTCACCAACTTCCCCTCTGTTCCTCTAAAGCAGGGGTGGGGAATGTCTGGCCTGCAGGCTGTATAAAAGCCCTCGAAATCATTTGGTATGGCCAGCTCTTGCTTTGAGGGCTAAGAGGCCCCAAACCCTGGCTTCATTCTTTTTTTAAAAAAATATTTTTTATTGATTTTTCACAGAGAGGAAGGGAGAGAGATAGAGAGCCAGAAACATCGATGAGAGAGATACATCGACCAGCTGCCTCCTGCACACCCCCCCACTGGGGATGTGCTCACAACCAATGTACATGCCCTTGACCAGAATCGAACCCGGGACCCCTCGGTCCGCAGGCCAACGCTCTATCACTGAGCCAAACCGGTTTAGGCCCTGGCTTCATTCTTGATTTCCTTCCTTTTTCAGAGTACAACACTGCCTTCACAATCTTCCAGATGCCTTCAAACAGATTTTGTTATATGCTGTCAAGCTTTTCTGGTCCAAACCCAACCTAGTCAATCAATAATAAGTGGAATTCTCAATGACATTTTAAAAGTGAAAATGAAAAGCAGGTTTCAAAAACAGTGTGCTGTATGGTGCTAACTTGGCTAAAAATAAAATCATGTGAATATGTATGTATTTGTATAGGTGGTGCTCTTTGGTTGTTGAATTATAGTTGCTTTTCATATTGCTGATGTACTTTTCTGCAGTTTACAAATTTTCTATAATAAATGAGCTTTTCATAGTAAAAATGCTATTTTAGAGAAAGATAACTGCCATAAAATATTAAGCAAAAAAGAAACAAAACCAGAGAAAAAGAATGTGCTACCTTATAAATGGTAAAACCATACACAGAATAGTGGAGAAGGAAGGTGTGGCTACAAAGTAGCCCTCAGAACTGAGAGGGACTTAGCTCATCTTAGTCAAACCCCTCATTGTACTGATGGGGCCCAGGAAGTGGCATGGCTTGCCACCTAGCAACAGCACTAGTCAGAAGCTGGGTCTCGGGGAAAGGCTACTCTTCCAGGGCATTCTGTCGAGTTAAAGCGGTCCATAGAGTCACAGGCAGTTCTCCTCACAGAACCAGGATGAGAGCCTTGGCTAGGGCTGAGAGTGAGGGAGTCAGGCTGGCTCAGCCGGCCCTTCTCAGGCAGAGAAATTGCTGGGTTATGGCTGTTGGACTTACCTTACATCTTGCTTTAATTATATTTTGTTGGTAAGTAATTAGCTTCAGCAAAGGATGGCACTGTCTACAGGACACATTTCTTAGCTTGGCATTCAAAAACCTTCTCAGTCTGCCCAGATGTCCCTGCCTTTTCTATGATTCTTCCAATGCCCATAGCCCTATTTTGGTCCTTCCATGCTGAGTAGTGGACTTATCATTCCCCATCAAGAGAGTCTTTCCCCATCTCCTGCCTTAATTCTACTTGTCCCTCCAGATATAACTTCATCCCTCAAGTTCTTCTACTAGTAGTGTCTGAGCCCCATTTGAAAAAGATCTTCCAGGCTTTGCATTTTCTTTCATGAATTGTCAAGTCTTATCATTGAGACTCTAAGGTCTGAGAGACAGTGAAGCAAGTGCTGTTTGAAAGAAAAATGCTTGTGAGAGGCTGGGGCAGAGCTAGAGGAGCTGACGGGCAGCCGGGAGAGGAGCAGGCAGCACAGAGCCCTCTATTGGAGCCTGGTGCAGGCTTGCTGCTGCCTGTTCCTCTCGGCACCGATTCTGGTGCGGGTTTCAGAAAGACAGACGAGGACCCGAGTCAGGTCCAAATATAAGTCAGGAGCAAATATAGAAAGAAGACAACTGAGTTGTGCTGTCCGAGGTAAAGATAATTTAGAGAGGGAGCAACGAAAGGGATTTCAGGTCTGGAAAGATGGACAAATGCTTGGAGAGAGATTGGGCCCTGAAGTTTGAAGACGTTTCTCAGACATGCAGTGGGCTGGCCTCATGAACAAAGCATGGGAATATGAGTTTGGGCAGAAAACAAACAGCGTGTAAGAGTTTTGGTTGCAAATAATAATGACAGGCCACTGTGTCTGGGTTTGGGGGGAGGAGGTACTTTCAGTTCTTTTGCAGAGGGAGCCTTACCGAGGGAACTATTATATTGATCGGAAGCCAGAGTTTTTCAGGTTTATGATGGCTTCCATTAGGTACCTGAGCAGAGTCATATAATTGAATGGGGAGTCTAGGAGATTTTAAAACAAGGACACTTGAATGAGAGATTTGGAGTGCTTAAATTTTGGTGTCTTTTCTTTGCAGTGCTGAGATTTATTTGGAGGAAAGGACTTGAAGTCATATTAGAATTAGCTGGTATAAAAATCAAATGTCAGACCTCCGCCTAAAGCAGCTGTGGACAAACTACGGTCCATGGGCCGGATCCAGCCCATTGGGCTCTTCTATCCGGCCCGTGGAGCCGAAAGAGCGGAGGGTTCTCTTGCTCTCCCCTCCGCTCCTTCACCAGCAGCCCAAGATGAGAGTGCCAGCATGGTCAGGTTGCTTTTGTTTCGTCCCTCTGGTCCAGTTTAAGAGCCATTGTGGCCCTCGAGTCAAAAAGTTTGCCTAACCTCTGGCCTAGAGACAGGGCGAGGGGGAATCTTGTGTTTACCTTGGCTAGGGGCCTTGGACAGATTCTCAGAGGCCAGCTTCACAGGAGTAACTCTCAGGAAACTGATCATGCACAGAATCTCATTCGAGGAGTTATGCGGGGTGCACAAGAGCATCTAGCCCTCCTGTTACTTACAAGTAAGGTCCCTGCAGGTTGGAAAGCCTTTGCAGGGCACCCAAAGTGAGTTTGGGGAGAGTGAGCAAAAGGTACTAGTATAGGATGAACGTTATATGTCACAGGGCAGCATAATTTAAAGGGCCTGGTCATTTGGACCTGCTTAAAATACAACCTGTGCTCAGGAGTCACAAATTCAGCTAACTGTGCTTGAAATTTCACCATCAGGCATTAATTCCCTTTCTTCATCCTTACTTCACTGGGTGAAGCTTATAGAATTCCTCTTTCCATCATTGAAGGGGCTTCATACAGCACCTGGAAAGAGGAGAGATGGGAACAGGAGATAAAAATTCCACTTGCTTCACTTCTTTTGCGAGAGTAGCTTTAAATGTGTTTTGTTTTTAGAGAGGCCCCAATTGAAACCAGTCTCCTGGTTTCAAATCCCAGTTATGCTGCTTTCTTGCTGGGAACCTTGGGGCCAGTTACTTAGAACAGTATTTTACATGCATTCTGGCATATAGTAAGTGCTCAGTAGACTTTGTTATCATTATTCTTATTAGCTTTCAGCACGGTGGCACCTACTGTCCAAGGGAATTTCCTTTCTAAGACCCAGCTAAGTGTGAAGGAACCTGCGGCTAAGGCTGCAAGAGGAGGCAAACGTTGTTGAGTTCTCTGTTTCTCAGCTGAAAACTCTTTGAAATGCTCCTCAGCCCGTGTGATAGAAGAACATGGAGACATGGGGTAATAGAGAGGAAAGGAAAATCAAATCAACCAATAAGTCACAGGCAAGGGAAACTGGGCTATGGGTTTTTAAGAGAAGTTTCCTTGGAACACAAACTTGCACATCAGCTGTAGTCACCAGAAGATGAGAGGGCTGTTGTACCAGACTGCTCTCCTGGCTCCCTTCATGGCTCCTTCTACAACCCTGTGTTTAAGACCTTGGCATTGCTGGGTGTTTTAGGAAATATTTGCTTTAAGAAAACAGTGGCGTTAACTGAGTATGTTTAAGGCAAATGCATCTGACAGAACAGTGCAAGCCTTGGTTCTGGTCCTCCCGTGATGAGCTTCTGGTTCAAATGAGCCATTGGATGGGCTGGAAGGCCAGTGTTCCAGCTAGTGACAAGAATGGCTCAAATAAATACTGAAATTTACATCCTGCATGGTCCTCCCCCTCTTCTGAGCCTTCAAGCCTACGATGGTGGTGGTGGTGGTGGTGGTGGTGGTTGTGGTGTGTGTGTATGTGTTTGAACTCTAAGTATGGATCGAAGTACCTTGCCCCTCACTTCATTGGATCCTAACATGCCCTCCCCTCCCCTGCTCATCGTCATTTTTGTTTAGATGCCCTGCTGGTTTCTCGCAGCAGGCCCAGCGAGGCAGTGTCTCTAGTGGCTTTTGTCTCCTGTGGAGGGCAGGTGGGTGAGGCTCTTTGCTTGAAGAGAAAAAGGATGAGGGTGTGCTGGGGAAACAGGTGATGCGGGAATGCTGAAGTGGCATTGAAGATGGAGGATTTAAATGTTAAGGGGTGGGTAGAAAATGTACCAAGATATTTTGAGGGCTAAATTTGTTCTGGAAGTTAAATGCATAGAGTATGATGAATCAGAAGAACAAGAACCACTTAAGATTTTTAAAGCTATTGGGTTGCCCCGGCGATATGTAGACATTTTGTGGATGGTTTGCTATTAGCAGTAAACATTTACATAACACTTCACTTTCTCAAATATTCACCCACAGAACCCTGGCCAGGACACAGAGACCCAGGGAGAAGAAGTGATGGCTTGTGGTACAGAATGAGCATGCTGCGGAGCTGGCAGGAGGTCGCAAGTCTGCTGATGGCTTGCTGCTCCCTGCACTGTGCATCACTTTGCTGCTCATCTTGCCTTACAATGCCCAGGTCTTCAGACCCAGGACCAGAAAGGTGGAAGGGGCCTGATACCCACTGACCAACCAAGAGGCTGAAATTGACCTTTCAGCTTCCAAACCTCCTGCCTCCGTCCTTAACACCCAGTGCCTCGTGGCTGGTTGACCTGCTCAGCCACCAATGCTCTCTCTTGGAGGATGACACCACCCGTCACCCAGCTGCCCAAGCAGTTAGACTTCTCCCATTGCCCACTGTCCACACACCCCATTTAACCAATCGCCACAGCTTTTAAATTCCATCTGCTTAATATTTCTTGAATTCCTCTTCTTTCCATCTCTGCTCCAACCACCTGTCTGCTGGCTTACTAATTAACCTCTTTACTAACTAATCTCTTCATTTTCTTCTATCTATTCTCCTACTTCATAAAATTTCATCATGTCTCTCTTTGGCTAAAAAACCCTTCCAAGACTCCCATCGACCGCAGGACAAAGCCTGAACACGTCACAAAGCCCTGCCACCTCTCCAGACTCGCCCACTGATCTGTCTCACATTCTACTCTCGAGCCAGAATGAACTCGTGTTCTTTGAGCTCATCGTGCTGTGGGTAGTTCAGCAAGAGGGCCAGAGCAGACAGAGAACGATCACAGGGATGGGTAAGGGGAGAATAAGGCACAGAGCCTGGGCCTGGGCAGTAGTGAACCGTTGGCCAGCATGGAAGTGCCTCCTTCATCTGGAATATTTTCAACCCACAGGGCACTGTCATCACACTCAGAGGTAGGTAGGATCTTCAGAGCAAGACTGCAAACTCAGAGCTCTCTCTCCAAACAGCATGTTCTGGTTTGGTGACTCTTCAGGGGCTTAAGATTTCTTATTAGCTGCATGATAATGAGCGAGGCACTTCTTGTAAGGAGGCTGTGAGCCTCAGTTTCCTCATCTATAAAATAAGGGTGATAATTGCCCTACTCTGTGGATATTTTATTTATTTTATAAAATTTTTGCTGCAATTTTTATACACACACACACACACACACACACACACACACACAAAACCCAAAACAAAACAAAAACAAAAACAAAAAACCCCCACAAAAACACAAACAAAAAACACAAACAAACAAACAAACAAACAAAAAAACCTGCCTGCTACTTTTAGGAATCCTTTACTGTGCAAGCCTCTAAGGAAGGGAGGGTCCCGCCACTCCCTTGGGAAGCTGGAAAAGCCATGGACTGTGACTGATGCTGTCAGCTAGGGGGTGAGAGGCTCCCGCTTGGTCCCTGCATCGGGAGCAGAAAGCAGAGATGCAGCAGCAGCTGGGAGTCATCCCAGAGGGGTGGAACCCGGTGACAATGACCGTGCAGGTGGCCAACAGGGTGTCCAGTCCAGATTCTCCTTGAAACAGGAAGTCGATTCCCTTCTTCCGCGCCTTCAAGTTCATCCTGAGAGCTGCCCCATCTCCTGCCAGCAAATGCCATTCCTGCTTTCCAGCTGGCCAGTCAGCTTCTGTAGAGGGAAGCAAGAGTGTCTGCTCAAAGACTCGCCTCCTTCACAGGACGGCTGGGGCAGAGCAGGGCATTTAGATGGGGCTGCCTCAGGGACACTGGCGTGCACCTCAGGATGGGGGCAGGTAAGGATAAGAGCATCTACCATACACATGCTTTAAAAAAAGCTGAAGTTATATTGGTCAAAAACCATATTGAATATCAGGCCTCCTATTGTGGGGATGTGCTTTGCAAAGGACAAGAAAAATGTGAGACATTCTCATTATCTTACCAATAGAGAGCCCTCCCACTCCTCCTCCTCTATGCCTTAAATTTAGCTTAAAAACATAATTGTTCCAAAAAATGGAGAAAGGCATGGGTCCATTTCAGGAGACTGTCAGCCTCTGGGGGCAGGCATTATTTTCTGCACCAGGTCCCACAGGCTCGAGGTCCAGTCTTGGCAGCTTCCTGTGTCATCTTTCTGTGTGGTTGCAAAAGGCCAGAGAGCCACCCCTGCATGCTGCGGGGCCAGGCTGCTTCTCGGGGTGGAACCTTAGGAACTGCCTGCCCCTGTTTGGGCTTCACTGAGTGGGCAGCTACTATTTCCCTGCCCTCAGCCTTTCCCGCCTGCCCGGGGAGGAGCCCTGAGCTCACATGTGTTTGTGTAGCCTCTCAGTCCTCAGAAAGCAGGTGCAGGCCAGCGTGAGGCCAGGCTCTAGGCGATTTTCCACACTCACCGGCCTGGGCTGGACATAACAGATGTGGTGGCTCCCACTAGCGTTTCCCAGGGCTATTGTTTCCTCCTCTTGGGAAGACATTCAGCACAACAGCCTGACCCGTGTCTCTGGGGACAGAAAGGACATGCCCGAGGCCCCATCCCCTTACCTGCCGTCTCTGGGCAAGAGGCACTTTGAAGGCACAGTACTTACAGGGTTTTTAACATTATTTTTTTACAGTTTGAAAGAGAAAGTTGTCAGGTGACTTATGGGAAAGCAGAGCTATTAACTTCTGGAGAACAGAGTACCATAACCAAGGGGCCCAGGCCAGGCTGCAGCTGCGGGGAGTGGGCAGCTGCCTCTGTCTCTGTCTCTGCAGGGGAACAGAGCCCACTGGTAGTCGCTCGCTGGGGTGGGTGCCGTTCAGGGCTGCCTGGCTTCTCCCCTCAGTGCTTTCTCGCGGTCTGTACATGCCTTCTGGTTCTTGGGGCTGTGGGTCGTGTTCTGTGGGGAGACAGGGTCTGTGCTGGGCACTGGGAGTGGTGGGGGCCCACCTGGAGCCAGGGTGCAGCGCCAGCACCCCCTAGCTCTTCGGGCCCGGGTGTCCTCACCTGTGACATGAGGGAGTGAGACTCAGTGATTGCCGCGCTCATTTCCAACCCCACTTTTCTTTGGTAAGTCTGTATTTCCCACATGCTTTGCAGGTGTCAGGCTGCTGGGCTGTGGTTCTGGGGTTTGGGCTATAATCATTCTCTTTTTTAGCAACCATTATGATAGGCAAAAAGCTGCCGCCCCCACAGGTTGCTGGACACATGTCCCACTGCCCCAGGGGAGATGGCTCCTGCAGTTGCATGGGTTTATCTTGGCAGTAAACCCGGAAAGCAGGAGGAGCAGGTTCCTGCTGTCCGACCTGCTGTTACCCAGCCCAAACAGGAGAGGCCCTGGGCCAGGTTACACTGTCCGTGATCCCAGACGTCAGACCATCACAGCAAAGGAGGACAAAACCCTAGAAGCTATTCCCAAAATATCCCATTTTATCCAAATGAGTGTATTTGATTACACAGAGTACTGTTGAATTTAAAGAAAGGTAATAAGGAAGTTCATGTTTCCTTCCATGCAAAAGCCAGACAATCTAAAGCATTTTGTTAGTGCCAGACAAATAGTGGTGATAAAGGGGAAGGAAATCATGGCCATATTTGCCTAATATCTGGTACTTCTGTGTTTAAATTCATCCTCTCAACCTGCATTAACCCTTGTTACCTTTGAGCAGGTTGAGAAAAAGATAAAGACTAAGCGTTGTTTTTGTTATCCATTCATCACCTGGGTGAGTGAATCAGAACCATAGACTTGCAGGGAAGGGTATGTCTGTTGAGGTCTTTCAGTTCAGTCACCCCCTTACTGATGCCGTACCCCACTGTTCACCATCCCTGCTAAGGGGTAATGAGTGAGCTGGTGTCTGCTACATTCCAGTTCGGCAGGGGTCTCCTTTCATCCTGGACATAAAGTCCTCTTCACGGAGAACAGAAATAGGGTTCCCTGTATCATTCCTCAAAGGTCATAGGAAACAAAGCTCTTTGTCATGACACTTCTATCCATTCAGTTGTTCCAAAAATCATGCTCACCTCCCATATCCCAACTGAATCTCAAGTTGTGTAATGTTTCCTCCTAGGAGCCTATAAAATCCATGTCCGTCTCAGCATTCTTGCTGTCACTGTCCTGGTCC
This sequence comes from Vespertilio murinus, assembly GCA_963924515.1. Taxonomy (NCBI): domain Eukaryota; kingdom Metazoa; phylum Chordata; class Mammalia; order Chiroptera; family Vespertilionidae; genus Vespertilio; species Vespertilio murinus. The sequence continues at coordinate 109,856,273 of OZ004707.1, forward strand.
AGGTTCTGGCATCTCTCAACAGCATCATCACAATAGTTTTGTCACTGGGCTCTCGGCCTCCTCCCCCTGCATTTCAACCTCTACTGCTACCGGGGTAGTTCTTGGGTGAAAAACAGTGGAGAGAACATGAGTTTTGGAATCAGACTGAGACCTGTTAAACTTAGGCTTTGCCTCAGCCAAGTTATTTTTTCCATGCCTTAATTCTGGATCTATAAAATGAAGACAATATTGATTTCAGACTCACAAACTGTAGGATCTCTGGTTCAATTGCCAATCAAGGGCATCTTCCTTGGTTGCAGGTTTGATCCCTGGCCCTGGTTGGGGCCTGTGTGGGAAGCAACAAGTCAATGTGTCTCTTTCACAAAATAATTCTCTCTCTCTCTCCTTTAATATATATTTAATATATATATTAAAGGCCTGGTACACAAAATTCATGAAATTCATGCATGGAGGGGCATGGGTGGGGGGAATGTGTGTTCCTCCAGTCCAGCCTGCATCCTATCCAATCTGGGAGCCCTCAATAGGATCCCTGGTGGGATGGGGTCTAAAAGGGCAGGTGGACATCCATCTCACAATCCAAGACTGCTGGCTCCCAATTGCTTGCCTGTCTGCCTTCCTGATTGCCCCTAACCACTTCTGCCTGCCAGCCTGATCACCCCCTAACCACTCCCCTGCCAGCCCGATTGCCCCTAACTGCCCTCCCTTGCTGGCCTGGTTGCCTCCACTGTTCTCTTCTGCTGGCCCTGTCACCACTAACTGTCCTCCTCTTCAGGCCTGTTCACCCCCAACTGCCCTCTCCTGCAGGCCTGAGTCCCTCCCCAACTGTCCTCCCCTGCAGGCCTGGTCCCCTCTAACTACCCTACCCTGCAGGCCATCTTGTGGCGGCTATCTTGTGTCTACATGGGAGTGGCCATTTTTGACCACATGGGGGCAGCCATGTTGTGTGTTGGAATGATGGTCAATTTGCATATCACCTCTTTATTATATAGGATATATATATACCCTCTCTCTATATGCCACTCTCTCTCAATGGGAAAAATATCCTCAGGTGAGAATTAACAAAAAAACAACAACCCCACAACAACAAACAAACTAATAAAAGGAAATCAGTGCCATTAAAAACGACTTGGGACAGTTGAGGAACCAAGAACAATGTGGCACAGAGAGAAGACCATCACTGAGGGGCCCTTACATTGGCCATATTCACTGAGGACAATTGGGCACAAGCAGGGAAAGATAGCAGGGAAATGAAGATTTTTGCCAAATGCCATTCCCTTTGTAGAAAATTAAAAGAAGGCCAATGTTCTCCTTGCTGTATAAAAAGGTTTATGGGCCACCTTTCCTCACTGCTGTTACCTGGACATACTAATTTTAACAAAATCCTCAGGAACATGAATTTAGGGAGCAAAAGCTATTTAAATCTCTCTCTCTCTCTCTCTCTCTCTCTCTCTCTCTCTCTCTCTTTCTCTCTCTCTCTCTCCACACACACACACACACACACACACACACACACACACACACAGAGTCACTGCTTCCAATTTCATTGGTGTTCTTCCTCTCTCATAATGGGCCATGGCTATGTTAGGTTATGGAAAGAGCTTCCCTGAAAAAAAAACTCCCTGATGGCAAGGGGCTGTTTCCAGATATGGGTGCATAGAAGCAGGTGTTCAGGTGTGGTGTGGTGTGGTGTATGTGTGTTTGTGGGTGTGTGATACATGTTGAGATGCTCATGTGGTGGATGATGAACATGGATGAATCTCTATCTTTTAAAAATCTTTTTATTTTTTATAACTCACATTCCACCTGAGATTTCCACAGGTCTGAGGGTTTACGAGCTATGATGAAAAGGTGGGCTGAGGGAGGTGCCGGACTCAGGACTGGATTGCCCTGTCTGGTAGAATTCCTCACTCAGACCCCCAAAGGTGTCACAGGTAGAGGCATCTCTAAGGAGGTTTGCTTTGCTCTGCTCCTCAAGTACTGCAGAAAGAGCAGCGGGCTGGCCAATAGAAGAGAAGAGTTCCTAGGCTTGGCTCTGTTTGTCCCCAGCAGTGAGATTTTCTTCATGAAATAAAACAGGAATCACTAGGCCAGTCCCACTGACCTCTCAAGAGGAGGTGTGTGGTGGGTGAAGTTCATGAGGCCCAACCTGCAAAATGCTTTCAAAACCATGAAGTTCTGTAGAGCATGCTTTTCTTTCTTCCCATGATAACACCATGTGTTTTCGTCTGTACCTTCTTGGAACTTCACAGACTCTTAGATTCTTCCCAAGTCTTAGCAGGGTTGGGGAAAGGGGAGTGAGGTGGGGATGGGAGGTTGGAGTGAAGCTTGTTACATTTCACCTATAGGAAACACAGGAACTGTTCACAGATGACTTGTGTCAGCAAGGCAACTGAAGCCCTATGTCTGATGGATTCCTTTTTGGGAGGAAGGCTGTTTATTGGAAGGAGGGGTGGGGATGGTGGTATGGGTCCAAGTCAGAGTCCACACCTGTGGCTTGGCCTTGGCTGCCCTGAATGAAACTCAATGGGTTCTCTGGTTCCCCTTTTAGAAAAGTCGTGATTTGGTGAAGGTGGGTAGGATCCAGTTACTCACTGAGCTTGGCTGACACTTGGCTTTTTTTTTTTTTTTTTTTTTGCCACACAATCTGCATCACATTTGTCTTTGATACTCACTTGCTTTCAAAACACCTCAGTATAATTACCCCCAGAATGTTGTGTTACTTTCAACTTTATGCTTTTGAAAGGCAAAAGCTGTCCACCTTTACAACACCAGCAGCTGTAGGTAAGCCATGGGCTGAGCTACTGTGACAAAATTCCGGTTTCATCCATCAGAACCCAGGATGCTGCTGTCTCTTTATGCACTGCTATTGTCAGAGTCTAGGGATCTCTATTAATAGACTAGACATTTCATGCTGCCAATGATTTTCTAAGAGGAGGCAGTCATGCAGCCAATCAGGCTCAGCTGGCCCTTTGTGCATGGAGAAGTTTTGTTGGAATATGTGAGCATAATTGGGTTATGAGGCTGCTAATATGATTATACTGCCTGGAAATGCAAAAGCCAGAGTCAGTTAAACATCAAGGTGAAGTTATTTCCAGCTGATCAATTGCAGCATCTCCCAGCAGCGTTGAGGCCTGGGTGACAGGAGAGATGGATTTAGCAAGCAAGCTGCTCTTTCTCTCCACCGGTGCCCTCCCCTTTCTTTGATTTTTTAAAAAAATACAGTTTACTTCAATATTATTCTGTATTAGTTTCAGATGTAGAGTACAGTGGCTAGACAATCATGTGCTTTATAGATCACTCCTCACCCCCATATTTCAAGTATCCACCTGGCCCATACATAGTTATCATATCATTAACTATATTCTTTATTCTGTAACTACCAATTTGTACTTATTAATCCCTTCACCCTTCTCACCCAGCTTCTCCACCTGCCTCCCCTCTGTTAACCATCAATCTGTTCTCTTTATCTGAGTCAGTTTCTATTTTGTTTATTTTGTTCTTTAGATTCCACACATAAGTGAAATACGGTATTTGTCTTTCTCTGTCTGACTTATTTAACTTAGCATAATACTCTCTGGGTCCATCCAGGCCTTTGCAAAAGGTAAGATTTTTAAAAATTTTTTATGGAGAATAGTATTCCATATGGTACGAATGTACCATATCATTTACAATGAGTAACCAAGTGCTCATCAATAAACAAGTAGATAAGAAAGCTATAGCCTTTATCTTTGGAAGCATAGACTCCAGATTCTGCTCTGAGAGGCTGTCTTCCAGGTGTGGACTCCCAGCAGAAGGAAGGGTTTAGTTGTGTCAATTTGATTCAATTCAGCAAACATTAACTCCTACTGTGTGTCCAAAGTACACAAAAACAAGGTTCTTCCTTTTTCTTTTAATTCAAATGATAAGTTAGAAAGTCTTTCTCTTCCCCTAAGCCCACCTCTTTGAGATATCCAATGTTGAATTTTATTAGGCTTCCTATGCTTCTACAAACATACATGTGTATAAATGTTATCAAAACAAAAGAGGCCTGATATAATATATATTTTCTACAACTTTCTTTTTTTTTCACTTATCCATACAACACAGAAAGTTTCTAGGTTATTGCATATAAATTTAGCCAATTTCTCTTCAATAGCTGTGTACACTTACACACTACTAGTTTGGGTATTACATAATTCATTTTGTCATTTCCCTTCTGATGTACATTTAGTTGTTTCTAGGTGTTTTTGTTTGTTTGTTTTTTTGCTCTCAGATGCTCTTTCTGGAAGTATAGTGTGCCTAAAATGTGGTCTTTGGGAATAGACAGAGCTGGGTTTGAACCTCAGCTTTGTATTTACTGGGTAGCTTTCTGGGTATTCTCCAACCCCCTTCTAGCTTCAATGTCTTCAACTGCAAAATGAGGGCAGCAAACAGTTTAAAGTGATGTGGTGCGGGTAAAATGAGAGGATCCTCACCAAGTATTTATGAGAAGAGCCTGCCACACATGAGTGCCCAATAAATGTTAATGGTAACTCCATGTTTGGACATCTTCCTCTGTCTTGCCAGAATTCTCACTATGATAATTTAAGGAGCTGGGGTCTGAGGAGAAAGTCATTGGAGAAAGCTAGATCCAGCTTATGCCAACTCTACCATATCTGCAGATAAAGATGCAGCCTCCTCTGGGAGGTGGAGGCTGGGGGAGGCCCTGCATGGACCCAGGAAGGAGATGAGTTTCCTGCCTCTGCTCTGTGAGCTGCACACTTTTGAGGGTTTCAAGTCACCCTAGGTGGGTGCATACATTCAGAGAAGTAAAAGGGTCTTATGCAGAGTCCTCAAGCAAGGACCCTCTCTGTCCTAGTTGTGGTGCCAGACACCCTGTGCTCTACCATGTGGGCTCCTTTTGCTGTTACAGTTGCTGCTACCACCTATGTGAATGATTGGAGCCACTGGAAGTTCTCCTCAAAGGCGAAGACATTTATCTGGATGGCCTTGACTCTCAGTGGTTATAATTTTCAAGTGCCATAAAGTTAGTCTGTCTCATTAGTCTCCTATGGTGAAGAATATGTGATGTCTGTCAGCCCCCTGCATCCTGATTCAGGCCTCAGGGTAGCACATTCTAACTACCACACTTATATTCGTGGGCTGGCTTCCAACCTCCTCACCCCAAACAAGATGTTAATATGGTTTTCTTATAGGACCTCTTCATTGCAGGGTCCCAGGACCAGTTGAGTAGTCCCAGAGTCTTTTCACTATTTCTTTCTGAGGCTCCAGGGCTATCAGATAGATGCACCCTGGTGACCTTTGATATCCTAGAAATCCCTGGATGTTTACATAGGTTACACTGAAAGGCTGTGCCAATGGGTCCTACTGGACACCTACTACATAAACTCACTCTAACAAGACCAGGAGACATAGAAACTCTACCTAAGACATAGAAATAAACACAGGGAGGTAGCCTAAATGAGACGACAAAGAAACATGCTCCAAATGAAGGAACAGAATAAAATTCCAGAAAAAGAACTAAACAAAATGGAGACAAGCAATTTACCAAATGCATGCTGGGGTTCTTTTCCCAGATTTATAGAGAGTTCAGCATTCTGGAGAAGGTCAGAGGATCTTCAGCTGAAGAAGCTAAAGACTACTCCTTGTCTAAGGACCCCGTGCTATTTATAAACACAATTTGTCCTAAGGCAAGGTCGAGATAATGTACTTCAAAGGATAGGGTACCAAAAGGTACAGAAGCATTGTCAGTTTGGGGAATAGCCTACAGCTGTTCAGGTGTTTGCCAATAGGAGGCAATAAAATGCCCTGAGCTGTCTGGCAGCAGACAATCCTATTCTGGTTTGGGAAACGTTGAGCTCCCCAAGTTTCACCAACCTTTTGGTCAAACTCTTGAATTATTACATGCTAGAATTGATTCCTGGCAGATGCAGAGTTTAAAACACTGATAATAAGAATGCTCAATGTATGTAGAGGAAGAGTAGATTAACTTAATTTGAACTTCAATAAAGACCTAGGAAACAAAGAACTAGTAAAAAGTGAAGAATACACTAACTAAAATGAAGAATTTCTTACAGGGAATCAACAGTAGAGTAGGTGACGCAGAAGATCAAATCAGTGATTTGGAAGATAAGGAAGCAGAAAACACCCAATCAGAATAGCAAAAAGGAAAAAGAATTTAAAAAATGAGAATAGTTTAAGGAGTTTCTGGGACAAGTTCAAATTTGCATCATGGGAGTGCTAGAAGGAGAAGAGAGAGCGAGCAAGGACTTGAAAACTTATTTGAAAAAAATAATGACAGAAACTTCCCTAACCTGGTGAAGGAAATAGACATACAAGTCCACAGAACACAGAGTCTCAAACCAGATGAATCCAAAGAGGCCCATACAAACACATATTACTAGTATAATTAAAATGCCAAAGGTTAAAGACAAAATGAGAACCTTAAAAGCAGCAAAAGAAAAGCAGTATATTACCTATAAGGGAACTCCCATATGACTATCAGATGATTCATCAACAGAAACATTTCAGGCCCAAAGGGATTACTCTACTCAGCAAAGCTATTATTTTGAATTGAAGGACAGATAAAGAGCTTCCCAGACAAGAGATATGGAAACAACCTATGTGACCATCAGTAGATGAATGGGTAAAGAAAAGTCATGCATATATTCAATGGAATATAATTCAGCCATTAAAAGAATAAATCTTGCCATCTGCAACAACAACAACAACATGGATGGACTCTAGAGGGTATTGTGCTGAGTTAAATAAGAAACAGGTAAAGAAGAATACCATATGATTTCACTTATATGTGGAATCTAAAATAGAAAGTAAATGAACAGGCAGACCAAAACAGACTCATAAATACAGAGAACATTTTGATGGTTGCCAGTGGGTGGGAGGTTGAGAGGATGAGGAAAATGGGGAAAGGATTAAAAAGAAAAATTGGTAGTTACAAAATAGTTATGAAGATGTAAAATGTAGCATAGGGAAAATAGTTAATAATATTGTAATAACTATGTATGGTATCAGATTTATCTGGGTGCTCAATTCATACATTATATAAATGTCTAATCACTGGGTTGTACATATGAAACTAATACAATATTGTATGTCAACTGTAATTGAAAAATAAAAAATTATTTCAAAAAAAGAACACACACACAAATTGTGGTACACCTATACAATGGACTAATAGTCATAAGAATGAATGAAATCTTACCATTTGTGACAAGATGGATGAATATAGAAGGTTTATGCTAAGTGAAATAAGTCAGACAAAGGCAACTATCACATGGTTTTGAGAGGGCAGGTGGGGCTAACTCCTGACCCTCCATTTTGTATTGTGTAACTAGAGGGCTGGGCAAACTACGGCCTGAGGGTCAGATCCAGTGAGTAAAACTATTGAATAATAAAAAAAAAAAGACTGTACCCTTTTATGTAATGATGTTTACTTTGAATTTATATTAGTTCACACAAACACTCCATCCATGTTTTTGTTCCAGCCCTCCAGTCCAGTTTAAGAACCCATTTTGGCCCTCGAGTCAAAAAGTTTGCTAGACCCTAGCCCTCACCCAACCAATCAGGGTCAGCCAAAGCAGTGACATCACCACCCCTATAAAACCCATTGATTTGTTGAAGCTCGCTCTCTTCTGCCATGCAGTGATGGGTGTAAGTGGGACAGAGCCCATGCTAGCATGGAATACAGGCTTTCTGCTATTGCATTGGACTCGGCTCCCTGGTGGTCTTTGGGAATCACGAAATCTGGGCATAACAGGTTTCATTTATATGTGGAATCTAAAGAATGAAAATAAACAAACAAACAAACAAAGAAAAACAGACTTATAAACACAGAAAACAGACTGATGGTTGCCAGAAGGGATAAGGTTGGGGGGCTAGGTGAAAAAAGTGAAGGAATTAAAAGTACAATCTGGTAGTTATAAAATAGTCATGAAGATATGAAGTATAGCATGGAGAATATGCTCAATAATGTTGTAATAACTATGTATGGTGCCAGGTGTTTACTTAAAATATTGTGGGGATCACTTTGTAAAGCAGATGAGTATCTAATCACTATGCTGTACACCTGAAACTAATACGAAATAATATTGATAAATGGAAAATTGAAAAATCAAATTTAAAAAATTTATTGGTTTCTCACCTGTTTGTTTTTATGCCTTCATTTGGACATTAAGAAATAGGCAATCTTAGATGGAGCCTCAAACTTTTTAGATTTTTGTTGTCTTTAAAATCCCAATGTCTGGCAAACATTTTTCTACATGGCCTCTGTCCCTTTTTGCCTCTTCTGGGTGCTGCTGGTCTCAATGGAAGATGCTTCTCAGTCTTGCTGTAGCGTATCATAGAAAGCTGAGAGCTGATACTGACACAATGGTGTTGTATTGGCTATTATTCTGTGGTTGATTTAAAAAAACACACAAAAACATGTATACTAATAACTTTCTTATTTATTTCTCTAAAACCTTAGATTTAACCTTGCCAGTTTATAGCCCAGTGTCTCTCCTGATTGACTCATTAGCATAAAACTCCACTGTTAGCTCACCACTATTGTTCATTCTCAACAGCTGCAACTACAACTTAAGCTATTCAATAGGCACTAATTCAACACATTATAACTTCTGATTACAACGGTGATTCTCATGAGAAACAAAGACAAGTGACTCATAGACCTAACAATCTGATAGTACCCCCAAATTGTGCCTTCTATAATCACCTTTGCTGCTAGACAAACTCCTCCACCCATTTGCTCTGAGTGAAATTGTTGCCTTAATTTTGGAGCATTCATGGTTTTGGGTGAGAATTAGGGGTCTCAAACAGGGCCAGAAATGGAGAGGGTGGCTGTGGCAGACTGTTAGGCATCATGGTGGTGTGCAGAACACTGGGCTCTTATCCTGACCGTAATGCTTAATTGTATGACCTGGAGCAAATCATCATTTCTCTGCACCTCATCTTTCTGCATCTGGAAAACAGACAGGTTGGTCTCTACATATCACACAAACCACTGAGGTATCAGATAAAGTTATTAGGCTTCTATGATAGTTATCTTAAAAACAAACAGACAACTATCTTAATAGTGATTGGTGCCCTAAGTCAGGCATTCACCATCCCTTTATGATATGAGGGAAGGGGAAGGTTCATTATTGGAAGATGCTGGCAGTGGCCTTCTTACTGATTTCTGAGCATTAGCAGACTGCAGTGTTTTGCAATGTACCCATGCCTCATTAAAATGTATTATCTAGTTTGAACCAAATTAACCTTCATAAAATGGATGAGTGACTTCAAGATTCCTGCAAAGAAATTCATGGATTAAACATAATAGTAATTTTGCAAGGACAAGAAAAACAGCAGAATTGACCCTTCTCCTGTGCCGGGTACAATCTCTCCATCACTATCACCAGGAGACAAAAACAATAGACGATCTAATTGCACCAGATAAGAAGTTGACTTAAAATTCCTGTATTCTCTAAGCTTTAAAAGTATGGATTTCCTCTTATTAACAATTCACTTTGTGTGCTATGCCCATTGTACCCTTGTGAGTTACCTCCCAGCTCTAATGATCATTAAAAGCAAGCAGGGAAACAGACTGAACTTTTTAGTTAATGTAACAAAAGCTTAACATTTGAGGTATTTGAATTGAGGTATTTCAAAGAATCACATTAAAGTTAAAAATGATACAAAATTCTACTACATTGTATTCATTAAAAATATAGCTATGGATAATATTTTAATGAGAGCAAGAAGATTTGCTTAATAACTGAATTCAAATATATTAGGAATATTTTATTTTCATGACATCCTCTAAAACAGTGTTTCCCAAACTTCTCTCATAATGAGAATCACCTGGTGGAGTTGTTAAAATACAGATTCCTGAATCCCAACTAAGAAGTGCTAAACTAAAATTTTTGGGAACATATAGGTAAAATTGTATATTAACTAGTGCTCTAAGCGTTGGTCCTAGGAATCTGTATTTTAACAACTCCACCAGGTGATTCTCATCATGAGACAAGTTTGGGAAACACTGCTCTAAAACATACTTTGTGTTCACTTGATAATATATTAGTACAGAAGCACTTAATTAAGAAATAGGTATGTGGATATAAAACAGAAAGCAACAAATTAACAAAACAAACACCTATTGACACAGACAACAGTGGTGGTTACCGGAGGGAGAAGGGCGTGGGGAGAAGTTAAAGAGCGTAAGGGGCTCAGGTCGACGTGATGGAGAGTGACAGACTTTGGGTGATGAGCACACATGCAATTGACAGGTGATATATTTTCACTTAAAACTCATATTATCTTATTAGCCAATGTCAAATTTAATTAGTGAAGAGACATTCATATTTAGGGTGTGTACCAGTATTTTTATAATAGAGCCAAGCAAAGAAGGGTAAAGATATGGGCCAGGTCACCGGGCAGCAATCTTCTGGTTGTGATGTCCTCCCTGCATCTCCTTCAGAAGCCAGGCCACAGTTACAGGAAGAATCGTTTAGGGGATATGTCGGGATCTAACATCGAACATGAGTTTTTAAAACCAACGAGTAGCCCACCTTTGTGTCACTGTGGGCCACAGGAACACTATGGAGGAGCATGTGTTTTTTTTTTCTATTTCAAATGTCCCTCATTGCTGAACTACTCATAAATACTCTATTCTTTTTAGGGACTCGTGGAATTGATATTGGACACTAAAGGGGTCTGAGGCCGCCTGTCACTACTTGATCCAAATTCAGCAGAGACAGGGTTGAATCACATATGAGCACTTATTCCAATAATGCTGGCAGTATGGGGAGAGCGGCTGGTTACCCTGGAAATTCTGCTCTGACCCCCTGGCCTGCTGGCTGATTATATACGGGTGAGGGAGGAGGCAGCTTGCAGCTGAGAGTGTAACAGGGAAAAGGGGAGGGGAGGGTCTGCAGTTCCACAGTATGGTCTTCAGGAGCTCAAAGTCCAATAAAAAGGGCAGCTAATCTCCTATGATGTTACGAACAGCTCAGCCCATCCCAGGGCTCGGAAAATGGGCAGCATTCCTGAAGCAAATTCCCGGAGTGGGATCAGGGTCCAGGCACAGCAACCAAGGCAAAGCACATCCTGTCCTTGGTCTGCTTTCAAAATGTATTTCTTTTCTGAGCAATGGACCCATCCGGGGTTTGAGGCATCTTATCTTTTTAGAGTCCTGTGTTTCTTCTTGCCACATATCTTTCAATCTCCTAGGGTCTGCAAGAAAACTTCTTACCTATAGTTAGTAATGTGAATAATTATTAAACAACTGTGGTTCTATTCTTATTACGTGCCCTTCCCCACTATCATTCTGATGAACTTGGCTTCTTCTTTCTGAACTTGAATTTCCTAAAAAGTATCAGACATCTGCTCTTCTTCTTTTTTTTTAAAATATATTTTATTGATTTTTCACAGAGAGGAAGAGAGAGGGATAGAGAGTTAGAAACATCGATGAGAGAGAATCATCAATCAGCTGCCTTTTGCACACCCCCCACTGGGGATGTGCCCGCAACCAAGGTACATGCCCTTGACCAGAATTGAACACGAGACCCTTCAGTCCGCAGGCCGACGCTCTATTCACTGAGCCAAACCGGTCCCGGCTATCTGCTCTTCTTGATCTGAGCATTTAGGTTCTTCTGCCAGCTGAAGAGTTCTGTGGACCAAATCATGGTTGGATATATTCAGGGCCTTGGGCAATTCTGGGCTGTCATCATTTTTCATTGAAGGGTGAAACTGGATGAAAGATTTACATTTTACTAGAACTAGTGTCCAACCGCTAATGATGTGTTCCTTATTCCTCTGTACAGGAGATAGTTCTCTCGCCAGCTGAAAAGTTCTGCCTGACATCAAAAAACAGGTGAAGTATCATGTCACACTCCCCCATCTGTCACTACTATCCAGAGAGTGAGACGTGATCTACTTACTCCTCAGGTACTTATTCCATGAGACTCTGCAGTGTCCCTGGAGTTCACCCACAGTGCAGATTCACTGCAGGACAAAGTTCCTCCACAGAGCACCCAGCGGCCACCGGGGCCAGTGGACCACCACAGCTGGGGAATTCACGCAGCAGTGTTCTGCCCAAACCAAACCTGCACCAGGTAAGCAGGGCACTACATGCCTGGTGAGAATAGAAACAATTAAGGTCAACCCTCAACCCTACCCAGGGCTCCTCTTCCGTCCACTTGAACTTCTTCGGTGGCCCTTGAAGAACTCACCACTCCATCCTATGGATTTGCTGCCCACTCTACCTGGAAAGACTTTGCTCTCACTGCCTATGTGGCCATCACATGTCCACCCATGAGCATTGGGCCTCGTCACCTATGTGTCCCCAGGCCAGGTGAAGGGCCTGGCACAGGGTGGGCGCTCAGTTCTTCACACACGTCTGTGGAATGAATGCATGAAAGAGAGAAAAAGCCATCATCGGCTGTCCCTCAGGATTCACACGTAAGGTTCTGCTGGCTCAGCAGATGGTTTCACTTGGAGAGTTTAAAACTCCTGTGGGTGTCAAATAACTGCATAATGCACTTGAAAATAATTAACAAATGTTCAACATTAGATGACCGTGGCCCTAGCTAGTTTGGCTCAGTGGATAGAGCATTTGCTTTCGGACTGAAGGGCCTGGGGATCGATTCTGGTCAAGGGCACATGCCCGGGGTGCAGGCTTGATCCCCAATAGGGGGCATGCAGCAGGCAGCTGGTGAATGATTCCTTCTCATCATTGATGTTTCTATCTCTCTCTCCCTTCCTCTCTGAAATAATAATAATAATAATAATAATAATAATAATAAAAGATTAGATGACCATGAATCAGTCCTCACCTTTTGAACTATATAGATGACTTCAAAATTGTCTGAGAAATAAGATTAATTTTCTTATAAAGATCATTTTCTGTTATCACACTTCAGTAAATATAGAACATGACAAAACTTTTTAAAAAAACTTTGAAATCACAAAAAAACAGAAATCTTACAATTATTTAGAAGATATAAAAATAAAAATACTATAGCCCTGGCTGGGGTAGGTCAGTTGGTAGGAACATCTTCCAGTACACCCAAAGGTTGCCAGTTCAATTCCCTGTCAGGGCACATACCTAGGTTTCAGGTTTGACCCCTGGTTGGGGCATGTATGGGAGGCAACTGCTTGATGTCTCTTTCATATCAATGTTTCTATCTCTTCTTTTCTTTCTCTCTTTAAAATCAATAAAGACATATCGTCAGGTGGGGATTAAGAAAACCACTTACATTGAAATCTGTGGATTAGAGCTAATGTTATTCAAAGAGGAAAATTCATAGCATTTACTACTTAACTAAAAAAGTGTGGAAATGAATTGGAAAACTAAACCTCTAGCCTAATATATATTAAGCTAGAGGTTTCATATATGTATATGTGAGTGTGTGTGTGTATGAAACCCAAAGAATGCAGAGCAATATCAATAATATTGAAACAAAATGTTTTAGAACTTGGAAAGTCTGAAGACTTGATAAAACAACTGAAGAGCTCATTATACAGTGGCTATTATTTCTTTCTGTTAAACAGAGAAAGCAGAAATACAAAATTAAACATGAGAAAATAAAAAAGCCAAAGATATAGAGGAAAATGACTTTTCAGAGCCCACCTTCCAGAATGCTGTGCAGGAAGGTAGAGAGATGGGGAGCTGGAGGCAGCTATGGCTTGGGGTTCTGAGCCCCCTCTAATTCCCCACCGATCCCCACCTCCTTTCCCATGTGAACAGCTTGGTCCCTCTTGGTGTTGACTGCCTGGTTTCCTGGGGACAAGGTGTCTGTGTAAGGAAATTCCCATCTAGGCTGCAAGGGATCCCAAGGCAGGGCCCAGAGCAGGTATGAGCCTGTTCAGGCTGGGTTTGTCCCTTGGATGCATCTTTTACTGAGGGGTCAAGAAGTCCTGCTCTGGCCTTCTTTGTACTTTTTAATGCCTATTTATACTAAGAGGGATAATATTCAAATATAAAAATGGCCAATTCCTCTTATAAAGGTCTCTAGATGTTGGTTTATTATATAGATTGAGGGAAATGCAGACCTTCCTTCTGGGACAAATGAATGAATAAATGGACCAAGACAAAGCCATTCTTGTTGACCTTGAGGATGACATATAACCCGGTGGGCTCTGCAGATAGTTTTCTCAGTAGAGCTTAAAACCCCAGGGAAAATCCACAGCTCCAGGACATGTTACAGGCCCTAGGATAAACTATTACTTCTCACATTCAACACGTCCAGATCAGAATTCTTTTAATATATATATATATATATATATATATATATATATATATATATATATAATTGATTTTCCACAGAGAGGAAGGGAGAGGGATAGAGAGCTAGAAACGTCAATGAGAGAGAAACATCGACCAGCTGCCTCCTGCACACCCCCTACTGGGGATATGCCCGCAACCAATGTACATGCCCTTGACCGGAATCGAACCTGGGACCTTATAGTCCGCAGACCGACGCTCTACCACTGAGCCAAACCGGTTTTGTCCAGATCAGAATTCTTGATGTCAACTCCCAGACCTGCTTTCTCTCTCTCTCTCTCTCTCTCTCTCTCTCTCTCTCTCTCTCTCTCTCTCCATCTAATTGAATGGTTTCACCTGTTGCTTAAGCCAAAACCCTAGTGCTCATCTTTGACTCTTTTCTCTCTTCCTGACTAACATACAGTCTCCCATGAAGTCTTGTTGAGACCGCCACTAAAATATTTCCCAAATTAGTATGGTTCTCCCTCTCCTTCCCTTCCCTGCCCCCTCTCTTTCTCCACTACTTCCACCCTGGTCAAAGCCACTGTTATTTCTTGCCTGGAGTTCTGCTTTTTGTCCCTTGACCATCATGTGGAGTTATTTTTCTAACTGTAAACTGACCACATAACCCTCCTGGTAAAAGCTTTCCAAGGGCTGTCCTTCAGATTCATAATAAATTCCAGACCCACTTTCCTGGCCTGTAACCCAGTCCCTGCCGCCTCTCCCGTCACTCTTCAGCCACGGTGACCCTTTCCCCACCTCCCAGGTTTGTTCCTAACATAGAGGCTTGCATTAGCTCCCTTTGCCACATTGCACATCCCCGAATTTTCTTATGAGTGAATTTCTTTGGTCAGATTTAAGTTTAAACATCGTGTCTTTGAAACCAATTCAACCCCATTCATCTTATCACGTCTCCCGTTATATTTTCAATATAATATGTACAGGGTGGTCTAAAAGTTCTCGTGCACTTTCATATATCTATGGAAGTGACCAGTAACGAGTTCATCTAGCCTATTCCTTCTTAACCTGGAGCAAGACAAGGATTTGGGTTAATTTCCTTTCTTATCAGATGTGCTATGGAGCCCTGTCAGCCATTCTGGAGCAAGGAAAGTACTGGATGCTGGTGAACACTCCTGTCCCTGTATGAAAGGCCTTCCTGGACCTCATGTTTTTAAACCAGGTAATCACCGTCCTAGTATTTTTTCCGTTCTGGCTTTGTCGTCTTGCTTTTTGCGCTATTTTGGCCTGTGGACCTCTGAAGGCTGGGGGACAAGGAGAAGTACCTGGTCCAGATAACCGTTTTGGGGCCACTGTCTCTGGCCATTCTTTCCTCCGAAGTCACCCACTTTTAGTTTTTTTTTTCCTTTTCTTTCTGTAAAACTTGATTTCCTAATCATGCTCTCAGTTCCCTCTAGACATTTCTTTGTGATCAGTAAATGAGAGAAGGCGTGGCCAGAGGGGAAATTTATAGGTCAAATCGATGTGAGAGGAAAGGAAAAGCATCAAGGTTATGCCATGAGCCCAGTGTCCATTACAGGAGCAAGCCTAGCACATGTAAGAGAAGCTGTAGGCTGCCTGCAACTCATAGGACAAGAGAGCAAAACAGAGAGAAGACCCAGGCAGCCCAGTGGCAGGTTTGGATCCCTCCGATGGCAAGAGCGAAGGGGACCAACTGTGGACAAAAGGTAAGCTGCAGCTGCTGGCAGGTGCTCCACCCAGTGACCCCACAGGGGCCATGGAAAGCTGCAGCACTGGAAGGAAAAGCATGTAGGTGAATGAAGCACATGGTTCTCAAAGCATCTTGGTGAAGGGAGATCTGTGTGCCACAGAAATGGAGGATTATTGTGATGGGGGAATTGTGAGTGAAGCATTATGTAACATTAGGAGTTGACAGAGCCTGCAGATTGGCGGACCTCCCACTCCTGCTTTAATCAGATCAGGAGCATAAATGATACATCCAGAGCTTCAAGCACATTGTCTCATTGTCATCACTGCTGAAACAAAACAAGCGTCAAAAGAAGGACATGCTGCCCTCCGGGTGCCCTGGGAAGAGGTCCGGGGAGGGAGCAGCCCGCAGCCTCCTGATGGGGAAGGGTGGGGCCTGCTCAGAGGAGTATTACTGAACAGATGCCGTAACCTTTCTATTATTAGTCAACAAATGCAGGTAAATTCACTTTGTTGGTTTACTTTGTTAATAAAGCATCCTATCAACTATGGCATTTAAAGGAATTAATGTTTGTGAAGAGCTTAGAACAGCACTGGGCATTATTAGCTATTGTTTTCATAATAATTGCCATCATTATTGAAGATATGGGGTTTCTGCTACTGAATTCTGATAGCCTGTATGAAGAAACACTTCTCAGGGTTACTTGAAGGCTAATCAGTTCAGCTTGCTTGCTTGATGGGTTTAACAGGGCAGTGCAAATCAGTTCAACTTTGCTGGTCTGATGGGTTTAACAGGCATGGAGGAGGAAAGGTGGACCAAGAATGCCAAACTCACATAAGGCATGAGGCCCACTGGCCAAAAGTTTGACATGCTTGGTGGCTACTGGTGCACACTATTTCTTTAAATCAAAGCTTTATTGTTGAGCTGTTCCCCCCTTTCTCCCTCCTTACCTCCCTCTACTTGGCTCTTGCCCCACACCATTATTGTCTGTGTCCATGGGCAATGCATAGATGCATAGAAGTTCTCTGGCCTCCTATCTCCCTTTAGCCATGTCTGCAATACGCATGCATGCCCTCGAAGATGTGTGCAAGCTGCAGACCTGTCGGTGAAGCAGGAACCTACTGGTTTGTAATGTGGAGTAACACTAATCGGTTGTAAGGGGGGGGGGGGGATATGATTCCACTGGGATTTAGAAACTTCCAGGCTGCATCCTGGACCAGGAGGGAGGAAAGGCCAAGGCCCTTCTGGGGACACAGAGCACACTGGCCATGCTCACCTCCTCAGGCACACCCACTGGTCTCCTAGGCGGGGCCTGTAGGCGTTCACAATGTCCAGGAATAACTCTCCAACACTGGACTACTGGCAAGTGGCATGTCAGCCAGGGTCTCCAAGAGTGAGATCCTTTCAGTTAGGTTGCCTGCCCCTGAGCCATGTAGCTTTTAAGAACACACCTGCTCACTCTCTCACTAACTGCTCACTGCCAGTATCCTCACGCCTTTGCCATTTGCCCCAGTCAGCTCAGAGACTCTTAGCCTGCCTCTGGGCTTCCCGCCTGTTTGATGGTTCTTTCTCCTGCTTATAGAATCACCTCCACACTCAGATGAACCCAGGCCAGGCCACCCTTCATAGTTTCAGCTCCCTCTCCTGACTGCCATGCCCAGCCCGAGTAAAGGTCGCCCACTGTTTGAGAAAATGCCCACCCCAGGTTGTTTTCCATGGGCCACCCTGACACCAGCTTGCACAGACCCTCTGAGGGGTTCTGGGAGTCAAGGCCCGGGGCCTGGGTCTTAGCTAGCCCTCTTTAATGCCAATGGTATCAACCTGTTTTCTATTGGAGGCAGAATATCAGATGTGTGTCAAACTGGCTGCTGTTGGAAAGGGCAGGCTCTCCCCTGGGATCCTTGGTAAATGCCAGAGTGTCCTTTGGATCAATCCAACCTTTGATGAAAGTTGTAAGCGGAACAGTCAGGCCATGATCACTGTTAAAAACATTCCTTTCTCTTCCCTCAGCAGGGCCACCCCATTTTCCAGAATGGTGTTGATATACTGCTCTGACATAAACATTCAACCACCTTGACCATCTTCTTTGGTGGGGGGAAAACAGTATCATGTCTTTGCACGAACTAACCATATAAGTCCTTTATGAAAAATGTGGAGTGAATTTCTGGGCTGGGATCTTCATGCTAATGAACCATGAGGATGTGAGCTTTTCGCATCCTTTCCTAGCAGGATCTGTTGATCCACATGAACATTTTGGAAAGCCCTTGTGAGCCAGCGATAGAAATGGTGTACAGACAGAGGAGAGCCAAAAGGGAGAAGGGGCTGCTGCATTTCACGTTGCATCGGGATAAAGGAGCAAAGTGCTCTTCTTCTCCTTTTTATTTTATTTTACTTTATTATTATTTACTAAAGGCCCGGTGCATGAAAATTCATGCATTGGAGGGAGGGGTTCCTCAGCCTGGCCTGCCACCTCTCACAGTCCGGGAGCCCTCAGGGGCAGGAGGCAACCGTGCAATCAGGGGATGCCCCATCACACCTCTGGTTACCTGAGCCTCAGGCAGCCCTGGGTGGCTGGGCAGCTGCCATCCAAGGCTTGCCTGCACCTTGGTCTGGCCCTGGGTGGCTGGGGACCTGAGGGGACTGGGGGACTCCAGAGGCAGGTACATGCCTGCTGCTCCAGTGGGGCTGAGGGGACTGGGCGCCACCATTTTGTGTCTATGGGTGCTGCCATCTTTGAGGGTGGGGCAGTCAATTAGGCTATTCCCTCCTTGTTGGCTGTGGGCACCACCATCTTTACGATGCTGTGAGGGTCAAAAAGCACATTCCCTCTTTATTAGATAGAACTAGAGGCCTGGTGCACAAAATTTGTGCACAGAGAGGAGGGGGGGTTTCCCTGATCTCTGCCTTCACCCTCTGCAATTCAGGACCCCTACACCTTTTTCTTATCTAGCTAACCTCTTCACATTTAAAAAAAAAAAACCTGAAATATCACCTACTCTAGGAAATTCTCTTTGAACGAATGTCTTTACAATCTGTAGAAAGTATTTTCATAGTATATCATTCTTTTTCTTTAACAGCTACTTAGAGTGGATACAATGTGGTTTTCATTTTTGAATTTAAATTTTTTCTTCTTACTCTTGTAATAACAAAGCTTATCCAATTTACATTTTCCCTTCAAGGGCTTATATTTGGTTCAGTTTCTAGTTGGCTCCCTGCTTTTTCTCAAGCAATAAATTTGGGTTGTGATAGTAAGCCTCATTTGTAATCAAGCCTTTAGGTCTCTCTATCTGAATATTTCTGTAATACCTATCACTTTAGCATACCAGAGATTGTGTTCATTTATAAAAAATAACAATAAATGTCACCTGATCATTTGATCTTCTGGTAATATTTTATAGCAAGATGTATTATTCTAGTTACTTAACTATTACAAAACTGAGGCGTACAGAATAAATTACGTTGAACAATAAAGAATGACTCAAATATCAAAGCATAGTGCTTAGGGCCTCCCTGGTCCTGTGCCTCAGATACCATAGCATAGTACACATGGTACTCAGCTTCCTTTAAATAGGAGATGCCATACTCATGAAGCAGCTGATTTTTACTTAAGGGCCTCACTTATTCTGCACCTTTACAGAGGGGTGAGTAGGGACTGAGAGAATTTGAGGAAACCTAGACAGAATTCTCCTCCTAAAAGGTTTTGCTAAGCTGGCCACTGGGACCACTGGGCATTTGTCCAATTAAAACCCAGACACACAGCAATAACAAAGGCACTGGTCTCCTACTGCTAATGCATAAGGATCAAACCCCAGCCTGCAGGAACTCACCCCCACAGTCAGGACGAGGCTGCTGGGTAGACTGGGCTAGTGCTCCTAACTCTGGGAGAGGGGACTTACCATGGCTGCAGGATAGTCAGCAGAGCAGCTTCTTCGCCTGGGATTGCAGGGCAGCTTGGCCAGGCTCTGACTGGCATGTTCTCCCCATAATCGCAGGTCAGGTTGGCCTGGCTTGTTCTCCCCGTGATCATGATCATGGGGGTCAGCTCTGCCTGACCTGTTCACCCAATGATCACAGGTCAGCTTGGCTTGGTCTGTTCTGTTCTCCCAATGATCATGGGTCAGCTCGGCTTGGCCTGTTTGCCCTGTGATCATGGGGCAGCTTGGACCCAGGCTCTTTGCCCCACAATCACAGGGCAGCTTGGGCACAGGCTCTTCACCCAGTGATCGTGGGATCATGGGTGGCTTGGCTTGGCCTGTTTGTCCTTCAATCGCAGGGCTGCTTGGACCCGTCTGATGCTGCCTGCCCAGGTCCCCATCTCAGCTTGGATCCACCAGTGGCTTCAGTTGCTGCCCTCCCTCACCCTCCCACCCCCACCCCATACTGCCCATGTCTCCAACTCCATCAGCTGCATAGGGCCTCTGCCACCCACATATGCAAATTTGCCTGCCATCTTTGCTGGGTTAATTTGAATATCACTCCTGATTGGCTGTGGGCATAGCGAAGGTATGGTCAATTAGCATTTTTCTCTTTTATCAGTGTAGATTTTATGTTGAATTTACTCACAGGCCATACATTTTTATTTTCTCGATTTCTTCTGGGATACCTTTTTCTTCTGTGCAGCCTCCTCTTCTGGTTTAAGAACCATTTTCAGAGGTTCTGGCTGCTTTCATGAAGAGAGTGCAAAGTCTTGTTCTTATTTTCCAAACAGGTACTTTGTATAGTGTACCTAAATTAGGTACCAGCCTTCTAAAAATATAGATAACTTAATGTTATCAAACATGTTACTTTTTATTATAATTTAAAACATCTTAATTTTACTGGGGGCATTAAATTTATTTTTTGATGCTTTTATCTAGTATATTTTTTCATTTTCTCTATCCCTTTCACATCTTCTCCTAATCTATTACGGAATATCATAACTCTGAGCCTTTGCTTATGCGGTTCTCACTACCTGGAATACCACTTTCTCTGCAGTGTCTCTCCACTCTCAGTAATCAAGTTTCTACTCATTATTTTTAAGACAACTCAGTGGTCACTTCCTCCAGGGAGACCTCCCTGTCTTGACCTCCTCCCGAATCCCACCTCCCTAACCTAAGGCTCATCCCCACTGACCTCACACACCTCATGCACATATTTTTCTCCCTACTCATATTTCAATTAAAATTTCAGTTATGTCTTTCTTCCCTTTTAGACAGTAAGCTTTTGGGGAATAAAGACTGCGTTTCAGTCACCATTGCATTCCTAGCAGTGGTCAGAAAGCGTGACACATAAGAAGCTTAAATTGGCATTGTTGACACCATACACTGATCTCTTTGCTCTGCCCCCTTTATTTTTTATTTTTTAATTAAAAATATATATTTTACTGATTTTTTACAGAGAGGAAGAAAGAGGGATAGAGAGTTAGAAACATCGATGAGAGAGAATCATCGATCAGCTGCCTCTTACACACCACCTACTGGGGATGTGCCCGCAACCAAGGTACATGCCCTTGCCCTTGACCGGAATCAAATCTGGGACCTTTCAGTCCACAGACTGATGCTCTATCCAATGAGCTAAACTGGTTTCGGCTGCTCTGCCCCCTTTAGATACCTTCCTTTCTTAGAAGAAACTGCATGTCTTTGAGCATACCTGTCATGACCTTTTCTTATCTTCAGTATGGCTAATGTGAAGGGCTACTCAACAAATTTAGTTTTGCAATCTATATATTCTATTGTCTATATCAGAGTTTTTTAACTTTTTGTTCTTAGAAGCCCTTTATAATCTTAGAGATCATTGTGGACAACAAAGAGCCTTTGTTTATGTGGATTACATCTATTGATAGTTAATAAATTATAAATTAAAACTATGAAATAAAAATAATATTCAGACACTTAAACTAACAATAACAAGCCCATTACATGCTAATACCAATATTTTTGAAACAAAAACATCTTAGAGCAGGGGTGGGCAAACTTTTTGACTCGAGGGCCACAATGGGTTCTTAAACTAGACCAGAGGGCCGGAACAAAAGCAACCAGACCATGCTGGCACTCTCATCTTGGGCTGCTGGTGAAGGAGCAGAGGGGAGAGCAAGAGAACCCTCCGCTCTTTTGGCTTCATGTGCCGGATAGAGCAGCCGAACGGGCCGTAGTTTGCCCATGGCTATTTTAGAGAGAGTGGAATTATTTGATACCAGCGTTTTCCATCATTGGCACTACTGAAATCTTGGACCAGGTAATTCTTTGTTGTGGGCTGTCCTGTGCACTTCAGGGTATTTGCAGCATCTCTGAGTTCTACCCACAAGATGCTGGGAGCACTCCCTCCTTCCGGTTATGACAACCAAAGCGTTCCCTAGCATCGCCTTGGGGTGGATGAGGACAACATCCCCCTGACTGAGAACCACTGGTTTATATTTCTACAAATCTTTTTAATGTCTCAATAGAAGACAGCTCAATTTTTATTTCTGCTTTTACATTCAGTCTGTTGCAATATGGTGTTCTGGTTGAAGTATATGATGAATTGCAGTTTTACACAGATATGTAGTTAGAAAAGGACAAATATTTAATAGCTTTAGAAAATAATTGTGCATAGTCTTCTGTAATACTACAGTAAAACAACAAAAAAGTGGTTTCTTAAAGTTAGTTGTTAGGTGGAATCTGAAACCATATGAATGAACTTTTCCTATTCTGTGATATTTAAATACATTAATTTATCTTAAACTTTGAATGGATCTTTTACCCATGTGAGATTTTTATAACATTGTACATTTATTTGGAAAATGTTTATCAGGTCTTTTCAGTATTCATGCATTTCATTATGCAACGTAAAAGAAGTTATATTTGTTACTATTCATCTTATTTTTTAAAAAATTAAGTGCTGGGAAACTATCAATGTCACACGAGTAGATGCAAATTTTTCAAAATTCGAATTTCCTCCTGAAGCTCAAATTTTGTCCTTGGCCAAAAAGTACTATTAATTATTTTTGTTGAAGTGACTGGCTCACTCATTTTTGAAAAAAATATCTGCCAGATACCAGTGTTTCCATAGTCATAGGCTATAAATTGTTCTTTCAAGTAAAAGTATGTTCCATGTAGACAGTTGGTGGTGTAATCTGAGACTCACACCACCACACACGTGCTTGTCAAGATCACCACCTTATTTTGATATGCATTTTCCTTTTTGTTGCAAAGAACATTTTTTGAGCAGTCTTTTTAAAAATATATATTTTATTGATTCTTTACAGAGAGGAAGGGAGAGGGATAGAAATTAGAAACATCAATGAAAGAGAAACATTGATCAGCTGCCTCCTGCACACCCCCTACTGGAGATGTGTCTGCAACCAAGATACATGCCCTTGACTGGAATTGAGCCCAGGACCCTTCAGTCCACAGGCAGATGCTCTATCCACTGAGTCAAACTGGTCAGGGCTTGAGCAGTCTTTGTGTTTATTAATTCTTGTCCAGAAAAAAAAATACCCTCTGAAATAAACTTTGATGCTTACAAAAATTATGGAACTACACAACCATACTAGATTAGGGTTTTAGAAAGTGATTCCAGAACCATGGAAAATTTTCAAGCTCTCAAAATCCTGCTCTTTCTAAGGGTAAGTCTTAGATTTGTGGAAATAGATACTGCACTGAGAAAAGAGTGTGAATTACAAGGGGCTCTGTGGCAAAATGATCGACAAGTGTGAGCTTCAAGTGATCAAGTTCTCATGTCTTAAAGTGACAGGTTTGCATGATAAAAAGGAAACAATAATTGAGGAATCCAAACATTCAGTTTATCAAACTAAGACTGGTGAAGCTACAGCATGAAAAAAAACTGCAGCCATGCAGGACAAGTGGATGATTTTATAAAGCTAAAATCTAAAGACTTAAAACACGGAAAATTCCTAAAGTATGAGGAGGTAATAAAACACAAAAGTTCCCAGCCGGCTTGGCTCAGTGGTGAATATCAACATATGAGCCAGAGGTCTCAGTTTGATTCCCAGTCAGGGCGCATGCCCAGACTGTGGGCTCAATCCCCAGTGTGGGGTGTATAGGAGGCAGCTGATCAATGATTCTCTAATCATTGATATTTCTATCTCCCCCTCCCTCTCCCTATCCCTTCCTCTTTGAAATCAATAAAAATATATTTTAAAAAACAAAACACAAAAGTGACCACAAGAATTAGAAATATATTTAAATCTCAGGCCTGGGAAGTGGAGTGTAACAGCCCTCTATGGAGAAGAGAAACGCCTTATATGTCCGACAGCACTGCACCTTTGCCTTATTTTTTCGTGGTCGGTGGAACATGAATACGAGCCACATTGTTGCTTGGAGACATGTCATTCTCACATGTGTCTGACATTTGCTTCTAGGAAACAATGTGGTATATCCCCGTCAGAACTGTCTGAAAAGCGGCTACTACACTTGTAGAGTCTAGAGCTGATACCTCAATGAATGACAAACCATTCTTTTCGGCAAAAGCTCTTGCTTCACCTGTAGGAACTGCCCTCAAATGATGCAAATCACACTATAGCCTGAAAGTATGATAGCAATGTCACTATCAGCATGCTCTCTCAGTTCTTTCAGCCATCATTTTACAACTTCATTTGTGAGACGTTTAGCAATGTCATGAACCAATCAGACACCTATAGCTCCAGCATGCCATAGTATGCTGACGTTATAGTCCGGGACCGCTCTTGCCCTGCTGTGTCCCATATCTGTGCCTTTATTGTTTTCCCATCAACCTGGATGCTTCTTGTTGTAAACTACACTCTAATGGCACTCTTGCTTTTGAGATTAAACTTATTTCAAGTAAATAGAGACAGGAGATTACTAGTTCCAACACCAGACTCTCTAATAGACAACTGAAGAGGCAGTCAGTCATACTTTTGTCTTATTCGTGGCTGAGGAGTGAAGGGGAGCAGCCGTGGTATTGGTGGGACCAGGGGGTGCCACTGTAGGGGTACCCCAGTGCCGAGCTTCAGCTCACAGTGAATATTTAATACAATTACTGTTTACTGCTTCACCGAGGACATTCCTAAGTGAAAGTGGCTTCTTTTCCCTTCTGCAAGCTCCCAGGCATAGCAGGCCGCTCACCCTCAGTGTCAACACATTGACAAGGGCAAATAACATCTTAGTTTTATTATGAAAATAGTTTTGCTCCTGTTGACCCCAGCAGGGCATTAGGGCCCCAGGGATGACCAGACCACATTGCTGGACAACACCAGTGTTGTTTCACTTTCTTCACATAAACTGTGGCAAGCGTTGGTTCTGAGAGAACAGGAACTGTTTATGTGATGAGCTCATGAATTGCCAAGGAAATCGTCACGGATTCAAGGTTTCTGGTTGGAAGGGCCCTTGGAGATGGTCTAACCTGGCCCCTTCAGAGTACAGATGAGCGCGTGTAGTCCCAGAGAGGGGAAGGAACCTGCCCAGAGTCTCACAGGCAGTAGTGGCAGAACCAGACGAGAACCCAGGTCTTTTGATTCCCAGTCTGGTGCTCTTTCTACCACACCTCACTGTTCTCAAGTGTCTGACACAAGTCCACCTGAAAAAGACCATTGGTGTACTTGGGGTGAACAAAAGTTTACTACTGTTGGCATATTTATTGTTGGTTTATAAGTTTGTTTTTGCCCAGCCAACACCCAGGAGGCTGCCTATTTTCTCAAGTTGCATGGCTTACAATGATTTTAATTGTGCTTAGCTATGCCTTCAGCTCTAAAAGTTATACCTCCAATAGGATTGGTTAATTAAGAGAACCATGTGGATTTTCCCACTCAGTTAGGCCACACTTTATACACAGCCCTCTATGGGAGAAGAGAAACTCAGGATTACTTAAAAACTCCGCCGTTTCTATCCGCACCTTGTCTCCCTTCAAAGATACCTCTGGCTGGAGCATTTTCCACAGGAACTGCCTTAGCTGGTTGCCTTGATGTTGCTGATTTCCTTAATTGTCCCCTGGCTCTATTGTGCCTCAGGGCATTTCAGAAGAAGCCTGTGGCTATTTTTCTCTTTCTGGCAGTGGGGAGTAGAGAAGATGCACATGGCTTCTCCACATACATAAGCTGCAGAAAACCAAGTCAAAATTATTAGTGATAGCTATGATGGAAACCTGCCATGTTTTTAAAGGAGAAAATGCCAGACCTGTTTGGGTTTTGGACAGTTGACTTGAGAATAAAGGGAGCCTTGCTGTTGGTTGCATTCAAACACCATGGAGAGAGAACATACTGACAATAAGCTAGAACAAAGGACATTTTAGAGGAACCTGAAATGGAGCTTGAAAATTATTCCTAGCCATGCTTTTCTTGCATTTTCCCCACTGGCTTGATCCTAGAGCTAATATCCTGAGTGGTCTCTTCCGAAGCTGCCCTGGGTTGGGGTTTCCCATGTCCAGGAAGAGAGGCTGGGCCAGCTGTCCTCTTCTGGTGGCTCCCAGGACTCTGATACTTCTACCAGCTCACACGAGGACTGCCACATGAAGGGCCGCTCCAGGGTCTGGAAGCAGCTTGTTTCTCAAACACTCCTACTACAGTGTCCCCTCCCGCGGTGTCCCCGTAGTCCCAGGCTGAGAACTTAATGTTGGGGATTGTGAAGGGCAGAGGAGAGTTAAAGCCAAAGCCCTGGTCATTTGGCAAAGTGCTGGCTTCCCTAGAGATTGTTGTAGAAATACCTAAAGATCTGAGAAGCAAGCATTTCTGGAGGAAAGCGTGGGCTGGGGGCGGGGAGCGAGGGCGGGTGTTAATCAGAAGATTGCTCAGCAAGCCCCACCTATCAATAAGCAGAACAGCAGTTTAGTGGGTATTTTGAAGAAAAAAACAAACAAAAAAAACACATACCTGTCTTTTCAGAGTTTTGAGCCTCATGGGAGAGAAGTAAAAACTCCTGGATGGGGCCATATTTTAATGACCAAAGATCATCTCCAGGATTTCTCTTCCTGAGTTGCTTGCTTAGCTTCCACTGGGTGGCGGGCCTGATGCCAGGTCCTGAAGGGTGGCGGTTCGCACATGCCAGCTGAGTATTAGAATCAGCAGGGGAGAGGGCTTGTTGGAAACACAGACTCCTGGGCCAGCCCTTGCAAAGCTTGAGTAGGTTAGAGGCCACTGCTGCTGAGGCCATGAAGAGGGAGGACATGGTTTCTGACCTCAAAGACCTTTCTTTCTACTGGAAATTCCAGAGGCTGCGCTCTACATGCCAATGTGACCTCGAAGTGGGCTTGGGTGGTGATGTGTCTGGGTTAAGAACTGGGGAGCACAGAATCAAGGGACATCAGTAGAGGATGAACTCCCTTCTCTGAGTTCATGCTCCCACAGTCAGGACTGGTTCACGAGCAGAGCCCTGAGCTTCAGGGGCTGCTGGGGCTCCTCGGTCACTCTGTTTGTTCCACACACACAGCTCATATCAAGCCCCCTACAATTTGGGTCCTGCTATGGCTAGGTGCCCTTGTACTGTTGTTCACATAAGTCCATTTCTCAGGCCCAATACCCGATTCTGGGCTTTCACACCTGCTCCACTCCATCCATGAAATGTGATCCCAGCCTCAAGAGGAGCATTGTCTTGAGAGCTCAATGTGTGATGGCTCTTCCAGGTATCAAGAAGGAGTGACAGTCTCAGGCCAGCTCAGGTGAAGGGTCTTAGTGTAAGAACGGATATACAAGGAGGCAACTATCTAGCTCTTAGCTTCACAGAATACTGGACCAGCATGGGAGCCCAAAAGGGCCCCAGGTGCTGGACATCAACTCTAACCATGAGCTTGGTCTCTGCTTCTAGCACTTGCCATCTCTTTCATCTTGTCTGGCTCAATGTCTCTCCAGTGCGTCTTGCAGTTTCTTTGCTCTCCCATCAGTATCTCTTAATTTCTTTTAATTCCTTAAAGAGAAGGGTACTATTGGGCTCTTGGGGCTGATTCCCAGTAAGGCCATCTCATGAGGTGTTATTTGGTCTCAAGGTGGCCACTATTGGCTCAGGCACTAATTCCAGGCACTGACATCTGTAGCCAGGATGGCGGTGTCTTAGGGTACAAAGCATAGTGACCTGTGTGTAAGTAATTGTCTGTGGCTGCTTTCTTCAGAGAGAACAGAGGTTTTAAGAAAAGAGTTCCAGAGGCACAATGAGAGAGCTAGGACCTAGGGCCAAGGCCACACCGTGGTCAATTGCCAGTGCACAGACTCTGTCTGAATCTCTTCCTAATAGTGTCCACCAAATCCAGAGATGTAGCCATACGCACCTCTCTGTTTGTGTGTGGAAAAGCCCTGGGTTACTAGAGTCCCCACACATGCCCACCAAAGGCTCTTAATAGACTCCAAAAAGTAGGAGCTGGAAAGGATGGTCAGAATCCTCACATGCTGTCCCTACCCCATGCCACACTGCCTCCAGCTGAGGGTGGTCAGTGTTTGCTGGGCCCACATGCCTGCATCAAGCCCTCTCCACCAACTTGGGCTCCTGATTCAGCGTTGGGTTCACTAATTGAGGCTTCTCCCACTTGTCTTTTAAGGCTTTGATGGGGATAGTGGGAGGCAGCAGGCACCAGAGAGAGGCACGGCTGCCACCGCACGCTCCCTTCAAAGTCAGAATTACTCATTTCAGAGGGGGAATATTAAAAGTTTGACGGGAAATGAATCACTGATCTTAATGAAAGCCCACATTGTGTGAAAGCACTTTAGAGCAGGAGAGGTGGGGGTTTGAAGGGAGCTGGGAAGGAAGAGAACGCTAGCACAGAGGAAGTCATTCATGGCTTAGCATTTGAGGGAAGGGGAGGAGCGCGTTTGACCTTTCTCAAGTGCGAAACTAAGTTTCAAGGGAATGAATGGCTCCCAGTCCTTCACCAGAGCATTAGGATTAACCACCTCATCCTTTGTGGCTGGCAGGGTGGAAATGGAGGATGGAGGTGGCAGAAGGTGGCTCTGAGCCTGAGGGTAGGGACATAACGTAGAACACAAGTCCCAGATATGACTGAGGGAGTGGGTGCACTGGTTGAGAGAAGGGGTACTATCTTCTGCTTCTGTCCTCCCCATCCTTCCCTTTGCCCTGCCACCCTGAACAAAAATTGCCATTCACATAGTGGAGAGGAGGCTTTCATACACGCCTGGTGAGGGCTGTTTGGTTGGACCTTTGGTGCTGCAATTCCACTTTGCAGCCGGGGCCTTTCTCCCAACCATGTAGAGCCATCACCCGAATTTACAGAGAGGAGGTCATGGTGTCACCTGCTCTCTGGGCTTTGTACGTACTAAGGGCATATCTGGCCAATGGCCTTAACCTCTAGTCTCCCCTCTCCCCCTCCCGCCCTTCCCCTTTCCCCTTTCTTGTAGTGGAGGGTCCAGGAAGGGATGGTGGAGCCGAGCCTGCTAAACTAAACTTGGCCAGGTCCTCCTGACCCCTTAATCACTCTTCGACAAACAGCCAGATAAGAAGAAGGGCAGCCTGAATGAATCTCTCTTCTGCAGATATGAGAACCAGAATCTCCAAGGGGTTGGGGTCAGGTCTGTGCCCTCCCTCCCACTGCACCGGCCCACAGGAGGTGTGACAGGGCTGCAGAATATAGTGAAAAGACTACAAACCTTAGACCACAAAGTTTTAAATTCAGTCGTCTCTTGCTAGCTATATGATGTAAGGGAAGTTCACAACTTCTCTGAGCCTGTTCCCTCATCTGTAAAATGAGGATAATAATTCACCTCAGACAATGTGTGAGGATGAAGCTAGAAAAGGCACATGATCTGTGTAGCCTAGCCCCTGGCTGTGAACTAGGTGCTCAGGAAGTGTTGCTTTCCTCCGTCCTTTGAACCACATTTCCCAAAGGCCACATCAAAGTGTGCGAGGGCTGCCCAGCCGCTACCACCCTCTTATGGAGACTCTGGTTATCTCATCTCTGAGGCCAGGAGAGAGGAGCTGGAAACCTACCCTTGAATGCCCTGCCTCTACCTTCACCATCATCTCTGACCCAAGCTACAATTTCTGCTGGGATGACTAATTACTGTCTAACTCAGGGGACAGAGCCATTGCATGAAATGTTCTTGACATTTTTTTTTTTGGATCACGGTCTCTCTGAGAATCTAATGAGAGCTATGGATCCCCATCCCGAGAAAAAAATAATTAACAGCCACACATCCATCCATGATCATGCTATAGGACTTCAGGGAAATCCCAGAGTCTCTGGAGCCACATGAAAAACTTCTCTACCAGAGGAAAAATCATGACATGCAAAGATAAATTCAACATTATGAATTATTCATTGTGTAATCCAATTGTTCCCTCATTTACAGGTTGCTTCTTTGTTTGTTTTTCTCATGAAATGGCCAGGATGATCTTCTGAATCTATCCAAAGGGGTAGGAATAAAAACTCAAAAAATGTGAGTGGTGGAGAAGGTGACCGCTCCAGAGAAGGGTTATAAGGTTAAGATGGCTTGGCCTAGAGGAGAGATAGCAGTGAAAGTCAGATGTAAAAGGCTGAAACACTGATAGTGGCCACAATCTCTTCCTTTACCCGTTGAATAAGTATTGAGTGAGGAGGAAATAAATATATATAAAAGAATATTATCAGACAGAAAGATTGAAACCCTTTACCAGGTTAAGTAGGTGAACAACAGGACAGAAGCTGTGGGCTCTCTTAAAGGCTTTAAAACGTAGAACAGACTTGTATTTTCTTGGTGTGCCTCAGCTCCTAGATATGTAAAGTGAGGGAACTGGCCTTTCTGACCACACCTGTCGTGGAAACACTAAGGACAGAGAAATAGAGTCCAGATGGGATTGTGCCACCACCAGTTTTAGAGGACAAAGGAGTCCTCTCTAAGCTTTTATTTTGTAGAGGAGGTTTCTCATGAACACGAGATGCTATTTGATCTCTGTTCTACTAATTATTTGAGTGCACTCTGCGAGGGCAGGCTGGGGCCCTGCCACAGTCCTGGAGCTGTGGGAGAGCAGGGACAGGCCAACCTGGCTATGATAGAACCCCTGGCCCAGTCCCTCAGGGGTGCCAGACTCAGCCTAAAGCTCTGAATTTTCATCTCCTGTTCTGGGAGAATGTCTTGATTTTGCTAAGCACACACCCTTTGACTCTTTATAGTCACCTTGACCTTGAGTTTATCTTTGTTGCATCAAAAATTGTTCTAAAAATAATTTCAAAATAACACACTGTAGCAATGGAGAATTAGAACATTGTTACAGGAAAGATTAACACAGAAAGTGAATACAGAGAAGAAGAAAGCATCAATCACCTGTAATTCTACCACCTAGGTTTAAGCATTGTTACTCTTTGGTTAGATCATTCCAGTGGCCTCCCCGCCCCCCATTTCAGCAGCATTTTATTCATTTTATTTATTGATTAAGGCATTACATATGTGTCCTTATTCTGCCATTCTCCAACCACACTCCCCCCCCACTCATGCCCTAACCCTCCTAGTGTCTGTCCATTGGTTATGCTTATATGCATGCATAAAAGTCCTTTGGTTGATCTCTTCCCCTTTTCCCCATCCTCCCCTGCCTTTCCTCTCAGGTTTGACAATCTAATTGATGCTTCTCTGTCTCTGGATCTATTTTTATTCATCAGTTTATGTTATTCATTGTATTCCACAAATGAGCAAATGATAATGCAGTACCATCTCACACCTGTCAGAAATTGAGGCTATCATCAACAAAGGACAAGTGCTGGTGAAGATGTGGTGAAACAGGACCCCTCATGCACTGCTGGTGGGAATGCAGACTGGTGCAGCCACTGTGGAGAACAGTATGGAGTTTCCTCAAAAATTAAAAATGGAACTCCCATTTGATCCAGTGACTCCACTTCTAGGAATATAACCTAAGAAACTAGAAATACCAATCAGCAGCATTTTTATAACATATTCTTCAACTTATTGGGGTTTGGGGCTCTGTGCCTCATTTTTCTTGCTTAAAAAATATAGTGATCTTCTAATAAAATTATCCAACTGCTTTCATGTGGTTACCTCATCTATTTAGCCAGGAGAAAGGCATGTCCCTCAAATATAGGCAGAGAGTAAGCTGGGGTAATGGGTACAAAGTCACATAGCAATTGATGGAGCCCCAAGGCTCCTAACTCTTAACTAAAGTAGATGTTGAAGAAAAGTTTCACTGAGATGAGATCAGACACATCTGCCAGCCTGCTAGAGCCATGGACGACAGGCACCTCCATGATCTGTCCAGACCGTGCCTATGTGACAAAGAATCAGAACAGTAACCAATCCCGAGAAAGAGTTTATAATTTGCTTTTCGAGGCAGTCAGGTGTTTGTACAAAACTTCCTCTGGTCCACACCATTTCTGTCCCATTCCCCTTCCGTTCAGACAATCTTCCTGCCTTTTGTAATGAAATCAGATTTTCCCCTTGGCAAATTGTAAATTCAGTGTCTGCTTTAGATCGCTTTGCTGGTCTTTATGGATTTTCCTTTTCTGTGAGTCTCACTCTACTTATGCCTGTAGTCACACTCCCATTCCAGGCTGTAACCTGAACCCCTCTTTATGTGTGGTCATCATAGGAGGTTTTCCCCAGCCTCCCAGCAGAAAGTCAAGGCCTGGTTTATTTGCCAACTTGCGCAGAGGGTCTCTACTCTAACATGACTGGCCTCATTTGGTTGGTACTTATCCACTTGCTTTTCTAGTTGGGAATTTTTCTTAAATTGTGTGTGTGTGTAGTATGAATGAGCATAATAATTTATTTTTATTAAGGTGGCCTGAGAGCTGGTGGCAGGAGCAACTATTCCTACTTTCATATTTCAGTCAGATAACTTTATTCCCTAAACTGTGCTGGGGCCCGTTATTTTGGAAGCCAGAGCCTAGTTTGACTAGCAATGTAAGAACTTCTGGGTAGAGTTACCAAACATTCACAATTTGGAGTAAACAGCTCTGGATTTGGGTTCTCAGCTGTCCTTCATGGCTTCCTCTTTGATGGAATAGATGAGCTCCATGCCCTCTCCTGTCTCCCCTCCTTTCCTCATTGGGGGAGGGGGGGAGCTTTTTCTACCCATTAGGCATGATTTCAAGCCAGCATCGAAGGAGCTCCAATTTCCTGGACCTGGTGTTGTGGGGTAGGGCGGGGGCGTAGAAACTACTGCATGGGCATCCCAGCCTGACACAGGTTGTGTGCCTTTCACAGCACTCGTTACATATCAAATCAGGTGTGCTCTCCTGAAAGCCTTCTTTGACTGCAAATGTAGTCATTGTGTTTTCTTGTACATATTTAGAATCAGGGCCTCAAACCCTACCTGCAAATAATATGCAAAAGTTTGTGACAAAAAGTGGTAAAGACCTTTCATAGGTGAAGTACAGCCATAATCTGACGGTAGACTGGGCTGGGGATGCAGGAGAAAGGCCACACTGAGAGGAGGGAGGGACTTGGTTGGTGTCTGTGACAGAGATAGAAGACCTCAGGGTCTCCCTTCTCCTCTCCCTCTAACTTGGGAGTGGCCAGGGAAGGGGTGGAGAGTTAGGGGCTTCATTTCTTGTTTGTTTTTTTTTTAAATATATTTTATTGATTTTTCAGAGAGGAAGGGAGAGGGATAGAGAGAGTTAGAAACATCGATGAGAGAGAAACATCGATCAGCTGCCTCTTGCACACCCCCTACTGGGGATGCGCCTGCAACCGAGGTACATGCCCCTGGCCGGAATCGAACCCGGGACCTTTCAGTCCACAGGCCGACGCTCTATCCACCGAGCCAAGCTGATTTCGGCTGGGCTTCATTTCTTTTTCTCACTACAAGGTATCTTCAGAGCTGGGGTAGGTTGGAATCCATTGGCCTCCCCACAGGCCGTTCTAGATGCCACATTTGTTGAGAAGGAGTTTGAAGAGGCCACGCCCTCCGACCTCCCAATATCATTACATTTGCATCAAACTATACCACTTTATAGTTAACTTCAAATGAACACATTTTTATTGTCCCTCTGAGAGGTTAAGCTGTGTGTATTTTACTTTTCTATGATCCTATCATAGAACCATTTAAAGCCTAAGGCTTAAAGTTTGAAGGTGCTTTAGTGAAGGGCTAGTGCACCTCCTTTGTTTAGCACACAAGGGGACTAAGACTCTAGTGAGGAAAGTGACTTATCCCACCTCACAGGCCCAGCTCGACTCAGTGTGCCATGCAGCTCTCCCGGTGGCATTACCGCTTCCCAGCATGCTGCTGGTGATCCAGGGGCCATTTGAGACGTCCTGGAGACAAAACATACTTGCTTTCTTTTAAAAGGCCAGGAGTTACTTTATGAGTACACACACACATCTCTGTCGTTCTCAGGAATCTACGTGGATTACTGACATCGCCGGCCTCTAACTTGCTTTACAAAAGACCAAGCAGTTGGTGGGGCTGCAGTGGCTGCTCTCAGACATGTCAATAACTTATTGGCTGTCTACAATTACCTAGGTTCTTCTGATCACTCTAGCCTTTATTTTCAGGCAATGATTAAATTAGGTGTTATGGTGAGGAAGAGAAAGAAGGAAATAACAGAATGGAGTGCAGTAGTAGTAGTAGTAGTAGTAGTAGTAATAAAACAATTACTAAGCACTACTTATATTTCTGACATTATGCTTGGTACTTTACCCAGTAATATCCCTATTTTACAAATTGAGGAAATTGAGGTTTAGAGAGGTTAAGTAATTTACCCAAAGTCTCATATGTAGTAAAAGACCCCAGGACTCAGATTTGAGGCTTACTGATTTCAGAGCCCAAGCTTGTCACCACCATGCTCATGGAGCAATGGTGTAGGGAGAATCCAGCTTTCCAGGAGCCTTCTAAATGGCCACAGCAAGGAATGATTCTTTGATTCTTTATCTCCTGCTTTGCTCTTTGGATGACTGGCCTCGCTGGGATTTTTGCACCACAGTGGAAGTGGGGGCAGGAAAGGGATGGGGAAATCCCCTGCATTACACTTCTTTAGGACTTTCTTCCTTCTGCCCACTTTTTCCTGGGGCTGACAGACTGGTATTTTTCCCCAGCATGGGTGGCCTTGAGGATGCTGGGAATCTCAACTTTTATGCTAGAAAAGGCCTCTCAACTTTTTTGTCTCAGGTAAAATGTCATTTATCTGTTTGCTTATCCAGTCAACAAGCATTTAGAAAACAACTTCTCTGTTAGTTCTTGAGCCAATAAGCTAGCAAGGTCTCTGACCCAACAAACCTAGCTAAGATTCAGAGATCCATAAGCTAATTCCAACAAAGCTTTCTGTAGATTGGCTGGGGCAACTTTTATAACCCATTATCTTTCCCACTTCAAAGTGATTGCTTTGCCAGCAAGGACCTCTGCAATGAAGAAATGAGGAAAAGGGGAAAAGTTGGACTGTTTAGCACTTGGGCTAAAGTTTATGGGAAGGAAGTGGAAGCCAAAGACTAACAAAACGTTTTGGCGTTATTTGCAAATATCCCTTCTCTCTGCTGTTTCATTTCCTTGGGCACAAACTAGGTGCATGATATAAGGGCTATTTAAGAATCCATCCATCCCAGCATCCTCAGCTCACCCTCAGAACTAACTGCCAATTGCCCCAACGGAATTAACGGAAGCTTCCAACAGCCCTGCGCTGGCCTCATTGGGCAGAACCTCTTTTCTCTGAGATCACCTCCTTCCTGTCATAGAGCAGGAAGCCCTGTCATGTGCAGTCTGAGTTTCAGATAAAGAGAGTTGAGGCCTTGCATTTATTCTCATCAGGAGTCCCACTATGTGCTGCGATATGAATGCCTATGTAGAGCTGCTGGCAGGGTCAGAGAGAAGCCAAGAAGAGGGTATGCGAAGAAATTAAAATCCTTGGGGAGGGCCAACAGTCCTTGACTGTACCCAACATAAAAAAGTACTGCTACTTTTTGGCTGAACTGGTAGAAGGCAGTCAAGTCACAGTAATGTATTTTTTAGACCTGGCTAGTGCAAGTGGAAAAGACATGGAAAGCATGAATCACTGCACAAGTTTAGGGATCAGTATATACTGGAGGGTGGTGAGTGAAAGAGCAAAGTTAGTAGCAAAGTTAGCCTAGGATTCAGGATTTGGTTATGGTAAAATCAGGGACATCTGGGAGGATAGAGACAAACCCAAATCATAACTTAAAAATTAGACTTCATGACTGAAACAATGTTACACTGAGAATTTCTAGTTTCTGGCTTCCGATATAAGGTTATTGTTGCTGGGTGCACGTGTGTGTACCTATCTATCTGCCGTGGACTATTGGAAGATTTCCTCTGGGCTGAAGATTGTATTAGCTAGGTTAGAATATCAAGGAAGGTTATAGCTGCTTCCATATTGCCAGGAAGTTGGACTTTCATAAAACTCCAACGGGGGTTTAATGCAGCATAGAAGAAAAGGCATTGGATTGATTTATTTTTTAATCTTGGCCAAGTTGAGTGCTCTAGGAGAAGACATTTGGAGAAACCTATTTTGCAGGATGCTGTTAATGATTAAGAGGGAGAACAATCAGGAAAAAATATGCAAATTGTAAAGAGTTATCCTTACCTTCCAGTAGTGATGGTGATGGATGATCTTACACTCACGGGATGCTGGTGCCCATTCTTGTCTAGAGAATGTATGCACAGATAATCCTTCCAACTTTATAATTCCCATAGTAAGGCTAAAGGGTTCCACTCTTACGTGGTATTTAACATAAATAGACCCACCTCCTATTATTGCTTTATCACAGAATATGTGGGGATGAGGCAACCTCCATTAGAACACTCAAGACCTTCGTTACAGTGAGTGGCATGCATAAGGGCAAAGAGATCTTCAACAACCTTTGCGTGCAATACTAACAACCTTTGAGGGCAAGTTATTTTTGTTCAGGAACACAAAGCAAACATTAGTGGTGAAAGGAATGCAAACCACATCTTGCCTATTTAAAGCAATAAAGGAAGGGAACAAAATTATACAGGCAAAGAGGTTTTTTTGTTTACCCAGCCATGAACCCTGGTTAAAAAGTACACACAAACCATTAAGATAGTCAATAGCATTTCCTCAACTTTGTAATGTGTTTCTTATTCTTTAGTGTACTTCTTTAAGGAAAACAATCCTAAAAATAAAGCAGTGTCACACCTTCTTCAACTTGCCATCTCAGTTGATATGTTTATATTTATATTATGTTTATATTCTGTTGAGAAAAATCTCAAGACATTCTCTGTTTTCTCTTTAGTGGTAGTGAATTCTACCCAGAAATGGAGGGAGAGAATAAATGTAATTTTTCCAAGAACATTCTCATTTATTTATTCAATACTATCTAATAAAAGACTAAGATGCAAATTAACCATCACTCCTCTATACTCACCAACCACACCCATAAGCTACATCCACCAGTCAATCAGGAGTGAATATGCAAATAAATCCAACCAAGATGGCTACTGCCACAGAGAGCAGGAGGGAGGCTTGGGTTTTCCTGGCAATGGAGGAAGCCAAGCTTTTAGCCTGCCCTTGCTGGCCCAGGCCTCCACTCAAGGCTACAAAGTTTCAATGATAGAAAATACATAAATCCAAATAGAAATGGTGGCAGCCAAGGAGCTGGAAAGAGCAGAAGGCTAGGGTTGCCCCCGGCAATGGAGGAAGCCAAGATTTCTGCACATCCTGGCCAGCCCAGGCCCAGCTTAAGGCTACAATGATAAAGTTTCAATTATAGAAGATACATAAACCCTAACAGAAATGGCTGCTGCCATGCCATGGAACAAGCAGAGGCTTGGCTCTGCTCCAGGCTACAAAGTTTCAATTGTAGAAGATAAATAAACCCCAGACACCAGGGCCTCTGATGAGTCACAGGGGAGCATGGCTGGCCTGCAAACCACCACAGGCACCTCACCCAGGTGGCCCCATGCTCCAAGGGAAGCCTCACCTTGATCTGGGATATCCTTCAGGCCAGGACTGCTGGCCCCCACCCGTGCACCAGGTCTTTATCCTACCTAATAAAAGAGTAATTGCAGATTGACCATTACTCCACCACACAAGATGACTGCCCCCATGTGGACAAATATCCTGCCCCCACGTGGACACAAGATGGCCACCACAAGATGGCCAGTAGGGAGGGCAGTTGGAAGGGACCAGGCCTGCAAGGGAGGGCAGTTGTGGGCAATCAGGCCAGCAGAGGAGGGCAGTTAGGGGTGACCAGGCCTGCAGGAGAGAGCAGTTGGGGGGGGCACCAGGCCTGCAGGGGAGAGCAGCTATGGGCAAACAGGCTGACAGGGGAGTGGTTAGGGAGTGATCAGGCTGGCAGGCAGAAGCGGTTAGGGGCAATCAGGAAGGCAGGCAAGCAAGCAGTTGGTTGCCTACAGTCCTGGATTATGAGAGGGATGTCCGACTGCCCACCTGGATCTGGCCTAAACGGGCAGTCAGACATCCCTCAAGGGATCCCAGATTGGAAAGGGTGCAGGCTGGGCTGAGGGACACCCCATTCCCCCATGCACAAATTTCGTGCACCAGGCCTCTAGTATGTAATAAGACCTGTCACGCACTGAGCTTTCTGATAGTTGGGGATAAGAAAACAGAGAGCTTGCCCATAAGGAAAAAAAACCCCACATATACCCCAGTATGTGCATTTGGGTTGAAAGTGATTTGTGAAGAGAGAAGTAATATGTTTGGAGTTAGGAAGAGAAGTGGCTATTTCTCCTGTGTCTGATCAGCTGGAGGTGCCTGAGCACCTGAAGAGGAGGAGAGAGTGCACCTGATCACTTCAGCTAGATTTAAACCAGGTCACTGGTAGCCTTGGATAAAAAGCTAAGGATTTGTGACTTTATTTTTAAGGCATAGGGAAAAATCAAAGTTTTTGAGCAGGGGAATAGCATGATTATCTGACCAAAAATAGACTGAAATCTGGAACTTCAGTTTTGAGACTGAACTTAAAAGATAATTGTATGGGTGAATTTAAGGATGATTTGAGCCTGTTCAAAAGAAATGATAATCTTAGCTTGCCCTCCTGCTAATGAGGTATTTGCTGCTTTCTCATCTCTATTTAGTGTGGAGAACTAAATGCACAGGCAAGTTGAATTGTTTCATAATTCACCTCTGTGGCTGAGACAGCCTTATACACTTAAAAAATATTGAGGAAGCTTCTAATGAAATACCAAGAGAGAAATTTCACATGGCTGAAAGGGAGAAGCTGACCACCCAGTCTGCAGATGTTGTTTCCTACAAGGAAGGGTCCCAAAGCAGAACACAGTAACAGGCTAACAACCAGGAGGGATGACTACCACTGCCACTGGGCAGGGAAGAAGGCTGCAGTGCACCGAGCACTGGCAATCACAGTTCAAGTCTGGATGTTGCCACTAATTTGCTGTGTGATCTTGAACAAGTCCCTTTTCTTCTCTGGGCTTCAGTCTCCTTATCTGTCAACTGAAAGGTGAGACTGCATAGAGTCTAACGCTCCTTTGAGCTCTGACATTCTGTGGGTTTGTGGGCCTGCAGAAGGCTGCAGGGGGCTATGGCCTGGCAGTTCTGAAGATCTCCAAGTTTGTTTTTTTAAAAAAATACATTTTATTCATATTTTACAGAGAGGAAGGGAGAGAGATAGAGAGCTAGAAACGTCGATGAGAGAGAAACATTGACCAGCTGCCTCTTGCACACCCCCTACCGGGGAATGTGCCCGCAACCAAGGTACATGCCCTTGACCGAAATCAAACCCGGGACCTTTCAGTCCGCAGACCGACGCTCTACCACTGAGCCAAACCAGTTTCGGCCCCCAAGTTCTTCTTCTCTCTCATTGGTGCTGAGAGAGGCAACTCGATAGGATGCACTTTTGTTCCGATCTGAAGCCAGGTCTTGCAACCTGAGTTCTGGTTCTGGCATTGCTGTTGGTTAGCAGTGTGAGCTTGGACAAGTTACTTAACCTCTATGAGCCTCTGTTGCCTTTGTCTGAAAAAATAAATACATTAATATGTCAATGCCCTCCAGTCAAAGACTCTTCTTTTTGGCCAAGGGAAAAAGAGTCAAGCTGCAGGACATTAATCTTTTGACGCCCAGATGTTGCCTGACCCTTGCTAAATTTTGCTGATCAGGATCAGGAGGGTGTTCAGAGAATGTAGTGTGTAGTTGGACTAAGAATCAGTGCTCACAGGTTCTTTTGTTGTTGTGAGATGAATTGTTGGCCCCTGTGACTTAATGATTGCCCAGTAGCATCAAAGACCTTGGGAAGAATATATCAACCAATTGCAACACAGGCAATCATTAAAAACAAAAGGATGATTAGTTATTGTAACAGGCCCCAAAGCCAAGGGGCCTAGATTATAAAACTCAGACAATGAAAATATGTCCTAGAATACAAGTGGCTTTCTCTTTGCCTAGTCACACATTCCCCACTCATCCTGAAGTATTAACATAGGGATAGCAAGATGTGTTTGGTCTAATAAAAAAATTTCCTTGATTACCTAAGGAGAAATTCAGGGCTATATGATTATTCATGTTTAATCAACTCTGGCTAAAAAAGGGTAAACTGATCTTCTAGATTTCTAAAGCAGAAGTAGCTTCCATTTGTGATATCTGTTAGGGTCAAGACAAGTCTGGATTACCTTTCTCAGTGCATTAATGCCTAATGTAGGAACCATGTGGGGCTTCCCAAGAATGTATGGAGTGTTCTATGCTTGTATTTCATAGAGGTTTCTGAGTATACTTTTCAGGGAAACTTGATCCAGTGGAGGGGTGGTAATACATAGGGTAAGGCAGTGCTGGCAGGTGGGTATAAGCCTGATGTCCACATAAAAACTAATCCCCTAATGGGGCACTTGAGCACAAGAGGAGTGAGCCAATGTGTTGTACCTGGAGATGGGCAAATTCTATGAGTAGAGTTGAATAGTTCCTGCAGAGCAAGAGCATACTAACTCTTGTAACTAGAGGAGCCCCAATATTAGTTCCCATCCCCAATGGGCTAGGTTTTGCTCATATGGTTGTAATAATCTCAGCAGAAACATCTGGTTGAAGTGAGGCCAAGGTTCAACTTTTAAAGACTCAAATTTGGAATCATGTCAGGGAAACTTAAGAACCAGAGGGACTTATAGAAGGAAATCTACCTTCTTAAATATAAAGAAGGGCTATTTTGTCAAGAATTAGTTAAATTATGGCTACTAGCTAGACTGAAGGAAAACACAAGAGTTTTGTATTTCTTTAAGTGGTAGAAGACTGTAAGGAGTCAAGATAGGAGCAAGGTAAGGGAGCTCATAGTGAGAAGAGACCCATCAATAACAAGCAACAGATGACATGCTCATGAAGTGGAATCTCGAGGCCCTGGGCATATTCCCAAACACACACACACACACACACACACACACACACACACACACACTAAATAAATAAATAAATAAATAAATAAATAAATAGAAATATGCAAATTGACTGTATCTCTGTGATGCCCACCAACCATTTAGGACCCAGTATGAAAATTAACCCAACAAAGATGGTGAGTTAATTTGCATATGCAGGTGCAGAGTGGCCGGACAGGGTGGGACACCTACTATGAAGGGGTGGGTGCAGAGGGAGCTACAGGAGCAGCGGTCTGGCCAGAGCAGAAAAGACTGAAGGCTCTGGCCTGAGTGAAGATTCCAGCCAGAAAAAAAATGGAAGGCAGTGGCTAGAGCAAAAGCCTGGGTACCAGGTGCCAAAGGAAAACCAGTGCCAGCAGCCAGGGAAAGGAAGACCTATTGCATGAATCTTCATGCACGGGGCCTGTAGTATGTATATAAAAGCCTAACAGACCAGTCGACCAGCCAGTAGCTATGATGTGTACTGATCAGGAGAAAGACTCTCAATGTCAGAGTGGAAACCACAGGTATGGAAACATGGAACAGACTGATGAATCTCAGAGAGAAGGGGGGGAAGGGGAAGGGCCAGAAGAGATTAATCACAGATCTTATATGCACACTAGAGGCCCGGTAGGTGCACTGGTGGGGTCCCTCAACTGGCCTATGCCCTCTTGCAATCCAGGACCCCTCAGGGGATGTCAGAGAGCTGGTTCAGCCAGATCCCTGCAGGCCAGGCAGAGGGTCCCCATCAGTGCACAAATCCATGCACTAGGCCTCTCATGTATATATAATTTTTTATTTTTAAACATTTTATGAAAACAGCATAACCTATATTATAAAGTCAATATAGAAAACTTAGAAACTTGAATCATGAGAACTTTAACCATGGCATTGATCAAAGAAAAATATTGTACTGACATTCTTTGGTTTTGGTAAAATAAAATTCAGAGATTCTGTATCAAGCCCAAGACGCTTGGAGCTAAAGCCTTTTATTATTATCTCAGAAATGGAGTAAAAACAAACAAACAACCCAAACACCTTTTTGTGTTCACAAACAGAAACACAATAGAATAACTTCCTATTGAGGCATTTTTTGAGAGTTTACCTGGATTCTAGATATTCCTAGAATGTACACCCAACAATTGAATGATGTTTTTGATCAGTTGCCTTTACAATTTTCTAAGAGGTGGGAAAATAGATGGATAAAAGCAAAAATAAAGGGAGCTGGCTTCCAATAGGTATGAAATTATCACTATAAGGTTAATGTTCCTTCTGCAAAGTGAGGTTAAAAAAAAAGGTTAGTTATAGAAAAACAGATTTTGACATAAATACTGGAAAGATAGTGTTTTAGACAACAGTTTGGGTTATTGACAGTTTTATCAAGCTGTATGATAGAAAGACAGCACTTCGTAATCCCCCGAGTATGGAAACAAAGGAGGATCTTTTGTTTCCATGTAATGTATTTTTTACATAAAATGAAATGATATCTCTTTTAGTTAAGACAAGCTTTTTGTGAGGATTTATTCACTCTGTACAGTACCTCTGAAATTTAGCAATCTAGTTCATGTCAAAATTCCCTCAAGTGGCCATTGCAATTCCAAATGATCTCTTAAATTGTGTTAAAGAAATAAGGAGACGAGTTGACACAATAGCAGCAGATGTTTGGCCCACAGAGTGTGGTTTTAGATTAAGAAGACCCCAAGAGAACAAGAATAGTATAGAAGGAGATGTTGTATCTCTGGAGCACTGTCCAAAGTCAAAGGCTGATTGTCACCAATTGGACAGAACTTTAAAAAAAGCAGTTCCCTGGGACAACACAAACACCAGGCTGGGGAAGAAATTGTTATGAGGTTTTGAAATGGTGACGTGGGTGATAGTTTGTCCCAAAGGATGCTGATCTGAATTCTGAATTCCGACTTGCCACAAGATTTGGGACACAGGGCCTGCTTTTTAAAAATAAACAGGAGTTTTTTAAAGACATGAATTCAAACCTGCTACTGAAGCAGATTTAAAGGGAAGGTCTCTGCATTTCTGTAGTGGCTTTCCACGGGGGGCATATTTGGTGAAGTCCAGGGTTTGAAAATGAAGGGATGGTGACTCATGTCTTGAGCTCTGAGAGACTAGAACTAAGCTGAGTTGGGATTGGGAAGTGAAGGAATGATGGTTTCTTCATGGAGAAGCAAGTGGTAGTGATGAAGGTATTGGGGAGCATTTAAATGTTTGCACTATTAGAGATTGGATAGAGAGCCAAATCCTCAACTCAGGGCTCCACCTGGGTTCCCACTTTCTGCTGTGCTTTTGGAAGGAATGAGAAGGACATAATGGAGTGAAAAAATTATCAAAAATATTCTGAAAGTGATGATTCACCTATGC
Organism: Vespertilio murinus; assembly: GCA_963924515.1. Taxonomy (NCBI): domain Eukaryota; kingdom Metazoa; phylum Chordata; class Mammalia; order Chiroptera; family Vespertilionidae; genus Vespertilio; species Vespertilio murinus. Next base: position 109,899,690 of record OZ004707.1, read on the forward strand.
CCCCTGCCCTCTTCTACCTTCTATCCCTGAACCCCTAGAGGTTTTAAGAGCCTAGAGACCATCTTGGGTTGCCTTCAGTGATTATGACTTATTGTAAGGATATTTCTGGAAATTGGAAGGCCACAAAGCCTCAGAGTTTCATGAACACTGAATGCATATTGGCTTCTAGGAGCTTGGAACAGGATTCTGCTTCTGCAGCAGCTCCAGGGGGTTGGCCATCTCTGCTCTGCAGCAGGACGAGACTCCTCAGTCATACCACTTGGCTCTCCGCTCCTTTGTCGCTGCCTCTACTGATTCTGCTGCTCTCTGCCAACATGTGGTTTCTGCTTACTCATGGCTTCTTGTTACTTGTAGCTTCTCTCTTTGTGTCTTTTAGCTTCTGGTCACACTGCCAGCTTCCTTTAATCTCACATTCAAACTTCACAGGAGAATTTGATTAGACCATTGTCACCATGGCCCACATCAGCCACTTTCATGCTAGACCACCTTATGAGCCTCTGGCTGGTCAATTAGTGGGCTGTACTTAAGTCCAATGGCCATCCCTGGCCCATTCAGCGATAGCTGGGATAACAGGATAATAAATGACAGCTTCTTTTCCTACGTGGAAGGCGTCTGTTTGTGTTGGTAGTAAGATGTGTGTGTGTAGGGCAGGGGAAGTATTGAATAAAGGAACAGCACATCTCCTTAAGACTTGGTCTATCTGAACTTTTGAGCAAGCAATATAAACTATGAAGCACTGGAGGGCTGGGGGGAGGCGAGGGTAGAGGTGGTGGAGTGGGGCGAGGTCCTCTGAAAAGATTCCAAAGGCTTCTACAGTGTTCATGGAAGACAATCCAATGCCCTTAGTATTATTTCTTGAGTCAGATCTCCCTATTAGGTTGTAGAGAGTGGTAATCTTGGAAGGTACTTCCTCATTACTCCTCTCTCTCTTCCTTTTATTGGTTCTGTAAGTGAAAATAAGAAATGATGGCTGGAAAGAAGCTTTTTCTGGCCACAGGAGATGACCTGCATATTGCCATCATCACCGGTTCCACTGTACCTGATGCCTTCAGCTCATCCAAACTGTTTCCCTTTTATGCTGAATTTAACATTTCTAAATTTTGAAGTAGCATTCCAAACTTAGTAAGTGCTGAAATGTTTATAAATAAATATATGAATGAATTTTCCATTAGCCCTTCAAGGAAAACTAGAAAAAGGTCAAAGTGCTTTGGTAGAAGAAAGGCCTAACTTTGAATCCTGGTTCTGCCACTTGCAAGCTGTGTGACATCTTGGACAAGTTACTTAACTTCCCTGAGCCTCCCTTTCTTTAAGGTGAGGATAAAGTCCACTTCAAAGTTCTTTGGGAAGTTTAAGTGACCATTTATCTCCTAGCACTGGGTTTGACGCAGAGTGCTCAAATTTTGAGAGCTATAATTATTGGGCTGGCTCAAGGGAGCCGTGGAACAGAAGTAGCTCATTCACCATAAGCAGCATGAATGCACAGGCCCATTGGGAAATACCTGCTGGACTGTGATTATAAAAAGGAGACATGAAGGGCAAGACCCATACCCCAGCTGTTTGTCTCATCTTCACCTGCATCAGTTAGTGAGGCTGCCATGCGGGGTCTAACGTACAGGTTCTAACCAGGGATAAGTAACAAGTCTGGCAGGCACACTGTATCCCGGAAGCAGGGCCTTGTGAAAGAGCTGGGGAAGACTAGGGTCCAGTCAAGGGTCATGCAACCAGCAGTGCCAAAATTTACACAGGGTAAAGGAAGGCTCAGAGTCAGAGACCAAATGTGTGTGAGTCAGTTTAGAGGCAAAGGTCAAAAGCCCAAATCCAGCCAGATCTAAGAACAGGAAGCCCCAGGATGGGACAGGGAGAACTCGTGATGCTGGAGGGAGACCTCTGCCTAGAGGCTGGGAGTGTCTCCCTCATGTGTGTTCCTCACCTACCTTAAAGATGCATCTCTGGAGTCCAAGGTGTGTCAGCTATTGCCAAGCAGGCTTTTATGGTCAGAGTCTGTGATGTAGTGCAGAGGGAGGTGTGAAAGAGAGGTGCTAGGCAGGGAAGGCACTAGGTTCCCAGAGAGGCTCTAGTGATGATACCTTGCTAAATGTGACGGTTGTGTATGGGCTGGTGAAGATAATGCTGCCATAATTAAGAATCCCCATCACTCCAGCCAAATCACCCTTTTCCTCTTCACTACCTAGTACCACTCCTCTTATAGCTGGTATGCTCTTCCATCCTAACACCTTGTCCTTATAAGACTCCTCCCAAGACTCCCAATCAGTGCCCTCTTGTGACTCGCTTCTCTATGACTGGTCCTGTCAACTTCTGTTGCAGTATCTTTGTCTCATTATCTGCCCATTTCGGCCATCAGAAGAGTCAATCTTGACTCAGTCTGGCTGGACACGTTCTCTGCTTCTGCTTGGGGTGTCTTGAGAGTTGCTGAAGTTCACACAACCTCATGGTTTTAGGCCAGCACAGGATTTCCAACTGTGCTTTGTCCTTGGTGCTGCCCCACAGTCCATCTCTGGTCCCTGACCAGCCTCGTGTCCTGCTCCCACAATAACGATGGCAAACCCTCACCTGTCTCCTAAGCACTCTTTCCCATCAACTGGGCTGTCTGTAACCCCCTCTCCCTGAACCTCACCTTCTTCTTCAAGGTGAATGTAAAGTGCAATATGTGAGGGTAATCTTTCTCATTCTCTGTTTTCTCCTGCCTAATCTTCCTGGCAGCTCCCCTCCCATAACAAAGTAAGGACTCTACCTTTTGAGGAAAATGAATACTTCCCCACAGTCACTCCCCATTCCCGAGGGTCCTTTCCTCATTACCTAAATCTTTGCCTCAACACCAGCTATTTATTTATTTATTTATTTATTTATTTATTTATTATTTCCATTAGCACTGAGACATGTTTCTGGCTCTTTCAATAAAAGTTGCAGCAAACTTGGGTCCCTATGGAATCATGGCCTAAAATCTTGGGTACCTACGAAATCGGGGTCCCTATGAAACACTCTTTACAGACAATGTTCTTGAAAGCATTATCCTCATTTATTGTCTCTGGCATCTCTTCACATTTATGTCTCGACTCTCCATAATCTGGCTTTCACAGACATTCTGTGTATCCTCTTTGGCTGAAATCACTGCTGACATCAGGATCATAAAGCCAAAACGGGCTAGTTCTCAGGCCTCCCATACTAGGAAAGGTCCTCAGTGGGATGCCCTTGACTCTTCTCCCCTGAGATGCCTCAACTTCCCTGACAGTACTATCTCCTGGTTTCCTTTTGTCTCTCTAACTGGAGTTTTTCAGGCTCCTTCTTGAGATCCTCTTCCTCTGTTCATCCTACTTAATGATTGAGGTTTTCCAGAGTCCCAAGTCTTCTTTCTGAAATGCCAGACCATCATGCTCTCCTTGGGAGAGCTGATTCTCTTCAAGGCTCCAATGCTGCCCCTGGAATGGAAGCCCAGCCAGAGGTCTTTTCTGGGGACCAGAACTGCTTAGCCACCTCTCAACCAGGCACCTCCTCTTGCCTATACCCAAAACGGAATTCCTTCCCTCACGTCCCAATCTGCTCTCTATTCTTGATTCCCTATCTTGGTAAATACTATCTCCAACCACTCAAATGGCTAAAATAGCAATTATATGAGACCCAACTCTGAGTCAGTCCAACTGTGTATTTCCTCTGCTCCTCCTACTTATCTTTGGTAGTACATTCTCTTTTATATCCTGACCCTATCTATCATTGGGTTCTGCTGATTCTACTTTCTTCCTATCTGTGGAGTTAGTCATTCTTCTCTTCATTTCCTCTGCCACAACTGTCTACCAGATCCCATGATTTTATGCTGGAACTTATGCAGCAGCCGCCTGCCTGTTCTGTTGGCCTTGTCTGTGGACCCTTCCCACCCATTCTCCACTTAACCCACTAGGATGAACTTCCCCAAATGAAAATCTGCTCAGGCTATCCTCCTGCCTAAAATTCTTGAGGATTTCCCTGATGACTTCAAATAAAGTTTTTCACATCCCAAGGCCCTTATGAGCATGACAAGTGGGACTTGGATAGACCTGTGTTCAAATCCTGACAACTGTGTTCAAATGCTGTGCAACTTAGAGTAAATTACTTAACCTCTGTGAGCCTGCGTTCTTGTGTATGGAATGAGGGTAATATGCCTACTTCTACAGGGTGCTGTGAAGATAAAATGAAGTAATGTATACATGTCTTTGTTTTTGTATTTGTCTTTTTATTCTGAGCAAAGCACCTTGCTCATTATAGGCACGTAGCAAATGAGACCCACTGTCTCCTCTCCCAGCTCACCCCCCACTGTCTCTTGCATGTCAGCTCTCACCTGATGCATGCCCTCTGCTCCAGCACACCTGAGCTGCCATCCTCCCCAGAAGATGCTGGAGTTCTTTATCTCCACTCTGTTCATACCTCCTGCAGGCCCGACTTCACCCCTGTGCCCATCCCTGTGTCTACCCCTGTGCCTTTCTCCTCTGTTTGACTAATTCCTCATAACTTCTGAGAATTCTTAGGAAGTATCTGTTGAAAGTCTCCTGAGTACTCTGAGACCAATTGCTGCTTCTAAGTGTTTTCGGAGCAGTCTTTTCACACTCCCATCAAGGCCTTCACTTCGTCTTGCTCTTCCCTGTTCAATGTATCTCCTCAAAGGTAGGGGTCATGTCTTATCTTTATCCCTGGGGACTAGCCCAGGACCTCAGGCATGCCAGGCTATTGATAAACATTTGCTGAATGAACAGTTTTAAACATGGAATTCTATGCAGGTGATAATCAAATTCTTCCTCTCATTATTTATTTGTTTATACTTTTATCTATTTTTCTGTTCCTCTGGGAAGTAGAGCTGTCAGCCTATGAGAGCAAAAGCTCCCTGAGGGTAGGGTCCCTGGCAGAGTGGTGCCCTCTGGAATTTTTTTAGCATGCACATATGCATGATTCCCTGTCTTCCCTGACAGAAGGAAAATTCCAATGCAAGAAGACTGGGTCCTCATCTTACTTTGTGTAAATCAATCCTACTGGTCCTGGAGGGTCCTGGGATGTCTCTGAGGTACTGGGACAGTGGTAGTCAATGAGAGGTAGCACGGGGGGCCTAGGATATAGGGAATTTGTGAGGGAAGGTACAGATCAAAGTCCTGGAGGAAATGCCTGGTTTTTTATTCTGGTTGTCTGGGAGAATTTTGGACATTTGTCTCAGGAGACTGTCAGGCAAGGACTGAGCTTAACCACCAAATTGGTTTTAGCTAATTTTTTCCAAGTCAGATTCAGGCACATCAAAGTGTCTCTGAATTTTTCATGTGCTCAAAGATGAACCTTCTTGTTTTTAAAGGGATCCTTGGGGGTTTCTTCTGCTTGACAACTGGGGTTGAGCTGGATTGCCAGCCCTCTGACCTGCAGAATACTGCCATCTCCTGCATTGTCAGACAGAATAGGGAATTCATTGCTTTTGATCTCTAACAGACTGGAAGATAAACTGCAAGCAATCTGCACACCCCACCCCCATTTGTTGTCCTGCAAGAGCCTACACAGGGATTCTTTCCTCTTCCACAAATGTGGCAATATAGTAAGGGGCTGAAGTGTGATTAATTTTGTACCTCAAGTTCTTTTTTTTTTTTAGACATAATTTTCCATGTCAGAGCTTTTAAAGTTGAATTTCTGATAATTTGCGAAGAAATGGGGTTAGGCTGGATGCTCAGCAGAGATTTAGAAGTCATGTAATTTGTATACTAAGAATTGAGGCATCTTTATAGAGGGAAGATCTCATTTGGGTAACTGGTCCTAAGTCTGACTTTAATAAAAATTCCTTTATAATCCCACCCAACACTGAGTTTCCAGTGCAGAGGCTGCACCATTTTCTGCCCTATTGGGAGCCAAGCAATTTGAAGAGGGTTTCAGTTGTAAGCAGGGTTGGTTTAGGTTAAACACATCAGCATTTCTTTTTAAGATTCAGGGTCTTTGGGAATGAGGGAGGTTGAAGCTGTTCCTGTCTTCAAAGATCTTCCTGTCATCTATGTAGAGTGAAAGAAAGAGGAGCCTGTTGGGTGATGGGGGACTAAGTTGGCTAGTCTCAGGTAGACCATTTCTTTCAAGTCTGATTCTCTGCTTGAATTAAGTTGTGCCATTGGCAGATATGTGAACAATGAACCAGAGAAGTGCCTGAGAGTTGGTTTGCATTTATATGGAAAGTCCACAGGGCTTGATGAATGTAAACAAGAGGCTCATCCCTGTCTCCTCAGTACCTGTGTCCTCTCTCTTCCTCTCCCATTTATCTTGGGGAAAGAGTTTTGTGAATGCTATGCAAGGAAGCCATGAAATGGGGCACACTGGTTGAGTTCCTGCACAAAAGCCTTCTCAGGCAGAGTCCTTTCTGGGTTGATCAGAATAGTCAGGGCAGGATGCCTTCCCTGGAGCTCTCTCCTTTCTGTATCTCAAGTGGTCTGCAGCTGGTTGCCCATTCTGAACATGAGCATTTAAGCACGCAGCCCGGATTGTGAGCTAAATAGGCACTGGGCTTCAAGTCTGTCCATTTGGTGAGTGGTGGATGGAGGAGGGTCCCTCAGGAATTGGGCCCACCAGGCCCTGGTCTTTAAGAAATCAGGCAGCACTTTTAAGAGAAGTGTCATCCTGTATCACTTTCCCCTCACCTTCCCACCCCAGGAACTTACTTTTATAGGGTTAGCCTGGAGTTTGTTTGACTATAGGTGAGAATTAATTTTCTTATGGAAATGAAGTCGAGGCTAAAGAATGGGTGTTAATGAGAACTGTGGGACTGCAGTGCCTATTTACAAGGCTTCCTAGCTGTTAAAGCATCTGCTTTCTAATCTTTCTCCAGAATGCAGTGAACATACAAACAAAAGTTAGAGAAAGGCATCGGAAGTAAGATGTGTTCATTCATTCATTCATTCATTCATTCATTCAACTTGTATGTGCTCAGTACTGGGCTAACTTTAATGGGGAAAAACAAGACAAAATAATAAGACCTCTCGGAGCTTACAATTAAGAATTGAGATGTTTGAACATAGCTAAGCACCTATGCAACAAAAAAGTAGGAGGTGGCTTGAGTTTTTTTATTCATCTTGGTTTGGACATGGGGTGCCCTATGTGCCTAGATTTCCCTTTAGTGGATATTCTTAAGGCCTGTTAAGTCTAAAATATTTTATGTGAATACTTTTGATGGAGATCTTTGAAAGGATATTCTCCTCTGCCTTAGGAAACAGAATTCACAGAGTAGTCATTTGAATGGTTTGGTCCTAATTTGACCTTTCCATGAATATCCCCCAACCTTTTCTAGTGGTTGCTTCTTTCTTTCAAACCATTTCTCATCATGCCAAGTTCTATATGTTCTTACTGCTATGTCATTGTAGCCTACTCGGCTATAACCATAACAAATTGAAGGGCAACTGGAGGGACAAGAGAACTGTTTTTAATGAGCAAGCTTAACTTTGTATTCAACTTAAGGGTAATAAACCAGCTTGGTGGTTGGAGTATTGTATGGACAATTGATGACTATTCTCCTTTTCTGAGAGTGTTTTCCTTTCCTTAAACTGTATTTTGCCTAATCATAGTTGTTGGATGTAACTTTTGCCTAAAGTAGGACAAAACTCTGTAAGGTATGGTGTCACAGTGAGTGACACCATCTATAATGTTGTAAGAGTTTATGGAACAACATTCCCAATGGCTGGAAGGCCCCAGGAAAGGTTTCATGGAGATGAAAGTTAGCAGGATCTTGAGGACAGTACCGGGGCTTGACGAGTTGAGGGGAAGTGGCCACATTATTGATAAATTCTCCAGGGGTATCAGCATCTTCATCAGCATTTACATAACTCCTCTTGAGGTGATGTGTGATGTCCCATCATCCACCCTGCCAGCCCAGGCAGGGATTTGTTCTACAGAATCTTGGTTGGGACCCTTCTATATTCTGTAGGAAGCCATGATGTATTTGATGGCTGCAACTGCTTCTCAGATTATGAGTGTGAATTGCAGGACAGAAACTTGTACTCTGATGACATAAAATGGGAGAGTGTCACTAAAATGTTATGTGTACTTCAAAGACAGAGCAGGAAAACACTGGTTTCTTATCCTTCTGTGTTATCAGAGAACTACGGTATTCCCTTCTCTCTAGTCCAAATTTCCTAATACTTCAGAAGGGTTACAAAGTTTCATTATGAAATCAGGAGAAACCATCAGGCATTAGCTTGTGTGGATATCTGTTATTAATGAAAAACATTAGGATCTTTTTTAATTTACCAATCCTTGGAAATTAAGGGAAGGCAAGGAAGGCCATACAATTTGGGCCAAAGATCTTACCATCTGAACCCAAGTTCTGCATCCACTTAAAATGGCAGGGGTGGGACATGTTGAGATCAGTTACTATGTCAATGAATTAACAATTATTTTTAAAATGTAAACATTTTTAAAATAAAATATACAGCAAGACATTAGAAACCCTTCACTCAACCAACAGCTCTTTATTGACAAGCCTATCATGTCTTTTTGTTCAAGTTGAGGGATTAAGCAAAATTGGCATTCTCACCCTTCCAATCAAAATTCCCAGAAATGAAAGAATATATATATATATATATATATATATATATATATATATATGATGCTAGCAAACAAAAAAGGTTGTTTTGGGTACATCAGAAACTGGAGAAACCCTAAAGGATAGAAAATAGTCAAGATCAAATTGATGAGAAAAAAAACAAAAACAAGTTTCAGATGTCCCTATAGAAAGATTGCTAAAAAACAGTGTTGGACCGGGAAGTGGCAGACACGGGGCAGACGAAATCCTGGAGTATATGGCTGGCTAAGCAATTGGGGTTACTAAGAAGATCAGTCAGACAGGTGAATCCCTCTACCTCCTTAGGGAAGGCAGTAGGCAATAGATATTGGTTGAATGCTTGGTTACAGAGACAGACAGTGCCATGAGAACTCAGAATAAAGATATCCATTTCTATACTCCCCACTGTAACACTCTACCAACAGCAGGCACCTTCCCTCACTTACATTGGATAGGCCAAAGTAAAACCTGCCCCACAGTACGTCCACTCTTTCCCTCTGTTGACCAGATTAACATGGACTTTATGGTACAAAAATAAGTATGTACCCAGAATTCACCAAAAATGTGTGGAAAACCAATACTGTGAAAAGACGTACTAATTGCAGTAAATAAAAATTTATTCCCAAAGAAATTTTAATAGTATAAAAGAACAAGATTTTTCTGGAGCTTTTGCAATAAGTACAGGCTTCAGATTTGTAAAAATCAGCCGCCAGAGATCTTAGAAACGTAAAATGTTCTCTCCTCCCCTAACCGGTTTGGCTTAGTGGATAGAGCATCAGCTTGTAGACTCAAGGGTCCCAGGTTCGATTCCAGTCAAGGGCATATACCTTGGTTGCAGGCATATACCCAATAAGGAGTGTGCAGGAGGCAGCTGATCGATGTTTCTCTCTCATCAATGTTTCTAGCTCTCTATCCATCTCCCTTCCTCTCTGTAAAAAATAAAATATATATATATATATTTAAAAAATGTTCTCTCCTGCTCCCCCCAACCCCTGCCTAAATATTAAAACCAACAAATGGATTGGACTTACAGAGTGGACATAATTGAAGAATAAATTAGTGAACTAGAAGATGAAACTGAAGAAATATTTTAAGTATATGATCTAAAAGGATCATGCAATTGAAATATGGAAAGACAAGTTGAGACTGGAGAACATATTTAGATATTCCAGTATCTGTCTACACTAAGTTTCAGAAGAATAGGATCAATGAAATGAAGAGAAGAAAATGAAAAAAAAAAAAGAAGAAAGAAAAAAAAAAGACACCAGAAATTTTGCAAAAAGATAGACAAGAAACAGCATAAGACAAAAATCCCAAGATTAAATAAGATAACCAAGTGAGAAATAGGATGAAAAAGACCTACAACTAGATACATCACAATAATAAAATAAAACTGCTTAAGAGAAAGAAAACATTTCTAGAGAGAAGGGAAAAAGAAAAAATGTGATCTAAAAAAGAAGTGACAACAGATCTCTCACAGCAATATTAGATACAAAAAGGCAGTGGAACTGTATTCACAAAACTGTGATATTGGGGAAGATATTGATCCTGAAATTGTATGCCCAGTTAAACTGTCACTCAAGAGTGAAGGTGAAAAAGTCATTTTGGACATTCTGGATTCCAAGAGTTTACCATCCACTGCTTCACTTAAAAAAAAATTACCAGAGGTCATAAAAAAGCAAAATGGAAAAAAAAATGGGAATTAAGAACCTACTTTTTGCTAACTGCACACATTTCTGTTAAAAGTGGGACATTCAGTCTGAATTAGTTTGCTCTTGGTTGAAAAAGAGTGAATTTATCAGTCATCTCCCCAAGATGATTATCTAAAGACTGAAGCGTTGCCCATATAGAAGATTTTTTCATCTTGTGCTGCCCTGTGGGTTCGCTGTATTAAAATGTGGAATGGGCATGGCATGTTGATAATCTTCTGTCACCCCTCACTCAACACCTTTGTCTCTGAAGCTTAAAGAGCTTTGGTTATCTGGCTGGGGTTTCTACCACCCCAGTAAATGTTTTCAATCTCTTAATTCTCAAATCCATCCCATGAGTGCTCAGAGAGGATGAGGCTGGGAAAATTGTCTGACTCCCGAGACTCATGCTCTGGATTACAGTAATCATACCTCTTGACTTCTTCTGATTGGAAGCAGTAAAATGGCAGGCCTACATGGATCAGAACATCAGTCATATGCCAAGCTGAGCAGAGGGAGACACGGCCTGGCCTTTAAGAATTCTGCCCAGTGGCCTGGCACTTTGGGACAGGGGAAAGACTGGTTAGGAAGAGGCCTCAGAGCTTAGGAAGGAAGGAAACAAAAATGTCACAGGAGGATATAGGTACCAAAAATCTGGGGAATCCATAAAGTGCTGCTTTTAGGAAACCTCCTGTTGGGGGTCAGAGTCCGAACTGGGGTACAACAGGTTCTGGCTGTAAAGTAGTATAGATCTTTCGTCAGGGTAGGATTTGGAAACTTTTTAAAAATACATATATTATTAAAGTAATTCCCCCCACTTCCCTCAATTTCTATTCTTTGCATAATCATGTTTGAGAAAACCATGAGAGGCTAATATTCACAGCCCAAGTTTGTGTTCTCCTAGTAGCTTCTCCTATGGAGGTTGGGCCTAGCACTGTGTGGAGCAGAGTGCTTCTTGATCTTCCCTTCGCCTAGATGGACCTTCATCACATGGTTCCCCCAGCTCTCTAAATCGGAGAGAGGCTGGAAATCACCCAAGCAGAATGAACTGTCTTCAGAAAATCCCCAGCACCTTGGCTAATATTTTTAGGCCTTTTATTGTAATTTCATAGACTGTGCAATCTAGTAAAGGACCCTTTTTAAAAATACATTTTTAAATTTATTTCAGAGAGAAAGGGAGAGGGAGGGAGAGATAGAAACATCAGTCATAAGAGACAATAATTGATCAGCTGCCTTCTGCCCACCCTCTAGTGAGGATTGAGCCTACAACCCGGGCATGTGCCCTGACTTGGAATCAAACCATGACTTCCTGATTCATGTATCAATGCTCAACCATTGAGCCACACTGGCCAGGCAAGTAGAGGACCCTTGAAGCTCTGTGTCCTATCCCCTGATTCTATTTCCTCATATTAGTGTTCTCTCCACTTAATAAAATACCCGTAAGAGGCAGCCATTGTAGCACCTCTTGGGAAGTCTTTCCTGAATTTTACTTGCTCTTGGCCAAGGAAGGTGAAGTTGTTCCCCTACAGATCCTCTGATCTTGGGGAAAGAACAGTCTGAGAATTTTCCCCACCCTCCAAAGAGCATTGAATGCACATGGCCTGATGCCCTTTTAGCCAGGAATAAAAAGGCCTCTTGGTTCTTGAACCTGCTGTATAGAGTTTTTATATGGTACACATTAGTGTCAAATTCAACCCTTAGATTTTCTCAGTCATGCTTCAGGCACTATAAAAGCATCTGAGAAGAATTAGAGGAAACTATAGCAGAGAGAGGGAAGGAAGTATAAAAGGGAAAGTGGTAGAGGAACAACAGTTGTCTATGGCTGCCTTGCAAATCGTTACTGGGAAGTATTAGTGCACAGATGCATTTCACCAGCACGTTCATTCCATGTGCAATAATAATGGAAGAACTCTGGCCAGGATATTTCTCCATAAGTTCCCAGTTAGAGAGACTTCTCTGCAAATCTGGCTTGAATGCAATATTTTAAGATAGATTTCTACTAGCAGATCACGAGCATTTGAGCTTCTCAAGAGGAGGAGGAGGTAGTATTTAAAGCTTCTTTTTTTTTTTAAAAAAAAATAGTAAAACAATTTTTAAGATAGGTAGGTTGGATATTCTTAAAAATAGGTAGGGTTGGGTACCTAAGCCCTCAGAGAACAAGCTTCCCCAATACATTTTGCTCCTCCTCCTAGTTTGTTCTGAGAGTTGGAGATAATAGCTCTGAATGCCAACCACAGGATTCACAGTAATAGAATGAAAGAGTTTAAAGTAACCCAAAAATTCAGCTTGTTCAATCCCTTCACATTACAGAGGAAATGAAATACAAAGGACTGTAGGACAGGGCAGACCATCGTCATCACCATTTCTCAGGAGTCTCTGTCATGACACTCGGTCTACCCCTCTCCCCTGCCCCGGTCTTTATCAACTCATGGCAGAGCTGGGACTAGGATTTGCATCTCCTGATTCCAGTTCAGTGTTTCCTGCCCTTAGAACTCCATGCTTTCTCTGCAGCCTGTAGGTCAGGGCACAACTAAGCAGTTAGCAGAATGAAATACCAGTGTGATATGATTTTAAAGAGTGCAGGGTGAACTTCCACCTCCAAATCTTGCTCCCACCAGCTCGGCACTGATGCTTGACCTTCCACCATTAGAGATTCATTCTTTTGTAATTTGGAGGTGAAGCAGGCTTCCAATGTGTCCTTTTGAGATGCAAGTACCTCTGAAAAGGCTACTGACAGTTGATAGCTGATAAACTGCAATAACTATTTCTACAAGGAAGTTGATAGCCAGTGGTGGTGGTGGTATGCAGGAGAAACCAATGCAGAGAGATTTTGGAACTCATTGAAAAAGGAAGATAGAGTTGAGAGTGGGTACACCCTAATGTGGACATCCTGTAAATGCTACCACTACCTGCCTTGCTAAATAAGACAGAACACGACCCAGACATATTGGCAAAAATTCCCTTTTTAAGGCATGAGCAAATGTTTCAGACTCCAAAGGGAAAGACGGGGCTGCCCACACCCTGCCACCAGGAGTCGTCCCCCTATGTTTCTATGTATGGCCATTGAGACTTGGTAGTGTCAGGTCTCCTCAACTCCCAAGGCTTCATTTGCATGAATTGACCTGCATGAGGCACTTTTGTCTATGGGTGAGGAAGGGAGGAATTTGTCATAGTTTCTGAGTGGAAGACAGGGGAAGAGACAATATCAGAGGAGATGGTGGGTTATCTATATCCTACACTGACACTGGGCTTTGTGCCCTTACAGAAGATTGGAAGGATTAGGACCAGAAATGGAGTGTTTCTCCAAAAGGCTTGATGAAACTCAGAACACTAGGAGTGGGCTTATTTGTTGAATATATGGCAGTTGCTGGGTGTGCCTAGAGACAGCATCCCTGGATTAACCATCAGCATCCTCATGAGGGACATTGTCAGCATGGACAATGTAAGTTCCTGAAAGCAACCTCAAGGTTATTGGACATTGACTGAGGGGAGCCAAAGATGAAAAAGAAGACTCAATGTGAATACATAGGATGTGGTCCTACAAGGTCTCCTAGACATCCTTGGGAGGCCTTTATAGGGGGAGAGGTGATAAAGGATTGTCTGTCATAAGAAGGACTGAGAAGAGAAACTTTGGGCAATTGTTATATAGCACGACACAGGTTAGAGTGGCCTGAGTGGAGCCTTTGACCCTGGTTTGAGAAAGTCCAGTAGCTCACCGATGCAGTCTTTCTTCTTACCCACCCAAACTTCGGCTGTGGTTCTGCAGGACTGGAAAGTTTGCTCCAAACTCAGTCTGGGAAGGTCAGAAGCAAGAACAATTTCAGCGATCCCATTATCTAATCGGTAGAAAGAGGAGAGAAACCCAATAAAATTGTCTTAAGTAATTTGAGATAAAGTGATGCATAAAGAAGAGGACAAGATTTGTTCAGAGCCTCCTGGTTGGAAACCATGCCTTGAACCTTCCAGTGCCTGGTTTATGGGTTGAGCAGAAAAGACACAGATAAAGATCTCCTTGAAAAAGAAAAGCCAACTCTGATGCTGGGAAACTCAGGGCATACATGCAAAGTTGTTCTGGTATCACTGTCCCCTTCTTCCTCCACCATCTACTGCCAAATTGCGGCATCTTTCCTCCTTCCTGAATTTATTTAATCCCACACTTGCCCAGGATGTATAGGTCCTGATGTTATGTGGCAGCTTTGGCCACTGCATAAACTGAGTTTTCCAGAAGTTAAAAAAAATATCAATGTCTTCCATACCTGCATATATAGTATGCAACCCAGAGTGACACTACTTGGAACAGTTACTAAACAGATATGACAGAAAGAGCTGCAGCATAATACAGGGTGACAGGTGCCATTTAGATGGTTTGCCTGTCTAGAGCCATTGCAAGGCTGACAATTACTTCGGCCTCTGGAAGGGGGTACACTCCTACACCTGTAGTTGTGCCTGACAGTCTAAAGTAACAGCTGATGCAGTTTTGTTGAGCTAAGTGGGTCACATCCAGCCTTATGCCACATGCTATTGTGCCTATTTATTGAGGTCTATGATGAGCCTACTTCTGGGGTAAGCACTTTACAGCAACCATGAACAATACTTTTACCAGACCAAACTCATTCCACAGATAAGAAATTTCGAACTCAGAGAAATTAAGTCTTAAGTCACAGAGTTAAAATACCAGACTGTGGATTTTAAACCAGGCCAGTGCCTTCTGAGGTCTGTGCTCCTTCCACTGGTGGAGTGGGGAGGCATGGGCTTTGATAAGACTCAATCCCTTACTAGAGTGTGACTTGAATTCTTTAATCTCTAAGAGCCACCCTTTCATCACCTATATGACAGGGAAAGCAATGCAGCTAACCCCTGGGGTTGGTGTGAGGATTCAGTGGGGCAATGTGTATAATGCAGTTAGCACATTGGCTGGCCTGGAATGGACACATGGCCTGCAGTCACCATTTGAGATCACCATGCTCACTCTCCCTCTGAGACTCTAGGAGAGAACAACTGCACCCCTGGGAGACACTTTGCCAGCAGCATTTCCATCCCAGGAGAGGAAAGCCCTTTCTTCTGGAAGCCACAGCTGCATTTTAATTAAATGGATACCTGGATGGTCCAAGAAATCAAAGCCACCCTTCTCTTGCTGTGTGGTTTTGAAATGTCACCTAACATTCACATAGTTTTTTTCTGTGGAATAATGTGAATAATCCCTGAATGTGAGAGGTGTGCTGTGATGATAATGGACTTCTGCTTCCCCCAGGTGAATAAGCCACAGAGTGGACTGCCCTTGGTAAAAAGCGGCTCTGGCTGGCTACTCTAGCCTTCCAGACTATCATCCATAGCTACCATTGTGTCTGCAGGATGACAGTGCATTAATTCAAATATGCTTGAAATCAAGAATCACTAGACAGGTAGAAATTCTACTTATGAGTATCTAGATACATAAACTGAGTCAAAGAGAAGTGATTTTTGGATAACCTGCTGATCTACACTATTCATGCTTTGACATAGATCCTTGAGAACAGATGGGGTTATGTTGACCACAGCACGGTAGCCTGTGTGATCCAGGAATTCTGTGGTTCCCCCATTGGAGCTCTGTCCCTGATAAGCAATAGGGGAATCCAATAGTGACTATTTATAATGGCCGCTGGGTTGCAAATGGCTGCAAATGCCTTTGAGGTTGCAGAAGTCAAACACCACTCTTTAAAAAAGAGAAGTCCTCTGGATAGTCTTAACCACAGTCCAGTACAGGAGTAAATGTTATAATCAACTCTTCGTGTAGGCCTCTCTGACCTGAAACTTTCCATTCCATCACTCCTACAAGTGGGAGGGACAATCTACTCTCCTGCCTTCGTTTTGGCCATTGGTGTTGAATTTTGGTGTGAGATGCATGTGACCAGCTTTTGTTGTGATTGGGTGTGGTTAGAACCAGAATTCACACCATGCATAAAGTGACATAGCAGAGAGGGCGGGCATGTAGGGCTTGTCTTATGCAAACCCATTATTTTAAAAAAGAGGTAATGGGCCAGAGAGGTAGAGTAACTTTTTCAAGGCCACCCTACTATTTAATGGCAGAGTTGGGACTGGGGCATAGGCCCGCTGAACCCTGCAGTGACACTCTTTTCCCACACCACACTACATGTCTATCTCATGCGGATAGACATGGTCTTCTATGAGGATATGTTGGGAAGAAAACTCACTTTTATTAAAACACTGTTTCTCCCAAACTGTGCTAGATGTGTCATCTTCATTGGCTCATTTGATTCTAATAGTCCCTCTGCTAAAGTGAGAGGCTCATTAAGCCATTTTAAACAGCAAAACAGTGAACTTATTGATCTGTAGGCCACAAAGCCCCTACTCCTTCTCCCAGTCTCTGCCTATGGCTCCTTCTCCTCACCTCTTTCCCCTTGGACCTCTCTCACACTTTGAAGGACCCTCTGATAGACTCAAATTGGAGGTGTCAAATGGTAAGGTTTCCTTGTGTTAAGTGGGCAAGTCTGAATACAGCAGATATTGTTTTAAAAGGGAGCCAAACAAGACTGTCCTCAGAGGGGGAAAGAGTAGTTTTCCAGGTGGTGGTGTTTCTACTAGGCATTATGTTGAAACAGCAGTGGCATTCTGTCATCACAGAGGCACAGCCTTCTCAGAGACAAGGCACTGAGGGTGACCCTGCAGGTCTGAGTGTCCTTTGTGGTCATTGCACTTGAATGACAGGTGATTGATGTCAATTTTTATCCTTATTGTTTTTCAGACCATAGAACCTCTTTGTAACATCAAATTCATGCCATGCTTCCCAGTGCTTGGAAGCAATCTAGTATCACTCCAGGGAACTATCCATGTCTCAGTTTCTCTCATGAACCCTGTCCCAGCCATTGTAAAGCTCTTGGTGTAGGAAACAACTTTAAAACAAGGATTGTATCTCTTATTTCATTGACCTAACTCCTTAAGTGCCTGATCCAGGACTTAAATGTTGTTTTTATTTTTTCCTAGTAGGTATTTTTGCACTTGACATTACAAGAGAGAAGAAAAAAGGTTGGATTTGTGCCAAGGGTTCAAGCTACAGTCTGAGAAATAAAATTTTGGTAAGGATATGGGAGTATACACTGAGTGGCCAGATTATTATTATGATATCTGAACACATAATAATTTGGCCACTCAGAATTATTTGGCCACTCAGAGGCTCAGTGCATGAATTCGTGCATGGGTGGGATCTGGCCAGCCTGACCAGGGGAAGGGGACATGGGCAGTTGGCTGGCCTACCTACTAGTTGAACTACTGTTAGAGGGGACAATTTACATATTAGCCTTTTATTATATAGGATATACACTGAGTGGCCAGATTATTATGCTTTCAGATGTCATAATAATCTGGCCACTCAGTGTATATTAAAGTGATGCCCCTTTGAAAAACTACATGTAGGAATAAAAGCTCCTGTTCATAAGGGTATATGAGGAAGAACATTTATTGCAATATTGCTTAGAATGAGAGGAAACTAGGCACAATATGAAAGTCCATCAGTAGGGTCCTGATTTTAAAAAGTCTGGTTTATTCACACAGTGAGATATTTTATAGTTTCTAAAAAATAATAACTTGGATTTACATGTAATGATCTGAAAAGAAATCCAGCTGAATAATGTATACAGTATGATTCCACTTTTACAAACATATGCTAAGAGCACATGCACACATTTGTATGAGCAACAAAATGGAGGATACACAGCAAAATGTTAATGTTACCCTAGAGGGGTACAGTTTTAAATTTGAAAAAATCTAACAAAGCTTAAATTAAAATAACAAAGCCTCTGGGAAGAGAAAAGATCAGGATGGTTAAATGGTCCAGAAAGGAAGCAGATGGAACCAAGTGCAGCTTTGTTTAACCATCTCAGCTCATTGTTCATTTTCAGGCTGGGCCAACCCTGAATCACCAGAAATTAGCCCCGCACTTGGGCAGATCACAATGTGTTATGCCCCTTGTGACCTCAGTGCATAATCAGGGGCAAGGCTGCAAAACTACTTATTTATGAAAGTTTTGGAAGTGCACAAGATAAAGAATATGTCTCCAGCCTTACTTGATTGGAGGCTACTACAGCCTCCAGAGTTTCCCTGTCCATACCTATATGTACTTTTCACAGAGCCTACCTGGCTATAAACCATTGATTATAGCTACATTTAACCTATAAGAATCAATCCATATTATGTCTTTTCAGTTTTTACTCTAGAACACCTAGCACAGTGCCTGTTTCATTGTAGTTGCTAATTGAAGAAAATTATATTGTTATTGCACCAGATAGATGAAATTGATTTTTTATCTGGCTTTGAGGGGTTCAGGTGAGATTTTGTAGAAAAAGCAATCTTTTAATGAAAGATTTGAAAAGGAGGAAATGAGAAAGTATGCAACCAAGAGGGAAAAACTAATTTCTGTTGTGACAGGATTTAACAAATATTTTAGAGTCTTCAGGGCTATATTATTCTTCCCCTTTTTCCAAAGAAGTTTGGGGTTCCATCACAAGTCATTGAGAAAATGTCTAAATGTCTTTTGGGTTCTTCTCAGAAGCTGTGAGAGAAAGGTAGGTAACAATAATCTAATATTCAGCTTTTTAGGAGCACAAAACACCAAAGACAAAGCTGTTAATGCAGAATCATTAAGAAAATGCCTCCCAACATGCTAGAAAAAAAATACTCAAACAATATCATATCCAGC
Organism: Vespertilio murinus; assembly: GCA_963924515.1. Lineage (NCBI taxonomy): Eukaryota > Metazoa > Chordata > Mammalia > Chiroptera > Vespertilionidae > Vespertilio > Vespertilio murinus. The sequence goes on from OZ004707.1 coordinate 109,918,627, forward strand.
ACAACTCACCAGAGTGAATTGATTCAATATTATCAGAGCAAGGTTTTAATGGCCAAGAAAAACAAAACAAAAAACAAAAATTACTTTGTAGACATGATGGACTCTTGCAAGTTGTTCTTTAGAACATAGTTTAAGAAATAACTAAGTCTTGGGTTAGAAAACATTTAGACTGTGGAGGCTTGGGATGACGCAAGATAGCAGCATAAGTAAACACCTAAACTGCGGCCATGCACAACAATTTCAAAACTACAACTAAAAGACAAAACATCTATCACCCAGAGACATGGGAGGGTTGGCTGAGTGGAAGTTCTACAACTAGACTGAAAAAGAAAAGAGCATTTAGTACACAAATGCTGAAAAGGTATGGGAGCACGCATGATATGGGCTGGCGAGGATCCTGGCTGGTGGCGAGCATTGCTTTCTTCAGTGGGGAGACGTGCAACTCCTATGTGGAGAAGCTGGACTGTCTGCCATCAGGTCAGAAAGTGTGGGTGGCTTGCTTGCAGAACTGCACAGAGGAATAATTGTTTGCTGTGCTGGGGCGCGAGATGTGGGGACATGGTCGGAGGCACAGGACGGCTAGCTGCCAGCCATTGCTGTTAGCCACGCCCTAGCCTAGTGACACCCTGAGACCCTGCCCTGCACAACCTACAAACTTACCCAAGCTCCAAACAGCAGCTTTTGCACATGAATGGCCTTCACTATTGCAGCTTAACCTAGCAAACTTGCAAATCAGTTCAGACAGCTCCATAATCTACAAATCCCAAGCAGGGAGAAGAGGACTGTAGCTCCCACAGGGTGACCTCATACAGTAGCTGGCCTGCACCCCATTGGAGATCTAGAAGCTATTGTACCTAGTGGTCAGTGTGAGACACAGATTTTTAACTCCTCACATTCATAAGTGACACATTCAAGAGGCAGACTCAGTGAGCACCAAAGCCCCACTGAAACAAGTCCTGCACTATAAGCATGTCTCTAGTGCAGCAGTTCTTCCATTATAAATACAATGGGACCCCTCAGCTAATTGGCCTGGAGGACAATTCCTCCCAGTGTACCAATAGCAATCAAGGCTTAACTACAAGATTTTGCACTCAGCCCACAAAGGATGTACTAAGACCATTCACCTCAGGTAATTGGGGAGGCTGAGCTACTGGCCCCTATAGGTCATCTACCACACAAAGCCGCTCCATCAACATAGGGAAGCAGCCAAACATGTCAGAAATGAAAGAAATGGAGGAAAGCGAACTACAGGATGACATAGAGTTCAAAACCACATTTATAAGATTACTCAAAAATCTTCTAAAAACTGCTTAGAAACTTGATGAGACCTTCAATGACCTTAAAGAGAATGAAAAAAAGAAAAAGGAAAAGGACCAGTTAGAAATTAAGCATACACTGTCTGAAAGATTATACAGAAACTCAACTGTAGATCAATGTACACCAAGAGTCAAACCAAAGATCTGAAACGTGAGGAAACAAAAAACACCCAACCAGAAAAACCAAAAAACAACCAAAAAAGAACCCAAAAATCTGAAGATAATGTAAGGAACTTCTGGGACAACTTTAAGTGTACCAACATCCAAATTTTTGGGGTTCCAGAAGAAGAGAGAAAGCAAAATATTGAAAACCTATTAGAAGAAATAATGACAGAAAACTTTCCCCACTTAGTGAAAGAAATAGACTTACAAGTTCAGGAAGCACACAAAACTCCAAAGAAGAGGAATCCAAAGAGGAACATGTCAAGACACATAATAATTAAAATGCCAAGGGCAAAAGACAGAGAATATTAAAAGCAGCAAGAGAAAAACAGTTACCTACAAGGGAGCACCCATACGATTGTCAGCTGATTTCTCAACAGAAACTATGCAGGCCAGAAGGGAGTGGCAAGAAATATTCAAAGTGATGAACAGCAAGAACCTACAACCAAGATTACCCAGCAAAGCTATCATTCAGAATTGAAGGTCAGATAAAGAGCTTCACAGACAAGAAAAAGCTAAAGGAGTTCACCACCACCAAACCAGGATTACATGAAATGCTGATGGGTATTCTTTAAGAAGAGGAAGAAGAAAAAGGTATGTAAGGCCGGGGAAGGACTCCCTTCCCCTTCTTAACTGACTTTTCCAGTAAGCCCTGGTTAACTGACCTTTCCAGCAGACTCTGGTTTGGTCACCATAGAGGTATTTTATCTGTTCCTGAAATCAGCCTGAGGGATCAGCCTGCTAAGACAGACCATCCAGCCTCCCTAATCGCAGGGCCATAGCTATATTATCTGTTTCTATAGGAGGACTATAGGTACTTTATCTGTTTCTGGGATCGACCTGCTAAAACAGACCATCTGGCCTCCTCGGGAAATGAGTCAACTGTCAACTATTATGAGCCAAATATTATCTGTTAACATAGTTCCTTGATTTACAGACCACCTGCGTGTGGTTTTAGCCTTTATAAACTCATGTCTTGCAATTACTCGGCGCTTCCAGGCAGCCAGCCCTGTTGCTGTCTGCCTGAGACGCCCCTGCGCTGCGCTTGTATTAAAACCTCATGCTTTTTGCATCAAGTTTCGGTCTCGGCGTTTGACATGGGGTCGCCCCCTCCGTCGGACTCACCAGGGGTCTTGGGACCTTACAGGTAAAGATAAAAATTATGAACAACAAAAAGACATCAAATACCTACCTACCAACAAGTGAATCTAGAAATCAAGTGAATAAAAAGTTTTAAGGACAGAATAGACTGCTGAATATAATGGAATCAGGGACATAGAAAGGGAGTGGACTGACAATTCTAAGGGGGAAGGAGGTCTGAGGGGTGTGGGAAGAGAATGGACAAATGTCTTACACCTATGGATGAAGACAGTGGCGGAGGGTAAGGACATGGGGTGGGGTGGGGAATTAGGTGGAGGGGAGATATGGGGGGAAAAAAGAGAAACACCTGTAATCTGAGCAATAAAGATTTATTAAAAAAAAAAAAAAAAAGACCGTGGAGGCTTTTGCACAGGTGTGGGGCTGCCTACAGCCTAGGCAGCCAAGGAAGTGTTGGTTGGCTCCTGAAGTAGAGCCTATTATACCTATTCTCCACCTTCTGGAGGGCGCAGAGATGAAAGGAGTCATTTATGCAGTCACAGCATGGGGCAGATGGACCCCCTAGAGGCTTTGCTCAACCTTTGAGGGTTTGTAGCAATCACTATGCCAAATAATCTAACACCCTTCTAGTGACAGGAAACTCTACTTTTTCTGTGGCATCTCATAAATTTGGATTACTCTTCCAATTATAGCCCTCCCCAAGAGTCTCATTCCAACCTTTGCATGCTGGCTCAATCATCAGCACAACTTTACTCAAGGTATTTGTGGCTTTCAAAAACCTTTGTATTTGAGATGGACCTTTCTTTCTATAATGTGGTTATATTTATAGTTTTGGGGACCCTTTCTATAACTTAGGGATCTTCTTTCTCTGTTGGTAAGAAATTTTTATCTTCTCCAAATATCTTTATCTGATTGTCATCAACCATAAAGATCATTAAGTGATCTTAACCATTAAGATCACTCTGGGACCTAAAAAATCCTGGCCCCCAAGCCCCATTAAATCATACTCCTTGGATGTGGAACTAAAGCACTGGTGTTTTGGAAGCTGCTCAGATGATTTGGCTGTGTAGCCAAGGTTGAGAACCATTGCCTTGCTCCCAGAAACTGGTTAACCTCTTGAAAGTCATACTTTGGAATAAGGCATCTTAGATTCGAACATAGACTCTACTACTTGGGCAATTTTCTGATTTCTATGTCCTCATCTGTTACGCAGTGATAACAGTACTTACTGCAATGACTTTTTTGTTGGTTTGTTTTTCTAAGTTATGTACTCAGAAAGGATAGTCACATGATTCATTAATGATTGATTAATTTGCTCACTTCCTCGTATATCTAAGTCTGGAAGTGGTTAAAGTACATAAGTGCTCTTGGAATTCTTTCATTATTAGGTTGCTTGACTCAGACCTAATAGCCACTCACCAAGCAAGTCAGTCATGATTTGACTACATGTGCTCAGGAAAACAGTCTAAGAAATGTAGATCTTGAAGTATTTTCTTGTTGTGAGGTTTCTGTGCTTGATTCCTCTTGAACTTGACGTGTTTTCCGGATGACAGGCTGTGGATGCAGACATGATGCTACATCAACTTGCCCGTTGGGTGGATTCTTAGAAATGAAGAGAGATTCAGTTAATGCATCTTCGCCTTCATTTCAGTTGCATACTTATGGATTGTCTTTAGCTCATCTAGAACTGAATCAAGTTTCTCATCAAGACCTTTCAACCCATGCACGCCTTTGAGTGTATCCACTAGTTGTAACAACATGCTCTTGATATTGCATCCTTCTTCCATAGCTTTAACTTGAGCAGCCTCCATAAAGACTCTGACTTGACTGTCCACTTTCTCCAGTGTATCCTGGCTCAGATTAAAAGACACTGATGCTGCTGCCATCTTGGTAACCTCCATCGATCAAAGAGCTGATATGGCCCGCTTTCTCTTGATGCTCATCTCAATGACCTCCTTAGCAGTTGTCGTCTCTTCCTCTCAGCCTCTTGAATCATTCTTGTCTTCTTTCTCTCACGGGCTTTTGTCCTCAGAGTTTGAACTTACATTCTAAGTCTCCTTCCTCCAGTTTATCCCTGCAACGACTGTTGAAAGACTACATGAGAGCACAGTACGACTAGAAGTGCTCTAGAAGTTTAAATCAGAACCTAGGACAGAGCTTAGCAAATGTTAACACAATATCTGTGCTATTACCATAAGCCAAGCATTGTTCTAGCACTTCACAGGTACTATTCAATATGTTTTGTTGTGCTGATCTAGTGTAAGAAAAGTGACATAGCAAAATATGCTTTGGGAACTCTTTACTTAGTAGAACTTATTATCTTAGACTGCCCATTTAACTCATGTCCTGTTGAATTTTCTATACATTGCCATCTCATATTTCTTCTTGCTCCCCATCAAAATCCCTTCCAAAGTTCTACAAAAGTCCTGTACATTTTAAAACATTCAAGGTGACTAAATTAAGCACTTTTCAATGATCAGATCCATATCTTTTGTTGCCTCTTGCCTACTGATGAGCTAGGCATGCCTTTATTTGTAGAATGACTAAATTAATTAACCTAATATACTTATGCAAGAGAGACAAAGAAGACTGAATTCTTATGAATGATGGAGGTAGTAAGAAAATTCAACAAAATACCTACTATGTGCTAAGCATGTCTCATGCATCACACAATTTTCAAACCCCTAGAAAGATGGGTTTTTAGGTAACCTTTTGCTGTGTAACAACACACCACCCCAAAACATGTTGTAAAGTAACAATCAAAACATGTCGTAAAGTAACAATTATTTTGCTTGTGAATTTGTAATTAAATGGAAGCATAGCAGAGACAACTCCTCTCTGCTCTAAAATGTCTCAACAGAGGACTGGAAGATCCTTTTCCAAGACAGTTCACTTGGCCCTGGATGGCGTGGTTCAGTGGTAGAGCCTTGGCTCATGCACTAAAGGGTTTGATTCCTGGTCAGGGGCCTGTGCCTGGGTTGCAGGTTGATTTCCCGGCATGGTCCAGTTGGGGTGTGTGCAGGAGATAATCAATAGATGTGTTTCTATCACATTGGTGGGTGTTTCCTTCTCCTTTCCCTCTCTCCCATCTTCCTTTATTCCTTCTCTCCCTCATTCCTTCTATTCTCTCTAAAAAAATCAATGAAAAAAATGGGAAAAATATCATTGGGAGAGGATTAACAACAAAAAAGACAGCTCACTTGTCCTCCTGCCATGATGGAACCACTCCACTGGCTGACTCTGGGTTGAATGGGTTGGAATAGAAAATTCTTGCCATGAGAATACCGCTCTCCATCTCTGCCTTTCCATTCCCCATTCCAAAGGGAGCAGTGTCTGTGCTTGGGGAGAAGCCAAGCAAAGCAAAAGATTTCAACAGAGAACAGAGGAAACACACCCACTGGGGTTCTCATAGCAACATAATCATGCACAGGCAGCAGCCTATTTTGGTGGGAGCTTCTCTCAGCTCCCCTCCTTCCCGGTTAGTCACAGAATGGCAGGCAGAGGCAGTGTGGGGTGGGGACAGAGGAGAGGACTGAAAGTCAGGAGGCTGGAGATCTGATCTCAGAAATCCCCACAGCTGGCTGAAGCATCAGGAACAAATGACCTTATTTGTAAAATGAGAGGATTGGGCTAAAGAGCTGTGAGAACACTTTCCTTTCTGGTTTTCCTTGATTGGACAAGTACTGAGACTCTCCTGGTAGAGGATCAGCTGTCTCTGAGAAAGATTCCTAAAGAAAATGGAGGTCATTCTTTAGATTTAAAGTCATTAGATTTCACCTTATTTATCCTCCTACCACTTTCTGCAAGTTGGTGGGATGTGAAAGGGAAGGAGAATGACCAGGTGTGGCCAAATTCTCTGCTCACTTACACTCCCAACACTAATACAGGTCTGTGGTGTGAGAAAGAAAAAGGTTAAGGAGGTTAAGTTCTTTTTTTCTCTTCATTTATTTGTTCCTTCCTACACACACACACACACACACACACACACACACACACACACTAATTCCAACCTCTTTTCCATTCTCTTTTCACTTCTCTTACTATCCATCCCTTCCTCTCCTCTCCCTCCTTCACTTATTGCAATGTGTATCTCTCTTTTCCTTAGGACCAGGTGATGAAGGCATCCTTAGATTCCAGCCCATTTCAATAGATTTTGGGGTTAGTTGAGGACAACCAAGCTCACATTTCCTGGCTGCCAAAGGTGATGTTCAAAGACAAATAGGACAGGCACAGAGGACTGATCTTCCCATGTAAGTCCAGGGATGAAGAGAGGAGAGTCAGGATGCTCAGGGAGCATCTTTGAGGTCCCTGTTCATGACGTGTGGGCTGAAAGCTTGGAAGTGCATTGGTCTTTGAAAGAGCCTGCTCGAGTGGCCTGTTGTAGAGGGAGAGACAGAGTGGGGTTCTCCCCCACGCCTTATTCTGATTCCCACCAGTCGACAGATGGCCAGTAAGAAGGGAGGGAGAAAAAGCTCTCAAAGTGAAGATAGGAATGCATTGTATAAAAATTCACACCTCCTGCTGCCACCCAAACTCCCTTTAAAAAGGATCAAGAGAATCCTAATGGGTATATGACACCCTCCCTCTCTTCATAAAAAGTGCTTCAAAATCTGGTGACAATAGGGGAGGGGTGAAGAGGGAGGAAATAAATGGGTTTGTGGGGGTGGGAGTCAGGGAAAATTAGGTTAAGGGAAGCAGGACCTCAGGCTCTTCCATTTGACTTTCTCCTGCCCTCGTTCCCCAGCCACCTCTGGCTGAACCTTCGCCCCACCCTCTCACCCCGAGAGAGGCTTGGAGCCCCAAGTGCCCTGGTGAGGGGGAGTGGGAGAAAAGGAGAGAGACCACGGCACCCACCATACTCAGTCTTAGAGTTGAAAGAGTTAAGGACCCTCCTTCATCCAGACACCTTCCCCGTTCGCTCCCCAAACCCTTCCCCAAGGAGGGACCCAGGGATTGGCAGAGGAGCGGGAGAGTTGGGGTGGGGGCAAGGTAACTGTGGCCCAATCTTGCCCAGAGCTTGTCCTCGGTGGGAGGACGCACACGCGGGTCTAAGAACCTGCAAGAGTCCTGCTCCGGCGCCTGCTTTTCTCCGAGCTTCCCGAGTGGCCCTGCAGCGTTCGCGCAGCCCTTGCCCCCGCGCAAGCTGTCCGCAGCGCGCCGCCGGGGAGCAGAGGCGGTCCAGAGACCCTCGCAGCCGGCGGAGGGGGCGGGCCGGGGGCGCCGGGGGCTCTCGGGCTGAGCCCAGCCTGCTCCTACGAACCTCCTTCCCCGCCCCCACTCACCGGGCTCAGCCCCTAGGAGAGACGCGCAGGAAGCGTGTTGCTTCGCCCAGCGGATCCACAGAAGTTGAGAGGAGTTGGTGGCTGCCTCGGGCCGGCGGACTTTGCGAGCAGCCGGGGAGAGCGCCGCCGCCGCCGCCGCCGCCGCCGCCGCCGCCGCGGAGCCTTCGGGGCTGCCTCCCTCCTCCTCAGCCGCAGCGCGGGCGGAGAGGGGCGGGGAGGGGGTCGGGTGCGCACGGAGAACTTGAAACTGTGCGAAGGAATCCGAAGCAGATGAGAAGGGAGGAAATAAAACAAAGTGGAGACCGCAGGAAAGACTCCACCGTGCTTAATTGTATCGGCTGACGCTCCGGCAGAGGGGCTGGGTTGAGCTTTTTTTTTTTTTTTAATTCCTCCCTCCCATTCTCTCGCTTTCTCTCTCTCTCTCTCTCTCGTTTAAAGCTACACTAGCTCTCTCCTCTCTTTCTCTACTATCTGTGTATCACCAAACCCTTGCTGGCTCTTATGGGCATGAAACACTCCTCCCGCTGCCTGCTCCTAAGGAGGAAAATGGCGGAGAACGCTGCCGAGAACGCCGAGGTAAGGAGGCGAGCGGCCGGGCGCCCCGCGACCCCGGCTGCCCACCCGACCGCCACGCCGCCGCTGCTGCCGCTGTTGCTGCTGCTGCTGCTGCTGCTGCTGCTGCTGCGGCCGCTCAGCACCTAGAGCCAAACTTTCCCCAGTTCCACCCGCCGGCCGTGGTGTGTGCGTGTGTGTGTGTGTGTGTGTGTGTGTGTGTGGTGTGTATGTGCGTGCGCGCGCGTGTGTTGGGGAGGGGGAGAGCCAGTGTATGTCTCAGGTCCCTCCTTTTGAAAATGCAAAAGAGTAGCGCTCACCCCATCTTTCTCTCCTAACACCCGCTGCTTGCTTCTCTGTTCCCCAAGTCCCAGTCCTGGGCAGCTGCGCTCCCCTGCCCTCTCCCCTGCTCTTTTAGGGCTTCCGAGTTCCGGATTTGTGCAGAGCTGGGACGGTTAATCCTCTGGGCCAGGTCTGCTCCCTGCAGTGCCTTGACCATCTCCAGCGCTGCCTCAGATTTACCCTTCAAGCTCGAGTCCCTGAGCTACCGGTCCCCGCAGCACCGCGGAGAGCTCCCAGCCGTAGAGGGCAAAGCTGGGCTGGCAGTGGGACTTGGGCACCACCAACAGACCATCCGGCCCAGTTTGGGGCCATGGAGATGTCTGAAATCCTCATATCTTAGAGCCTTCTCTGGGGCGCTAAACCCGGGCAGGGAGCGCGGGCGCGACCACCTTCAGGACCAGGGACAGCGCCCGCTCCTGCCGCTGCGGAGCCCGCTCCGCGGTGGCTGTGGTGATGGTGGTGGTGGTGGTGGTGGTTGCGCGCCCCCCGGGCTGCAGCGTCAAATGGGTCTGCAGTCATTCATCCCGCAGCAGCTTTTGAATGTCGCTCTAGCTCCTCAAATTGCGCTCATGCCCCCGCCTTTGGATGCCCAATAGCTGCCCTTTCTCTACTCTCGAGTTGGCCCTGAGCCGCAAAGAGCCCTACTGGGTTTTGAGTCCCAATACTGGCCGCTGTGTTCTCTGGCCTCGCACTGACCCGTGCTGTCCTTACAACTGGACTAGTCCGTAGGTTCTGGGCACCTGTAGTCACGAAGGGGATCAGCGTGGGCAGTCCCCTTACCTTCCTGGAGAGCGGTGAGGCTAGGTGGGGGCGGAGTGGGGTAAGTGTGTGATCATTCCTTACTCGGCGGCAGGAGAAAGGCAGGGAGTGAACTCTCCAGGCTCTATTAATAGCCGGCTGTCTGGTGGGGCTGCCATACAGTTCACATATGGTTACCCATATGCAGCGTGGGGCAGGGATGAAGGTGTGGCGCGGGGATTGTCCCTCTGTCTTTCTGGGATGCAAAAAGGTGCAGAGACCCTTCCCCAGTCTTCTTCCCCAGAGGTCTGAACTGCAGCTAACCCCTGCCCCCACAGCGTAGGCAGCAAAGCTTTTAACAATTCCATTCTCTGAGAGACTAGAAGCAGCATGCATCTGGCAACTGTCGATTTGGAAACAAACACGCTCTGGGGCTTGAAAACAGTGGGGTATTCAGTAGCTAACGCCCTCTCCTTGAGTTAGGGCAAAGTCAATAGAGTGCGATCCCCAGGACACTTGCCCTCCCCCACCCCTCCCCACCAGAGAGCGGACATTGAGAATGATGTGTAGTGCAAGGCTCTTAGCCTCACAGCAGAGAGTTAGCCTTACCAATACCCCAGCTCTCCTCTCTCGGATCACCCACCCGAGGAAGAGGTTTCTAAAAATAGCTCGGAGTCAAGGCTGCGCGTCTGTAAAGTGTTGGACTGGCAGCACGTAGCAGTCCGTGCTGCCAGGTGGCTGGAGCGCTGAAAGCAAGAAACAGCCCCCTCGCGCACCCCACCTCCACCCCGTGTCCCTCTCAGTTCCTAAAAAAAGTTCTTTAGAGTCTGTAGCTCCCGCACCCGCCTGTTGGCAGACCCCTGCTGAGTTCCTTGGTGTGCGGGAGCCTCTGTTGAGCTCCCCACCTCGGCCAGGGTTAAAGGCGTCCGTCGCAGGCATAGCAACACGCGCCGGGCTATTTTTACTTCTTCCTCCGCGGTTCTGCGCTCCCCCTTCTCAGCAGTTGCACATGCCAGCTCTGCTCAAAGCATCAATGAAAATAGCAGTAGAGGCTCTGAGCTCCTGTTGGGATTGGGGTGGGGGGAGAGAAACCAAGAAACAAAAACGTTGCACAGAGTAGCAGTGGGTAGGACAGACAGAAGGGGGCTGCTTAAAGGGGAATGAGTCTGGGGTTCAGTTCTTAGCAACTTTCCTGAGGAGGAGAGGAAGTCAGACCTACTTAATGTTCAAACATGCCCAATGAAGTCATCCAGGCAACGTGACAATCACTTATCCCCCCCCCCCCCCAGGAAATAGCTGTTTGTGGAATAAGCCATGACTAGAGCAATACTTCCAAAAGTGGGGAATTGTAGGTTTGCCTGCATGTATGGTGGGAGAGAGAGGCAAGGATGCCTCTGTGGTGTTTCTGTGTTTGTGCTACTCTGATGGTGGTAGTGGTTCTTGTTCTTAACTGGACATGTCTTTGTGAATACGAATTCTGTATTAGGAACAATTAGGTACCCCAGCACTAAAGATGGAGACCACCCAGCCACTGCTCTCCAGGGATTCACACTCTGATGGATAGTGATGCCAGATCTTCAGATAATCCTGTATCACCTTTTCCTGCCCTTTGTTGGTGTTGTTTGCAAGCACCTTATCTCCCTTCATCCTCACAATAATCCTGTGAGATAAGCAAAGGTTAGTATTTCTTGTCCCCACTCTATAGTTGAGGAAACTGAGGCTGAGAGGTCCAGCAATTTTTGAAAGTCACCTGGCAGGCTAAACCAGTCTTGGAATACAGTTTGATCCCACTTCTGATTCTTTGCCCTTTGTCCTACATTCTTACTCCAAAAAGATGCCATGTGTGAATGACAATGAGGAAGTGAGGATTACTTTGGAAGGCAGAGATGAAATATTGGAGGTGTTCTTTTTTAAAATTTTTGTTGTGGTTAATCCTCACTTGAGGATATTTTTTCTATTTATTTTTAGAGAGAATAGAAAGGAGAGAGGGATGGAGAGAGGGAGAGGGAGAGGAAGAGGGAGAGGGAGAGGGAGAGGGAGAGAGAGAGAGAGAGAGAGAGAGAGAGAGAGAGAGAGAGAGAGAAGTCAACATGAGAAAAACATTGACCTCAGAGAGACACATCAATTGGTTGCCTGTGGAATGTGCCCCCACCAGAGCTGGGGATCAAACCTACAACCCATGCTCACCTCTACCCCACCTAAGGCATTGACTGGGAATCAGCGCATGGGCAATGTTCCAACCACTGAACAACACCAGCCAGGCTAGAAGGTATTCTTTCACAAGGTAAAGATAGGGAAAGATATTCTAATTATTAGGCAAGGAGAAAGTGAAGAATAAGACTATTTATATTGTGAGCTGAACCTCTATTAACGAAGTCTGGAGCTGCGGCAGTGGGGACTTCAAGACACAGGTGTGGAGGGCACGGTTGGCACTGGGTGGCCCTGAGTACACTCTTTAACCACTTTGGCCTCTGTTCCTTTAACCTGAGCTGATTCCCTTTGTGGGCATAAGGAAATGTGGGGCCCCTGGCACATGTTAGTTGTATTTCTGCTTTCTCTGGCTCCTTAAAATTGCTTCTTCCTCCTCAGCTGAGGGCATCATCACACACCAGTGCACACTCTCATCAGCCTCTTCTCCTCCCTTGTTCCCCTCACATCACCAGAAACCCTCTGAAATGTCTTTTGTCCAGTCTACCCTCAGTGTCCTGTGGCAGGTCATCCTCACCTCTGTCCCAACTAAGGCAGTAGCCTCTTTTTTTTATTTTTAAAAAAATATATTTTATTGATATTTTACAGAGAGGAAAGGAGAGAGATAGAGAGCCAGAAACCTCGATGAGAGAGAAACATCGACCAGCTGCCTCTTGCACACCCCCCACCGGGGATGTGCCCGCAACCAAGGTACATGCCCGTGGCCGGAATCGAACCCGGGACCTTTCAGTCCGCAGACCGACGCTCTACCACTGAGCCAAACCGACATTGGCAGGCAGTAGCCTCTTAATTGTTGCTCCTCTTTTCTAAGCCAGCCGCATTCTGACATTCAATGGGCTTCCAGAGCACAAATGTGCTCATGATTAGTCATCTCTTTTAAAGATCACCATGTAGCAGCCCCATTGCATTTGAATACAGGGTAGAGCCCAGTTTTCTTAGCGTAGGCCCTTTAATACCTGCCCCATACAATTCTCTATATAAGCCACTGGCATCATCAGCATGCCTGAATACTTTTGTGCATCCTAGTTCTTCTTCCTGGGTTGCTCTCCACACCTTCTCTCTGGGAAAAAAGTCTCCCTCAACCTGCAAGACCCAACTCATAGGCTACTTCCCAGATCTGCCACTTATCCTCCACCCCCAGAGAGCCTGAGTGCTCCTTCTTGTTCTAGACCCCTGCCTCTCACTTTTCCTATTAAAGATCATTGGCTACTTATATGTCTTTTTCTCCAGTTAGATAATGAGCTTTTAAAAATTAACCTTGTTCTGAACACTGTGCCTGACACACAGTAAATAATAAATGTTGATAAATGTCTTCAGAATTGATTCATGGAATTATGAACAAGTTCCTGAGTCTCCTGGGTTTTTGTCACTCATAGCTTTCTGGAAACTGGGCTTCCTAGCTCCCCCCTCTGCTATTCTTACATTCCTGTTGATCTTTAAAACTCCAAGTGAGTAAATATGCTGGGGATCAAGGTGCAGCAGCAACTGCAAGCATGGGCACATTTTGGTTATTCATGTTTCTGTTCAATACTCAGCATTACTGACTCTTACTGTGTGGTGTTCTTCTGAATGGCAGACAAATGAATTAGTCACAATGCCCAATTATAAACCATGGGGGATAATGGACCCTTGTGAGCAGCTGTCTTGGAGAAAGTCTGATGCATTGTTGATGATGATGACTCTTTGATTGGGATTTTAGCACCTCAAAGGAGAGCCATAAAGGGTGATAGAACAGTTTTTAGCAGAGGAGTCATTTTGGAGATTTTCATTTGAGTGTTCTATTGCCTTACTGAGCCAGGGAGAGAGAATAGTTTTGGGTTGTGGAAAATCCTACTTTGGGACAGAGGGATTAAGGGTCCCAGTAAGTGCTGCTGTGTGAGTTGTGGGAAGACCTCTGACCTCTGACATGGCAGATGCTGGTGGTTTTAGCTAATGGATGGCTCTCCTCAGGGAGTTCCTTTCAGCTAAAGGGTCAGGGAGTGAGGAGGAAGAGGGCCACAGGAGGTAGGCCTGCTTCTCTGAGGATGGTCTGTATCCATGTCTCTTTCTTGAAGGGGTGCGGGGTTGTGTGTGGAGAGGGAGCTAACTAACTTTGTATCCTCCAGCTCCAGCTGCTTGGTTTAGTCCAGCTCTGAACTTAGATGTGTTATGTTGAAAATGACTTAACCTCTTGGGACTTCATAAGGTTGTTGTGATGATTAAATGAGTTAATTCATGCAAAAGGTTTAGAATATGGTGAGTGCTCATTAACTGTTTATGATTATTATTCTGCTAGCTTTTGGAAATTTTGCCAAAAGAGTGAAAACTGGATGAACTCTCCCACTTTCTTGTTTCTCCACTGAATGATCCAGATCAATTTTTTCTTCCCTCAGCAAACACCTATTTTAGTCCATAAATGTGCTCAGGATAATTAAGAATATACCCACATTTCTTTTTCCCTGGGAAATTTGGCTTTTCTTAGAGTCCTAAATTGGGTTTTTGCTGAAACACAGTACTCCTGTCTCCAATTCAGGAGTGGGTTTCATTTCCTCCTCGTTGCTAACTGCGCTGTGAAGTGATTATCGCATGAATACCAGTTGTGGAACATGCAAAAATATGTAAAAACAGTACTTGCACCTTGGAGTCTACTGTGCCAACAGGAAAAAAGTGGGCAACATGACAATATGTGAATTGCCTAGGTAACTGGAAGCAGAATGATGGTGTGTAAAAAGCAGACGTGTTGTAAATGGACTTAGTGGGAGAACAGAGAGAGCACAGGCAAGAAAGGACCCTAAAAGGTCACCCACCCATGTTTCTGTTACACACTTACTTAATTAACCCACTTGACAAAATACTTCAGAAAAGGCGATTTCCCCAAACTCCTTGTCAGGAAGTTCTTTCTTAGGTCTGAGATGTCTCTTCAATTGCAACCAGAGTCACCTCTGTTCATCTTATTCTAAAATGAGACAAAAACTGGCCAGTTATCTTTGCATTTTGGGCTGTCTTAAGACTGTGTCACTTTTTTTTTTTTTTTTTTACTAGTTTTTGTCTCAAGTGAGGCCAGCCCCTTTCTCTGGAATTTTGGTGGCAGCCCTCTAATCAAAATAGCTGGGAAAGGCATATTTGATATTTGTCACTCCTGTGTTATCCAGCCTATGGGATATTTCACACATCAATTGGCTTTTCTACTTCACTTGTTATTAAAATTCCCTCAAGCATCACAGCTTTCCCAGATTTGTATTAAGTGACCCATGAGTAAAGATCTTTTTTTAAAAAAATTTAATTTTATAAGAGCAAACAACTTGATGTGCACATTTTAATAAAGTCATAGAATCTTAGAGCTGGATGAAAAGTCAAATCATTTTTTAACTCAGAGATGGAAAAACTTGCCCAATATCACAAAGCTCTTCATCTGAAGTCCATGTTTGGTCCTAGTCAATACCATGCCTACCTCCTTTAAATGTAGCATCTGATTTATTGTTTCATATTTTGTGTGCTAATTTTCTAATATATTCAGATATATAATACCTGTGCATATATAAATACTGTGCATAATGAGAGCGCTCTTCTTTTCGTATCTTAAAATGCTTTGACATATATCATAATGTTAATGCATGCCATCATAGTTGCACAGACAAATGTTACATAATGTACACTATGCATCAGAGTTACATAGCATCCCAATTGTAAGATAAAGAAACCAAAAACATAGAAAGTTAGTGTTACTTGCCCAAGATCCCATAGCTAGCTAGTAAGTGGTGGAGCTGGAACTTAAACTCTGGTTTTCTAGTCACCAAGACTCATGTTTTTTTTTTTCTCCCAGTCTAGTAGGCTGTGTAGACATTAGAGCGGCCAGAGTAGAAACTTAAAATATGAAGAGAAAGAATGGGGAGATAAGGAATGGTGGATTTGGAAGAAACAAAGAATAGGACTTCATTCCCACCTTTCCTTTCCCAGTCTTCTTTTCCTGCCTCCACTACTACTTTGCCATTTCTACTTTCACTGTCCTCAATGCTATGCCCTGAGGGTGGCAGGACCTGTTATAATTTGTGGCTGGGATCATCATTTCACACCATCTCTTCATCTAAGCTGTCCTCATGCTTGGGTTCCTAGCTGGTGGGCCAGGGAAAACTTTTGTGTCACAAAATAACACCTCTTTGGAAACTAGACCCAAGGGCATCCACATTAAACCTGAACTCTCAGCCAGCTTTTTTCTTGGGATGAAATGAATAGCAACTACTTCGGGATAGGAACTTTAAAAAAAATTATCTCTATAGTTTTATCACCTGTATTCTTTATCTAGGACTTCTATAACAAAGTATCACAAACTGGGTGGCTTAAAACAACAGAAATGTGTTCTCTCACAGTTCTGGAAGCTAGAAGTCTGAAATAAGCTAGTCATGTGATCACAATTCTACCACTAAAATAATTCCTCTGGCAGCAACAAAGCAAATCCCCTGGGAGGCTGAGGAGATAAAGTACACCAGGCATGTGGCAGACTGACAGCTCCAATCAGCCATGAGCCCTTTTTCATACATGGAAGCTAATCGGTTCCTCCTCAAATCTTCCAGCAAGTGGTGCTGGTGTGGTGAGGTCCACCTTGAGGTTGAGGATGTGAGAAAAATTCTGGAAGCTAGAAATCTGAGGTGTCAGCACGGTTGGTTCCTTTTGGAGGTTCTTAGGGAAAATTTGTTGCTTGCCTTTTTCCTAGCTTCTTGTGGTTTTCAGCTATGCTCAGCATTCTTTGGCCTGTACACACATCCCTCCAATCCCTGCCTTGGTCTTCATAGGACCTTCTCCCCTGTGTGTGTCTGTACCTCTTCACCAGTCGTATTGGAGTAGAGGCCACACTATCCAATATGACCTCATCTTCACTTGATTACATCTGTAAAGAACTTGTTTCCAAACGAGGTCATATCTATGGGTAACAGGGGTTAGGATTTCAATACATCTTTATGAGGAACTTGATTCAATTCCCAACATCATCCAACACAGTGCCCACATGCAGTAGGTCTGAGTAGACAATGGCTGAAAGGCTGAATGAATACATAGCAGGCTTTGGAATAGTTAGAAAGCCAGGGAAGGTAGTCATTCTCCTTTAAGTCCCTTTCCTACTGCTCCCTCAACTGTCCACTGTATCCCCTGGCTTCCCTTTCTGAGGCCCTCTTTCCTTGAGCAGTAGCAGTGATTACATAAGAGCTGCCATTTTATTGTCCCCATTATGTGTGGGGCACAGTGTGCAGTGCTTTCTAAGAACTGCCTGATTTAATTTGCACCACAAGATTACAAAGCAATTCTTGATATTCCTGTTTTGCAGTTGAAGAAATGGAAATTTTCAGTGGTTGTTTAACTCGACCAATATTAGCACTAATAAGTATTGGGGCTGGGGTGCTCTCAGAGTTGGAATGTGTTCTGCTATTGATTTGGGCTTCTTTCTCACTTTTCCCACATCCCCAACCTCAACCAAAGCTTACCTTTGCCCCCCACCAACTCCCACTCACTGGAAGATTTGGGAAGGAACCGATTAGCTTCCATGCATGGGAAAGGGCTCGTGGCTGATTGCAGCCATCAGTCTGCAAAAGGCCCAGTGTGCTCCATCTCTTCAGCCTCCCAGGGGATTTGCTTTGTTGCTGTCAGGAGAATTATTTTAGTGGTGGAATTGTGAGCACATGACTAGCTCATTTGAAGGGCTATTCAGGAGGTCACCTTCCAAACAATTAAACCATGTGGGCCACTGACATCTCAGTCTGAGATACTTTTGTGTGGCAGTTAAGGGTGCAGCCTCTGGAATGAGTATGCCTGGATTCAGATCTCAGCCTGCTGCTTGTAGCTTGCACAAGTTCCTGCAGTCATCCATGCCTTGGTTTTCTCATCTGCGATATGGTAACAGCACTTTATCCCCTTGAGTGACTGCCAGAATTAAATGAGCTATTTCATGTAAAGCACAGGTCTGGCACACAGTAAATGCTCAAGAAAGATTAGCTATTTGTAATTTGGGCTTGATAAGTGGTGTTTCTAAGTGGGAGCAGATGAATAAAGGGCTTTTGCCTGTGACATTATTGAGTTAGTGGCAGAGGATGGAGCTGAACAGGCAAGGGAGACATCTTTGATGCAGGTCATTGAATCACTGAATCACTGATTCTGTCACTCTCAGGTCAGCCAACCAGAGCCACAAAGACTGAAGATGGCTCTTTATCACCCTCTGCCTAGGGTCCACTAGTCCCTATTGAAGTGCCCCAGGTACAGGAAGAATCGGGTTCTCTTTGAGCTGGCCTATCCATCTCTCGGGTCACATTCAGCTCTGAGATCTACAACTCAACATTTAGAGGATGAAACTGAAACCTCATCGAGTCCCTACCAATGTGAGGGAAATGGGGGTGGGGAGTAGCTGGACCGCAGACCTCCTGAGGGAAGGTCAGGTCTCAGGCTCCTCTATGCCGCTTACAAGCCTTGCTGCTGGAAAGGGCACAGTTCCTACTTGTTGGTTACTGGATTGATTGGTGACTATTTCCCATGTTCCCACTGAAGGAGAGGGAGAGAGAGGACAGAGTTATTGCCCAGGCTCACATGGCAAAATAGATGTTTAATTACCCAGCTAAACACCCTGTCCATTTGGCTTTAAATCCACTTTGCTTTAAATACATTCACTGTGTGTGAGGCCTGACCAGGGGGTGGAACAGCGAAGACCAAATTGGACTAATGCCACTATAAAGAGTAGAGCTATTTACGAATTCATCAATTAGGGTCCCACTTGTAGCCCTGTTGTGAAAGATACTCTCTTGTTAGCTGAAGTAAAGCGAAGTGGTGGGCCTGCCAGGAAATGAAAGACTGCAGTTCCCACAGGCAGTTACACTTAAGGTCTTCGATTCTCCCTGACGAGCAGTTATGACAGCAATTTTCTAAGGAGCCCCTCAGAGAATCCCACAAAAGCAATCACAGGTGTAGCTAGGATCCCAATTAAGGAATGTTCTCTATGAATGTGCATAATTAAGGAATGTTCTCTATGAATGTGCATTAGTTCAACTGCTGATGAATATTTATTGAATGAATAAAAGGAAGTAAGCCTGTATATCAGACATGTATATTATGCCAATTTCCTTTTGTTGAAATCTCTTTCTAATCCCTAGACCTCTCTTCGGAGCCTGGACCCGTATGTCTGACTGCCTTCAGGGCATGGCCACTCAGATGTCTCATGTAGTTCAAACTCCTCTGCAATGTCATCCTTTCCCCTAATCCGCCTCTCTCTTGCCAT